>CM051270.1:60427010-60527010 GCA_027921565.1 Artemia sinica | reverse complement strand
AATGAAGTCTATCCAGAAAATATGTTTAAATCGGAAAATTTAAGAGTTGTTGAGGTTTGCTTGTCCCCTTGATAGGGGACATCCCCCTGTCCCCCTGTCGTAATTTTGACCCAAGTCTTAATATTGCTCTTTGCTGTCGTTTAAAGAAATTGGACGATTTTAGTTTTAATAACAGCTCATAATGAACTTTTATTAACGAGAAATAAAACTTACTTTGACATAGACCAAGCTTGGGGGGGGGGGGTTGCTCTCCTCGTGGTCACTAAGTCACCCAAGTCAATTCAACTCCCCGGTGAGCCCAACCCCCATTCAAGTTATCAAATAACACTATTCAACTCAACCCTGTGAATATTAAGCCCGTTTGACTCGAACCCATTCAACTTGACGCCAATTCAGTTTAGTCCTTAGTCGACATGTTGTCTTTTTTTTTTTTTTTTTTTTTTTTTTTTTTTTTTTTTTTTTTTTTTTTTTTTTTTTTTTTTTTTTTCACTTAGTTCTACAGGCAATAAACTTTTTTAAGTTATAATTAAGCTACTAAATTATTTTGCTTGTATAATAGACAAGATTTTACAGTGACAGTATTTTATGTCGCTATTGACTAGGTTATTTTTATGTTTATTTGACGAGAACGCGATTTCATCTATTTGAGTTTGTGAACAAGTTGTTTGAAATAAATGACTCATTCATTTATTTAACAACTCGATCTTGTAGAGATCGGCTTCATTCAACTCTAATTACATTAAATTTGGTAGTTTATACATTTCATATTTGATAATAAAATATCCATCTAAGACTCTTTTGCCAAAGGGATTCGTTTTATCAGGGTTCCGAAAATACGCTTAAAACTTCATTAGTAAATTTTTCGATTCAGGACTTTATTGCGTAGTATTCAGTTAAATTTGAAAGTTTATTTAACTCATATATGATATTAAAATGCTAAGTCCTTGGGCCAAGAGGACCCCAATAAGTCCTAAGTCCTTGGACTAAGAAAATTTTTGGCCCAATAAATAAGCAAAAAAGAAAGTTTCATTCAAATGAAGCCTTTATGACCTGTAACAAAAGATATGCTGTTGGATTATATTGAAGTAAATTGCGATATGCTATGAATTTATTAGATATTTTTATTTGTGCTTTGCTGAGGACGGCCCTTGAATACTGCACCGAAATATTTATTTAAGGTTTACAAATTTTACTATCTTGGATTAATTCCTCATTGTTTTACCTGTTGCTGTTTGTATACTGTTGATTTGAGTGGGAGTTGAGCTGCATTAAGAAGGATTAAGTTGAATTGCGGAGCTGCAGGGGGTTGAGTTGATTTTTGAGCGAGGGGAGTGGAACTCCCCTCGCATATCAGATAATATATTTTCTATTTTAGTTCAGTTTAACTTCTTTTTTTTTTCAAATTAAATACAATTTCTGGTCGTCTTTAATATAATATCTAGGGTTATCCTCCATTTGAGGGGGCCCGCTACCCCTTTTTTTCTGAAATGCCTAAATAGTTTTCCAGATGATGCCAAACTTTTTAAGCGGGTGGAAGGGGATTAAAGAAATATTCGTTCTGAGAGACATCGCCTTTCCCCTCCAGGCACACGAAAAGGTTCTTTGGAGCTGTCACTTCTTCAGGATCATGTTTCAAACCTGTCTAAGTATATTCTTCAGAAAGAAGAAAAATAAAAGAGTAAATCCCTTCCATATTGGTATAGTGGTCCGCGTGAATTATTATAAGTGAAGGACACGGAAAAAGAAAAATGGAACAAAATTTTTATTCTGTTTAGATTTTATAGTTAAAAAAAAGAATCACGTAATTTGCCGCTCTGAACAGTTGCATTTGTCTCTGGAATGTCTGGAATTTGTCTCTGGAAATGTCTGGAGTGTGCTTAGGTTCGAGATGCGCAAGTAGCTGTACTGGACTTCTAATAGACGAAAAAGCATAAAAAATTAACATTTTCATCATTGTTCTGCTGTCCTATCTGGTAGATCCATAATTTACCACAAATTCATAGGCAGGCTACACATTGATACATAGTAATAAAATTTTTTGTTGCGGATGAACAGGACGGTACTTACAAGCACGCCATTGATCTGTGGCAAACTTAAACTAATCGGCTATACTCTATAGCAGGCATACAAAGGTCTTCAATAACGAAATGCAATGCATTAAATCGCAGGCCATTTACGAAAAAGAATCAGAGATTCCTTAGCGACAATTAAAGTTATCGTTTGAACTTCACACTGAGGCATAGTAACAAAATATAATAACGGCTGAAAACACATATAAAGCACTAAAACTGCATTTTTTCTTCTTTTTTTTATTTTTGCGATTTCGTGATTATTTGGTATTATATTTCCGACTTAATTTATTATTCTGGATTCAGACGCATGGATATCCGATCGGAAAACCAAAAGGTAAGCCCAAGACTTGTTCGCACAGAAAAGGTTTATATTCACCTGTAGTAAAGGTCATCTATATAAATTTCCCTTAGTTCAGAAGGTATGTATTTCCCTTAGTTCTATATATTTCTTTCAGTTGAAAATGCGATAATTATGTGCACTCTTTCTTAAAAGTAATCAGGCTATTCCTTTACAGGCCAGAGTACAACCAAAAACCGTAGGTTTTTTCTAGAACTAAACTCAAGCCACAAATCCCGTCATACCTGAAGGAAACCGATGGTTTTTTTGAAAACCATCGGTTTTTCTCATTTGTGTGAATTAGGTATTATCAACGAGGTTGATATTAACCATATGCAAGTGTATAAGATTAATAAGGTACATATGTGCGATTAGTAAATGTGTGCTTGATGCCCATTTCTCGTGTTTATGATAAGAGGAAGCTAAATAAAAACAAAGTAAAATGTCAAAGAGAATAAACAACGAAAGCTAAAAGGATTGAGCTTGAGTAAGTGCTATTTAAAAGTTTGGCTCATAATCGACTTTTTATGGATTTTTTTTATATTCTGTAGTTTAGGTTACCTGAAGATGGCTTGGAATCTTTCAATCATCCATACTACAAATCACAAGAATGGCGGTTTGCGTTTTCAGAAAAAAATTTTATACTGTTCCACGGCGTACAAATAAAGATTCCATCTCCTTCCTTTTAGGTTTTAGGTTAGTTTCGTGGGAGGATAGCAATTTTTAATGTGGCTAGTGTCAAGTCTGCGTTTGTGCCAAGTAAAAAAAAAATGCGAAGAACTTGCTATCTCCTCTGATCATCATTCGCGACTCCTTGTCCAAACAACGAATCTCGCTCGAGTCCTTGTATTTGACCGTCGTCGTGACTTTGACAGAGCCGTGGAATTACCATAGTAACCCATTAAGGTACTATCACAAGCTGCTCCCTTTGGTGTCTGGTAAGGGAATTAGGACGAATAGTTGGCTTTGCAGTTGCCCTATTCCTCCCAGATCAAGGAAAGGAAAACAATTCCTGTTTTGCTATAGGTCTCCATTTGTACTGGAAAGCTTGTAGACATGTTAACTACGCATTATTCACCTCGGAGTCTTAAAGCCGTGTCTTGATTGACATCATTTACCCTGCCAGCAGCATTTTTTGTAGGTGGATCATTTTTTAAAAGGCGGCTATGATTGAACGGTCAATATAACTGGACAGCCTTCGAATATTCTGACGGCTATGATTGGCTCTCCAATCGATGTTGGTCGTGCTGCTGCCAGGTTGAATGATGTTAATCAAGACAAGGCTTAAGGTTTGGTCAACCAAGTTAGACTAGAAAATACAGTTTCTTAGTTCATTGATCATTTCGTAAGACTACATTCATCATTTTTGCCGCTTAAAATATTAATATTCGTCCAGCAATGCAAAAAAAAATCGCTTCAAATATTATGGCTGGAATTCATCAAGTTTCTTTTTAGGAAGGAAAATATAAAAAAAAAAAAATGCGTTGAAGAAGTTTTAGATACTTGCGAGAATAGTTAATTTTTTTCAAGTTCAATGATTCTCCAAGAAAGTCTTAAGTACTGTAAAAAATCTGGCTTGGTTACTAATGGTGTAAGCCAGGGTTCTAGGCTTATTTTTTCACAAGGACCCAAAGTTATAACTGGCTGCATTCGGCAGAGAAACAGAGGGTGGCTCTATGGAAAAACAAAATGTTCCTTGTTTTTCACCTGAGCAACTAGTGACGAAATATGCGTCAGAAAAAGAATTGCAGCTCTATCAACCCCGGGTTGGAATGAAGAAATTTGTTTTGCAGATGATTTTCACATGAGGGTAGCTTTATTCTTATGCTAATTCTCTAAATCAGTGGTCCCCAAACTACTTGGTCTACAAACCCCAGCGGCGCCAATTTGAAAAGTGGCCCTATGCCCTCACCCTCTAGATTTTGAAAATACGCTTTTGGGGTATTTTTATCGAAAAATACCTTTTTTGGGGTCTTTATCTTTTCTTTTAAACGACAAATTTGCCCTCTCCTAGCTATTTAAAAAAAACATCCCCCCTTGACTTTTTATAAAGCGACGCCACTAACCGACCCCTTTCCAGGAAAAATAATGCCCAGTGCCTCTTGGAAATAAGATATGCATTAATGCTTTCACCTTACTCGTAAAATATAGTAAAAAAGTTTTGAATGAGGGACGTTAATGTCTGAAATTATGAAGCTATTTACTGAACCCTGAATAGAAAGGTAAACAAAAGGTTGAAACATTTTAATTCATCTTACTAAAAACGATGAACCGGATGTGAAGCTAACAATTTAGTAATCCTTGGCTCAGTTATAGGCACTAGTAATCTTAAGTCACCATGGTACTCTTGGCAATGTATCCATAATCAGTGGCGGATCCATGTGGGGGGAGCCCCCCCCCTAACGTGATGGTGGATTTGGGGTTAGGACTGCTTACCCTGGTTGGCGTTGGAACGAAATTTATTTTTATGTAATTGGTTTTTAATAGTTGTGTTATTAATAAGTTTTGAATTGTTAAGACTGTTTCTTTTTGCAAACAAGTTTGAAACAAAGTTTCAGTTACTTGATGTAGTCTCTGTTAGATTTTACAGATGACGCAGATGACCTGCCTAGAAGTATTTAATTAAATTTAGATTTATCAAGGGAGTATGTCCGTATTGCCACAAAAGCCAACTGGGAGGCGAAAATCTTCATTTTGTAATAACAAAGAGGGGAAATTTAAAATCATTACTTCTTTAGGCTATCAAAATGATATTTCAGGATTGTGCTCTCGCAACGAGGCTGAAAGAACTTAATATTTAAAATTCTTTTTACTGTTAAAAATTTGTTTTCGAGTCTTTCTTCACAGAGGTGAAGAAATTGATATCATTACTTTTTTGGGTTGTCATGAAATTTGGGTTTGCTTTTTTTGCGAAGCGGGGTGGTTTTTACAATATTGTCGTTTTTTAGGGGATTTGTATAATAGAAAGTAAAAGTATGAGAAGTCCAAAGATATTATTAATTTATGTTTTGGATTTCAATGAGCAAATGGTGGCCACTTTACTGCCTATTTTCATCTTATTAAAGCTCTGCGCTATATGATATATCACCTCCTCTGTTCATCCTAAAACATTAAAATAAAGGCCAACGTTTTAGAAATACCAGAACATTAATAAAGGTTCGTATAAGTATACACTTAAAACTAAGTGTATGAGTCGAAATACTCCTTCAAAGGTTGGAGTAATCATCTAAGATAAACAGATTTTCGAAAAATTGTTAATAAAAGAAGGCACATAATTATATGTTTATTTTTTATCTAGCCAGTTTTTATCTAGTATGGGTCTCTGAATCCTCAGTTAGAATCAGTAGAATGGCATCAATCTTTTATTTATTTACTAATGAAATGTTGAAAAAAAAGTGAAAATTTACACTACTTGAGCTAACCACGGAAAAGGAATGCAACTAGAATATTACTTCAGAATTTCTCACTTTGTCAATACCACAGTTTATATAATTATCCAGTATGATCTTTTCCTTATCTCACCCATTATAAAAACCCGGACCAAGGTGCGAGTGCTCCAGAGAACGTTTTTTGCAGATAGAAACATAAGCGGCATCAGATCTTTTCACGGGTAGACAAGTCAGACGCGAAACAAGTGGAAACCCGCTATTACGAATAATGCACTTTGTAACCCTCTTGGACGCGAAACTTACAGTTATAATAGAAATAATCGGAAACAAGTAACCCGCTAATGCAGAAAGAAGTGGGAGGAGCTTTTTGTTCGTACCGAGAATGAAGACCAGAAATGATCTGCGATAAACTTACTCGATAATTCTATAAACTGTGGTCAATACCAACCAGTCGCAAAATATAGTTATGTTTTTGTATACGGGTTGCATATATTTGTCCATAAAATTGTATAAACTGCTATATTTTTTAACGCTCAAGATTTTTTACTTATTTTCGTCGCCATCCAACCATGTTTCCGTGATTAGTTGTTTACAAATCAAAATTTTTACAGGATGATTCTCTCACTTAATGCTAAATAGTAAAAGAATTCCTTTCTAAAAGAATTGCTTAATGCTTAAAGAATTTCAAATTTTTATTTTTGTGCCCAACAGACATATCAAGATTTAAATGTTTGAATTGAATATCTGAAAATCGCAAGATTTAAAAAAAATAATTCAAAAATCTACCACAGCTTGAAACCCTGAGAATTTAAATCACCAATCTATGCCTATCAAATACAAAAATAACGAACACATAATTATTTGTTTTTTTTTCAGGAATGTTTCGACTCGTGTACTTAGTTTTAAGTAAATACCTACATGCATCTTTATTAGAGTTCATATTTTTTTGACGATTTTGTTCTTTAGTTGAACACTTTAGGATGAATAGAAGAGAAAATACTAACTAAGAGCTCTAAACTACCAGGACTCTAGACTAACAGAACTAGCCATTATAAGCGTTCACCAAAATATTGAAGTAGGCATCCACCGTGCAATAAATAGATATGGAGGGAGTAGAAATAAAGAAATAGACTTTTTCTTATAAAATTGTGAATTCTGTAATTTAAGCAAAATATATCAAACTTTAAAAAGTGGAAAGATACGCTACATTGTTATGGAAAGTGAAATTGTGATTAGTAATTTATTTATATTTCCTCAAAGTCGATACTGTTTATTAAAACTCAATTTAAAAAAGATAGTGATTAGTTAATGCTTTATTGCCTATACTTAAAACCCTATTTTTAAATGGGTTTTATATAAATACATTCTTAGCTAAAACTATTGTATCTGCAAGTTACAATACTTACATTCTTGCAAGTTTTTATTGTATCTGCCTCGCAGATACAGTAATAGAAAGATGATGCGGATTTTTGGCGCTCCGGATATTGTAAATTGTTTTGTCAGACAAAGTAGCCGTCTTCAAGAGAACATTTATGCTACTTTGGGTGTTAATCACCCACTTATCCGGGTAGCCACAGCGCATTGAGTGTAATATTTATTTATTGTGTTGTTGCTAAATGTACCTTTGTGGGTTTTTTTTTTGTTTGTTTGTTTTTCTCTTTTCTGAAGTGTACTCCACTTCATTTTCTGTATAGTGGGTCAAAAATAAATTATTATTATTATTATTATTGCAAGGCAAAAGATTTTTGCTCAATCATCTTGGTAAATTTCCTTTTCATTGATTCCTGCCTGGTTTTTATTCAGTGTCTGTTCTGTCTTTGTAAGGTAAACTTCGAAAGGTTAGATTTTGTTTTTTTGTTTCTTTCTTTTTCTTCTTTTTGGTTTAGCACTGAGGACGACTTGGCGGAGGTCCTTGTCGAAATATTTACTTATTTCTTCTTCTTCATGGTTCGCCACTGGCTGACAAAATCCTCGTTTTTTCACCCTTTTTGATTTTATTTTTCATTTTGTCAGTTTCTTTCCTCTCTGTGTTTTATATATCTATCTCTTTTTTCCCTTGTTACAGCCCTATTTTGTGTAACAAGCCTGTTCCATTTTCCTTGTTACACCCCTAAACGAACTAGTATTTAATGTTTAATACATATTTTACGAACATACAAGTTGTAGCTTAATCCTCATTTCCTATTCTTCATTACTATCATAATTACTAAGCGATGACATAAAGTTAGGCGACATGCTAAATGGTTTGACCTATAAAAATAGTCACAATACATGAATGACCCCAAAAGATGGTTCAAGACCTTTTTTTTACAATACAAAGCGTAAGTCATTAGCTATAGTGGTCAGAAGTGCGAAGGCGAAAAATTATGCAGAAAATATTATATATCATCTTTTTTTTTATAAATGATGAACTGCTTTTTATTTTTTATGGTGGGGTGGATTTTATAATTTAGTATTTTTTGTATCAATATTTCTACATCATTTTAGTTTCAACAGATTTATTAGAACTTTAACCCTCACCACATTTTAGATTACATTTATGACCAATCCCACTAACTACATACGACGCATAAGTGTCGAGGTTTCCTTTAAATTGCTGATATATTTTTGTTTGCAAGTTTATCGAAGCAACCTATTGTGTTCCCCCCCCCCCCCCCCTGCTAAGAAAAATCCTGGATCCGCCCCTGCTCCCACTCCTTTGTAATGGTAAAATAAATGTCCGAACCGTACATACGCAATGAATTTTCCTTTAGGGGTATTGATTACCGAGTGTTTCTTTTTCAAACGGTGATCCAACTGAAAACGACTTCAAATTAATCATTAAAACATCGCTAAAAGCGTATACGGAATGGCACGAACTCTAAATATACATATTCTAAAATACTTATATTCTAAAATACTTACTTACGTCATTTTTAAGGCGCCCCAATACTCTTTACCCCCCTCCTATTAAAGCGTTTTCATGCCAAATCTCGCCAAAGAATCGGTTTTCGGCTTTCTAGTCCAGCTTCCTAGATAACGCTAAATGTAAACGTACCCTGGTTAAAACGTTAACAAGTTTCGATCAGAAAATCATTACCTCTTATTTTATTAAGATTGGCACTGAAAATAATACAGTTAGGTAAATATATGCTGTTTGTCGCCGAACTGGGGGATGAAGCCGTAGAAATTTGTTTTTGAGAGGAGGGCTGAATCTTTTCCAGGTATTGGCCAAACGGTATACGTCAGAAGGCTCTTTTCGTCCAAATGATCTTTGGTTGCTAAAACATGAAACGGTCAGCACTGTAGTCTGGTAAATTAATAATAATTTTTTTATGATTCTTTGTCTTGGAAGGAAAAAATATCAATAATAAATTATCATTAATGGTACTAAGCATATATCCATTGGTTGTATTTTCGGATTTCTTGCCTGTTTTTCCAAAAAATGCAAAACGCACGTCTACATTTGCCATATTCTGCCAATATTATATGCTACCATAACGGAATGAATTAACTAGTCTGCAGTGAAATCGAATTTGCAGATTTGTTTTGCAAATTTGCAGAATCTGTATGCTGTAGACACTTTTTTAGGTTAATACTATACAAGAGCGCTACGCTTTATTTTAATAATTATTAGATGGCATTGAAAATCAAAACATTAGAGCGTAATTCATTTAACTCGTGGTTATTGCGTAGTTTGTAATTCTAAAATTAAAAGAAAAAGTTAGTTACAACCCAAAGTTAATTAGGATACTACCAGGAATTCAAGAAAATCGTCATTTAAAGAAAAAAAAACCTAAGGAAGTCAGAAGGACGTAAAGGTACGCAAAGCTTGCAAAAGCCTAACAAATCTTCATTCAGTCCTGGCATTGCCTGACATCAGCCTAATCTAGCCCCCTGGTTAGCCAGAGGATGTTTCACAAACTATAGCCTACTTACATATCTAGTACAGCACATGCTCTTATCCTTTCAAATTCTTATTGTCTTATCCTTTTAAGCTAATCTTCTGTTCCCTAAAAAAGAACTCTATGGGCTATTGCATTGCCACATGGACATTATTCCCACATTCATAATAATCAATTGGCAATTGCTCTTCAAAATTCCTACCACCCATACCTTCCCTCTTTCACCAATACCTAAGATTCTATTCTTCAGCTCCTGTTCAGCCTACTAGGTTACACTAAATCACTAGGCCTATTAGCCTATCCCACACATTGGACATGAATTGGACCTAGGCTAGCCTATCTCAGTGAACTGAACCTCCCTAAATTGGAAGTTTCCTTCTTTCTTAAAGAGACACTCAATTACAGCTTAAGCCTACTGAAATAATCCACCCTATGAGCAGTAGCAGTTTTAGATCTCATTTGGAGAGGGGGGGGGGCAAGGTATGGTGAATTTACAGTGGGTCATATAGGGTAAAAGACCAGTATCCAATTGAGCAAAATTATGTAAAACTTAAAACCTCATACCTTGTTATCAAATTAGAGTTGGAAAGGTTTGTATAGGCCAATGAATAGCTAAAAATCCAAGCTATGCAACAACATGGTTATTATTAAAATTATTTAAGATTATTCAATGAAAATGATTAGTTTATTGACTTACCTAGAAAGACCTCTTTTTGGAAATACCAATTATCCTATTTTGATGTAAATATCTTTTTAGTGTTTCAGTATTATTCCCATATTAATACAAAGCTGATTGTCTTCTGATTCTAAAAATCTAACTTTTATTTCTTGATTTTTATTCTATAAATCACAAATATTAAATATATATTTTTTCATTTCACTTGCTTGTCAAAACATAGACCAGACATTGGATTTATGATGACAAATTACTCCCACTGGGCTGGCTCTAGTGAGAGATGATTGGGTCTACACTTGCATTGTGTCATACTGTAGTAAAAAAGGGGCAGTCCAAAAACCCATTGCTATTTTTCAAAAATGCCAAAGAAAAGTGGTCTTTCCCAAAAAGAGGTCTTTTACCCTAATTTAGCTAAGATGAAAGTGAAAATGTCATTTGATGACTTTTTTCATGCTCTTTCATAATACAATAATTGCTTCTGGAAAAAAAATCTTTAGCCCTTAAAGCAGCATTCACAAGCATGTCTAGCTAGAATCCCATGTCTAGACATGTGTCTAGCCAGAATCCAATGTCTAGGCAACAACCGTTCACATGTAAAATTCAGTGCTTAGGTAAAACTACAAATTTGTTCCAAATTGTCATTTCTAGCCAATCAACAGAGCTTAAGCAGGCAAAACTTTCAAATATTATAATCCTTATTTTTACTGTCACAAGCTAATGGATGAGATAAGCAAAGCAATTGCCTTGGTGTGCTTCATTATTATGTCTGGTGTTGCATATTTGCCTAAAATGAAAAAAAAGAACAATTAATGAGAAAACAAAATTAAATTTCAGTTTACAAATGTAAACAAAAATGATGAAAATAGTGGATCTTGACACATTCTGATTGGTTGTAATAAAAAATCCTAGACATTGAGTTCTAGAGGCTAGAACTCAATGTCTAGCCAAGTGCCTTGTCTAGCTAAGTGCTGAATTTTACTTGTGAATGGTCATTACCTAGACACTGGATTCTGGCTAGACATGAAATTATAGCTAGACATGCTTTAGAACGCTGCTTAAAGGGGCCCCAAAGATATTTCACTTTTGTAACCCCACAAAGAAGTTATCAACACTAGTTGAGTTATTAAAAAATGTTTAAGAGTGTATCACTAGTTAATAAATAAGTTGTTCAAGAGTAGGCTAATATATTCCAAAAATACTTACTAATATAAATTCAAACCTCATTTATTAGGCATCTCAAATGTAAAACATTTTCCTACTGTTTTGCCTTAAGGGTGCATTTTCAAATCACATTGACAAAAAATAGCCTTGAATATTGCAATTTGAAACTTTGCCAGAAACACCCTTAAATTGAAATGGTAGGTAAAGGGTTTAGGCTATATTTGAGTTGCCTAATAAATGAGGTTTGAATTTTTATAAATAAGTACTTTTGGAATATATTACTCTTGAACAACTTATTTATAAACTAGTGATATATTTTTAACCACTTTTCAATAACTTAACTAGATTTGATAACTACTTTGTGTGGTTACAAGAATCAAATATCTTTGGGGCCCCTTTAAAGGCTCAGGTTGTAATTTGCCCTAGAAGCAATTATTGGGTAAATTTTTACCAAATCATATTATTGACTTACAAATAAAGTAAACATACAACTGATGCCTTTTTTGATGGTCTTTCCAAATATAATAATGATTTTTGTCAGAAATGAATTTTACCCCCACCCCTATTTATACCAACTCAGGGTATATATTTGCACATTAGGGGGCGGGGGTAAATTTTATTTCTGATGTAAATGAGAGGTAAAATTAATCTTTCCCCCATCCCCTAATGTGCAAATATATAGCCTACCCTGAATTGGTATATATGGGGGTGGGGGCTAAAATTCATTTCCAACAAAAATGATTATTATATTTGTAAAGAGCATAACAAAAGGCATTGAGTGGTATATTCACTTTATTCATAAGTCAATAATATGATTTGGTAAAAATTTACCAATTATTGAATTATGAAAGAGCATAAAAAAGCATCAAATGACATTTTCTCTTTTATCTTAGCTAAATTATATGACCTACTGCAAATTCAACCAAGGTATACATAGGGGTGTAAAAATATAAAATTTCTACTAGAAACTTTTCTCCCTATGGAAAATTCAGTATAAGCCAAGAGAAGGACCTGTAGAGAAGGAAACATGTTAAAAAACAAATTTGTGCTTCACAGTATGCAGAATAACTGTAACTAGCATATTTTACATGCAGCCCCATTATAGTTTACCCCCAATCTATCTAATGTGCAAATATGTAGCCCAAATTAAATATTTCCTATGCATTCTGCCACTTGTTTTCTGGTTCTTGTTTCATCACAATTTACAGGTACATGGGTTGAAACAAGACAGATGCATTGAGAGACTATATAAGAAATATATAATTTGGGCTTTATATTTGCACATTAAGGGGGTTGGGGGTAAAGTATAGCAGGGCTGCATACAAAATGTGTTAGCTACAACTATTTTGCATATTATGAAGTGTGAATTGTTTCATAACATTTTCCTTCTCTAGGCATATACCAAAAATTTCCCAATGTCTACAGAAAATTTGTCTCCCCCTCCCAAATAGTCCCCAATAACAAATGGTATACCACATGTTTGTGTGGCTCACCAATTGATACTTTCTCTACAGAAAGAGTTACTTGTCCATATTGGGAGTTTCATCAAATACTTTGCAAATTTAAAATAAATTTGATGAACTTGCTTTCCTCACCACAGTTAAAAAAGATCAAACAAGAGCAATGTTGGTGAGAAACTGTTAGGCTATTATATAACTGAAAACAGTGATATGCACAAATATATTTAATTTGTTCTTTTGGGAAAAGGGGCTCTTTTACTTTTGGCCCAAAGCTAATAACTGAAAGCTGAAGATTTAAGTAGTATTTTTCATTTATATTTGCATAATTGATGTTGTGATTTTCCAGTTATGCCACATGGTCTTATTTTTTTTTTCAGACAGATTTCTCACTTATCAGTTTGTGATACTCTTGGTCAGAATATACTTGTATACAGAGTATATTGTGATACTAGTGATATTCTTGGTTATTTCAGAGTTTGAACAGCATAGACATGGGTTAATGAATCACAAATTTGATCACAGCTCTCATGTTTTCTCTTATTTTTCATCTAATAGTTACTTGTCAGAACACCTCTGCAAGGGGTTAAGACAACATCTATGAAAATAAAAACACCAGCATATACTCTTTTGTTAGGATTGGATCAATATTATTTGTCCTCTCCCTAAAAACTTAATTCAAATTCACCTTGCTGCCCCTCCCTCAACAAAACTTTCAATGAAAGTTGATCCTCCAGCCACCAGACAAAATAATAAAATTTGTCTGACTACAAAAGGACAGACTCACCAAAAGTATAGCCTTGAAAATGCTTATTTCAGAAAAGACCCCCCTCCCCCCCATGCCTAATTGAATTATTATGGCTCAGCATAGGTAGAATAGTCCAATATTGTTTTTTTAATACTTCACTAACTTTCACCCAAAAACAGTGTATTCTCAATTTAAATCCTTTTCTGATGGAAAAAAAAATGTCAGGGGTGGGACTCGAATCAGAGTCTTATCAACCACACACCCTACCGACTGAGCTAGTGGGGCCTAGTTTGTTGGTTTTGTACCTTTTGTGTATGTATGCATAAAACGAATGGGTTTTACTGGAGTTTAAGGACATAACCAATTATTATGTAGGATGGATTGTACCCCTATTAGGTTTTGATGGGTTTTACTTTGTCAACTAAAATTAATCAGATTAGTTACAAGTTTAAGCATCTTATACACATTTTTAAGCACTGCCAGAGTGCCCAATCTGTTATTAATTAATCAATTGGTATCCATTGAATAATTAGTAATCAATTTATTTAAGATCCATTACTTATTTAATATGTGAAACTGATTTAATATAAATTCAGCATGGTAAAAAGATTAAAAATAATCAAAAGTAATAGAATTTATAAAGAAATTAAACTGGTTAATAAAACTACAAAGGTGGGGTAAACACAAGAAATGAAATAATTAACGAGAAAGAAGAGAACCATTGGAATGGTCTATGGACATGGCTAATTAT
The DNA here is from genome assembly GCA_027921565.1 of Artemia sinica. Classification (NCBI taxonomy): domain Eukaryota; kingdom Metazoa; phylum Arthropoda; class Branchiopoda; order Anostraca; family Artemiidae; genus Artemia; species Artemia sinica. Next base: position 60,512,535 of record CM051270.1, on the reverse strand, counting down.
TATATAGGATGGATTTTACCCCTATAAGAATTTGATGGGTTTCACTTTATCAACTAAAATTAATCAGATTAGTCACAAGTTTAAGCATCTTTTACACATTTTTAAGTACTGTTAGAGTGCCCAATCTGTTATTAACTAATCAATGGATAAGTTCATTGATTAATTATTAGTCAATTTATTTAAGATAAATTACTGATGTTAAAGGCTGTACCCCAAATTTTTTGGAGGGGGGGGGGGTTACTCAAATACTTCTTTTTTGGGGTGGGTTACACAAAAAACTTCAAAAAGCACATACAAATTTGTTTATATCCATTTTTGTAACGTTTTTATGAGTCAAACAAAAATTTTGGTGGGGGAGGAGGGGGTTCACCCCCCCCGGTACGGCCTTATTGGTGTTCATGTGCAAACGGTAAATTGTTTTTTCTAAAGGCAAAGTAGTATTTCTGTTGCTACTTGTTCGATTGTAAGAAGAACTTGTCTTCACAGAAGAAAAGACAGTATAAATTTTAAGGTATTAAACTGGTTGATAAAACTACAAAGGAGGAGTTAAATATAAGAAAAGAAATAAATAACAAGAAAGAACAGAATTATTGGAGTGGTCTTTTTTTTGGTAATGCAGCGAACGAAAGTTTTTTAGGAATTTAATAAAAAAAAAAGACTTCACAAGTAAAATGTTCAAAATTAGTAAAACTAACTATATGTGAAACATGGACGCTGAAGGTGGATGGCAATTGTCGACTCGCAGCATTTGAAACTAAGTGCCTCCGCCGCATCGCCGGGATCACTTACCTTGATATAATTTCAAATGTCGAGCTTCTCGAGCGCCTTAAAATACAACAAACAATTCTCATGAAGATCCAGCTCCAGCAACTTTGATGGCTCGGTCACGTACAACGGATGAGTCAGTCCCGTCTCCCGAAAATCACCTTCGAAGGTCAAATTCACGGTTCTCGTCAGTAGAGATGGGGGCGCTACTCCTACGACCACACCTTATATGGGCATAGAGTCATTAGGGAGAATGGGTCAATGACCTCCAGGTGTGTTTTTGGCACGCCCTCAGCGAATGTCAAGAACCAGAAATTTGGAACACCTGTGCTGTCGACCTCAATTCACCTATCGTGAATCAATAATTCCCCTTAGAAACAACAAATTAATTTTCCCTTTCTTGACAGATCAATCAATCAATGACATCATCTGTCAGACTTTAAAAATTTCCGCCTAGAAACATTTCTCCAGGAATAGATCCAAGTCATTAATTTCTTTGCCTCGGGAACAACTCTTTTGGTCGAACTCCAAAGGATATTAATAACCAAAGGCCATGGAAACAATTAGGCAAGAAACATCTTAGCGATGAATTGTTTTAGCGCGCGAGAAGGTTTCATATTAATTTGAAATGCGTTACCACAGAGATGCCAATAACAAAGGAACACGCTGAATTTACGTTTAGGGATTATTTGGGCGAAACCGTTTTAGACAGGTTATGGAACTATTTCGGCGAAACAGATAGAGACATTTTAAAAGAAGATTTTGAAGAGATTTTGGAGGAGGTTTTGAGTGTGGTCGTTATAATACACAAGTTTCAATTGAACAGTGTTGTGAGGTCCTCTACCCAACCCAAAGGGCCCCGATTGCTCTACCCCAACCCAAAGGGCCCCGATTGCTCTACCCCAACCCCGAAGGGTTCCGATCCCACTACCCAACCCCGAAGGGTTCCGATCCCCCCTACCCCAACCCCAAAGGGTTCCAATCTCCCTACCTCAACCCTGAAGGAAGCCCCCGGTCCTAAAGGGTCCCCCCAAGCTCCCAAAGGGCCCCCACACCCCCAAAGGCTCACCCCAGACCCCCAACGGACCCACCGGGCCCCAAAGGGCCCCCGGACCCCCAAAGACTCCTGAGCCCCACATTATAATACTTTTTTAAGGCTTTATAATATCTCTTCAGAGCAAGTTTTTTTCTTAATATCCCTCATAAAACCTTTTTACAAATTAAAGTACCCATCCTTTTCACCCACAACTTAGTTATAGTTAAGAGTTTGGAGTTTTACCCTAGAGACTTAGCTTAGAGTTTTAGTTAAGAGTTTAGAGTTTTTAGCTTAAAGTCTTAGCTTAGAGTTTTTGTTAGTTCTAGTCTACTTTAGTTTTAGTTAAGAGTTTGATGTTTTACCTTAGAGTCATAGATTAGAGTTTTAGTTTAGTTTAGTTTTACTTAAGAGTTTAGAATTTTAGCTTAGAGTCTTAGCTTAAATTTTTGTTAGAGTTCTAGTTTAGTTTAGTTTTAGTTAGGAGTTTAGAGTTTTAGCCTAGAGTCTTATCTCAGATTTTTTGTTAGAGTTCTAGTTTTGTTTAGTTTTAGTTAAGAGTTTAGAGTTTTAGCTTAGGGTCTTAGTTTAAAGTTTTTTTGTTGAAGTTCTAGTTAAGTTTTAGAGTTTCAGCTTAGACTTAGAGTTTTAATTAGAGTTTTAGATTAGTCTAGTTTTCGTTAAGAGTTTTGAGTTTTAGCTTGGAGTCTTAGCTTAGAGTTTTTGTTAGAGTTCTAGTTTAGCTTAGTTCTAGTTAGGAGTTTAGAGTTTTAGCTTAGAGTCTTAGCTTAGAGTTTTTGTTATAGTTCTAGTTTAGTTTAGTTTAGTTATAGTTAAGAGTTTAGAGTTTTACCTTAGAGACTTAGCTTAGAGTCTTAGTTTAGTTTAGTATTACTTAAGAGTCTAGAGTCCAAGCTTAGTCTCACTAAGAGTTTTTTGCTTGAGTTCTAGTTTAGTTTAGTTTTAGTTAAGATTTTACTGTTTTTAGCTTAAAGTCTTAGTTTAGACTTTTTGTTGAAGTTCTAGTTTAGTTTAGTTTTAGTTTAGAGTTTTAGCTTAGACTTAGAGTTTTAATTAGAGTTCTAGTTTAGTTTAGTTAGCTAAGAGTTTAGAGTTTTAGCTTAAAGTCATAGCTTAGAGTTTTTGTCAGAGTTCTAGTTTAGTTTAGTTAAGATTTTAGAGTTTTACCATAGTGTCTTAGCTTAGAGTTTTAGCTTAGAGTCTTAGCATAGAGTTTTTATTATAGTTCTAGTTTAGCTTAGTTTAGTTATAGTTAAGAGTTTAGAGTTTTACCTTAGAGACTTAGCTTAGAGTTTTAGTTTAGTTTAGTTTTACTTAAGAGTTTAGAGTTTTAGCTTAGAGTCGTAGCTTAGAGTTTTATTCAGAGTTCTTGTTTAGTTTAGTTTAAATTAAGAGTTTAGTGTTTTTAGCTTAGAGTCTTAGTTTTAGAGTCTTAGTTAGTTCATGTTGAAGTTCTAGTTTAGTTAAGTTTTAGTTTAGAGTTTTAGCTTAGACTTAGAGTTTTAATTAGAATTCTAGTTTAGTTTAGTAGGCTAAGAGTTAAAAGTTTTAGCTTACAGTTTTTGTTAGAGTTCTAGTTTAGTTTAGTTTTAGTTAAGAGTTTAGAAATTTAGCTTAGAGTTTTTGTTAGAGTTCTTGTTTAATTTATTTTTAGTTAAGAGTTTAGAGTTTTTAGCTTAGAGTCTTAGTTTAAAGTTTTTTGTTGAAGTTCTAGTTTAGTTTTAGAGTTTTAGCTTAGACTTAGAGTTTTAATTAGAGTTTTAGATTAGTTTAGTTTTAGTAAAGAGTTTAGAGTTTTAGCTTAGAGTCTTAGCTAAGAGTTTTTTTGTTAGAGTTCTAGTTTAGTTTAGTTTTATTTAAGAGTTTCTAGTTTTAGCTTAGAGTCTTGGCTTAGAGTCTTAGCTTAGAGTTTTTGTTATAGTTCTTGTTTAGTTTAGTTTAGTTATAGTGAAGAGTTTGGAATTTTACCTTAGAGACTTAGCTTAGAGTTTTAGTTTAGTTTAGTTTTACCTAAGAGTTTAGAGTCTTAGATTAGAGTCTCAGCTTAGATTTTTTGCTAGAGTTCTAGTCTAGTTTAGTTTTAGTTAAGAGTTTAGTATTTTTAGCTTAGAGTCTTAGTTTAGAGTTTTTGTTGAACTTCTAGTCTAGTTTAGTTTTAGTTTAGAGTTTTAGCTTAGACTTGGAGTTTTAATTAGAGTTCTAGTTTAGTTTAGTTAGCTAAGAGTTTAGAGTTTAGCTTAAAGTCATAGTTTAGAGCTTTTGTTAGAGTTCTAGTTTAGTTTAGTTTTAGTTAAGAGTTTAGAGTTTTACCATAGAGTCTTAGCTTAGAGTTTTAGCTTAGAGTCTTAGCTTAGAGTTTTTGTTTTAGTTCTAGTTTAGCTTAGTTTGGTTACAGTTAAGAGTTTGGAGTTTTACATTAGTGACTTAGCTTAGAGTTCTAGTTTAGTTTAGTTTGAATTAAGAGTTTAGTGTTTTTAGCTTTGAGTCTTAGTTTAGAGTTTTTGTTGAAGTTCTAGTTAAGTTTTAGAGTTTTAGCTTAGACTTAGAGTTTTAATTAGAGTTCTAGTTTAGTTTAGTAGGCTATGAGTTTAGATTCTTAGCTTAGAGTTTTTGTTAGAATTCTTGTTTAGTTTACATATAGTTAAGAGTTTAGATTTTTTAGCTTAAAGTCTTAGTTTAGAGTTTTTGTTGAAGTTCTAGTCTAGTTTTACAGTTTTAGCTTAGACTTAGAGTTTTAATTAGAGTTCTAGTTTAGTTTAGTTAGCTAAGAGTTTAGAGTTTTAGCTTAAAGTCATAGCTTAGAGTTTTTGTCAGAGTTCTAGTTTAGTTTAGTTAAGATTTAGAGTTTTACCATAGTCTTAGCTTAGAGCTTTAGTTTACTTTAGTAGACTAAGAGTTTAGAGTTTTAGCTTAGAGTTTTTGTTAGAGTTCTAGTTTAGTTTAGTTTTAATTAAGAGTTTAGAGTTTTTAGCTTAGAGTCTTAGTTTAAAGTTTTTTTTGTTGAAGTTCTAGTTTAGTTTTAGAGTTTTAGCTTAGACTTAGAGTTTTAATTAGAGTTTTAGATTAGTTTAGTTTTAGTTTAGTTTTAGTTAAGAGTTTAGTGTTTTTAGCTTAGAGTCTTAGTTAAAGTTTTTGTTGAAGTTCTAATCTGGTTTTAGTTTTAGTTTAGAGTTATAGCTTAGACATAGAGTTTTAATTAGAGTTCTAGTTTAGTTTAGTTAGCTATGAGTTTTTAGTTTTAGCTTAGAGTTTTTGTTAGAGTTCTAGTTTAGTTATAGTTAAGAGTTTAGAGTTTTTAGCTTAGAGTCTTAGTTTAAAGTTTTTTTGTTGAAGTTCTAGTTTAGTTTTAGAGTTTTAGCTTAGACTTAGAGTTTTAATTAGAGTTTTAGATTAGTTTAGTTTTAGTTTAGTTTTAGTTAGGAGTTTAGTGTTTTTAACTTAGAGTCTTAGTTAAAGTTTTTGTTGAAGTTCTAATCTAGTTTAGTTTTAGTTTAGAGTTATAGCTTAGACATAGAGTTTTAATTAGAGTTCTAGTTTAGTTTAGTTAGCTAAGAGTTTTTAGTTTTAGCTTAGAGTTTTTGTTAGAGTTCTAGTTTAGTTATAGTTAAGAGTTTAGAGTTTTACCATAGAGTCTTAGCTTAGAGTTTTACCTTAGAGTCTTAGCTTAGAGTTTTTCTTATAGTTCTAGTTTAGGTTAGTTTAGTTATTGTTAAGAGTTTGGAGTTTTACCTTAGAGACTTAGCTTAGAGTTTTAGTCTAGTTTAGTTTTACTTAAGAGTTTAGAGTTTTAGCTTAGAGTCTCAGCTAAGAGTTTTTGCTAGAGTTCTAGTTTAGCTTAAATTAAGAGTTTAGTGTTTTTAGCTTAGAGTCATAGCTTAGATTTTTTGTTGAAGTTCTAGTTTAGTTTAGTTTTACTTTAGAGTTTTAGCTTAGAGTCTTAGCTTAGAGTTTTTGTTAGAGTTCTAGTTTAGTTTAGTAGGCTAAGAGTATAGAGTTTTAGCTTAGAGTTTTTGTTAGAGTTCTAGTTTAGTTTAGTTTTAGTTAGGAGTTTAAAGTTTTACCATAGAGTCTTAGCTCAGAGTTCTAGTTAGAGTTAAAGTTCAGTTTAGTTACTTTTAAGAATTTCGACTTTTAGCTTAGAGTCATAGCTTAGAGTTCTATTTAAAGTTTTAGTTTGACTAAGTTTTAGTTAAGAGTTTCGAGTTTTAGCTGAGTCTTAGCTAAGAGGTTTTGTTAGAGTTCTAGTTTAGTTTAGTTTTTGTTAAGTGTTTAGAGTTCTACTTTAGAGTCTTACCTTAGAGTTTTTTGTTAGAGTTCTAGTATAGTTTAATTTTAGTTAAGAATTTGATGTTTTACCTTTGAGTTTCAGTTAGAGTTCTAGTTTAATTTACTTTTAGTTAAGAGTTTAGTGTTTTACCTTAGAGTCATAGCTTAGAGTTTTAGCTAGAGTTCTAGTTTAGTTTAGTTTTAGTTAAGAGTTTAGAATTCCAGCTTTGAGTCATAGCTTAGAGTTTTTTGTTAGAGTTCTAGTTTATTTTAGTTTTAGTTAAGAGTTTAGAGTTTATAGCTTAGAGTCTTAGCTTAGAATTTTTGTTCTAGTTTAGTTTAGTTTTAGTTAATACTTTAGAGTTTAGCTTAGAGTTTTTGTTAGAGTTGAGGTTTAGTTTAGTAATAGATAAGAGTTTAGAGTTTTAGCTTAGAATCTTAGCGTTTTTCTTAGAATCTTAGAGTTTTTTAGAGTTCTAGTTTAGTTTAGATATAGTTATACGTTTGGAGTTTTACCTTCGAAACATGACTTAGAGTTTTAGCTTAGTTTAGTGTTAGTTCAGAGTTTAGAGTTCTTAGCTTAGGGTCTTAGCTTAGAGTTTTTGTTAGAGTTCTAGTTTTAATTCAGAGTTTGGTGTTTTACATAAGTCTTAGCTTAGAGTTTTAGCTAGAGTTCTAGTTTAGTTTAGTTTTAGTTAAGAGTTTAGAGTTTCAGCTTAGAGTCTTAGCTTAGAGTTTTTTTTGTTAGAGTTGTAGTTTATTTTAGTTTTAGTTAATAGTTTAGAGTTTTAGCTTAGAGTTTTTGATAGAGTTGAAGTTTAGTTTAGTAATAGTTAAGAGTTTCGAGTTTTAGCTTAGAATCTCAGCTTAGAGTTTTTCTAGAGTTCTAATTTACTTTAGATATGGTTAAGCGTTTGGAGTTTTACCAACGAAACTTAGCCTAGAGTTTTAGTATAGTTTAGTTTTAGTTAAGAGTTTAGAGTTTTAGCTTAGAATCTTAGCTTAGAGTTTTTAGAGTTCTAGTTTAGTTTAGACATAGTTAAGCGTTTGGAGTTTTACCTTCAAAACATAGCTTAGAGTTTTTATTATAGTTCTAGTTTAGCTTAGTTTAGTTTTAGTTCAGAGTTTAGAGTTTTAGCTTAGAATCTTAGCCTAGAGTTTATCTTAGAGTTCTAGTTTTAGTTCAGAGTTTGGTGTTTTACCTTAGAGTCATAGCTTAGAGTTTTAGTTAGAAATCTAGTTTAGTTTAGTTTTAGTTAAGAGTTTATAATTTTAGCTTGCACTCTTAGCTTAGAGTTTTTGTTAGAGTTCTAGTTTAGTTTAGTTTTAGTTAAGAGTTTTAGCTTAGATTCTTAGCTTAGAGTTTTTGTAGAAGCTATAGTTTAGTTTTAATTAAGAGTTTATAGTTTTAGCGTAGAGTATTAGATTAGACTTTTTGTTAGAGTTTTAGTTTAGCTTCGTTTTAGTTAAGATTTTTAGCTTAGAGTATTAGCTTTAGAGTTATAGTTAGAGTTGAAGTTTAGTTTAGTTACAGTTAAGAATTTAGAGTTTTTATCTTAGAGTCCTAGCTTAGAGTTTTTGTTAGAGTTCTAGTTTAGTTTAATTTTAGTTAAGAATTTGATATTTTACCTTTGAGTTTCAGTTAGAGTTCTAGTTTAGTTTAGTTTTAGTTAAGAATTTAGAGTTTTTTGCTTAGAGTCATAGTTTAGAGTTATCATTAGAGTCCTAGTTTAGTTTAGTTAATAGTTTAGAGTTTTACATTTGAGTTTCAGTTAGAGTTCTAGTTTAGTTTAGTTTTAGTTAAGAGTTTAGAGTTTTTAGCTTAGAGTCTTAGCTTAGAGTTTTTGTTGAAGTTCTAGTTTAGTTTAGTTAAGAGTTTAGAGTTCCACCTTAGAGTCTTAGCTTAGAGTTTTACTTAGAGTTGAAGTTTAGTTTACTTATAGTTAAGGGTTTAGAGTTTTAGCTTGGAGTCTTAGCTTAGAGTTTTAGTTAGAGTTCTAGCTTAGTTTAGTTTTAGTTAAGAGTTTAGAGTTTTACCTTAAAGTTTAGCTTATTGTTTTATTTAGAGTTCTAGTTTAGTTTAGTTTTAGTTAAGAGTTTTGAGTTTTACCTCAAAGTCTTAGATTAGAGTTTTAGTTAGGGTTGAAGTTTCGTTTAGTTTAGTTATAGTTAAGAGTTTATAGTTTTAGCTTAGAGTCTTAGCTTAGAGTTTTAGTTAGAGTTATTGTTTAGTTTAGTTTTAGTTAAGAGTTATAGCTTTAGCATAGAATCTTAGCTTAGAGATTTAGTTAGAGTTGGAGTTTAGTCCAAACTAGCATAACCACAAAATTACACAATATTGCATAGAAATACCAAAATCATAGGTTAGGTTAGGTCAGGTTAGAAGTTTGGTTTCTCCACGTTTAAGTTAGGTTAGATTAGGTTAGCTTATCATGAGCGCTCATGATAAGCTAACCTAATCTAACCTAACTTAAACGTGGAGAAACCAAACTTCTAACCTGACCTAACCTAACCTATGATTTTGGTATTTCTATGCAATATTGTGTAATTTTGTGGTTATGCTAGTTTGGACTAAACTCCAACTCTAACTAAATCTCTAAGCTAAGATTCTATGCTAAAGCTATAACTCTTAACTAAAACTAAACTAAACAATAACTCTAACTAAAACTCTAAGCTAAGACTCTAAGCTAAAACTATAAACTCTTAACTATAACTAAACTAAACGAAACTTCAACCCTAACTAAAACTCTAATCTAAGACTTTGAGGTAAAACTCAAAACTCTTAACTAAAACTAAACTAAACTAGAACTCTAAATAAAACAATAAGCTAAACTTTAAGGTAAAACTCTAAACTCTTAACTAAAACTAAACTAAGCTAGAACTCTAACTAAAACTCTAAGCTAAGACTCCAAGCTAAAACTCTAAACCCTTAACTATAAGTAAACTAAACTTCAACTCTAAGTAAAACTCTAAGCTAAGACTCTAAGGTGGAACTCTAAACTCTTAACTAAACTAAACTAGAACTTCAACAAAAACTCTAAGCTAAGACTCTAAGCTAAAAACTCTAAACTCTTAACTAAAACTAAACTAAACTAGAACTCTAACTGAAACTCAAATGTAAAACTCTAAACTATTAACTAAACTAAACTAGGACTCTAATGATAACTCTAAACTATGACTCTAAGCAAAAAACTCTAAATTCTTAACTGTAACTAAACTAAAGTAGAACTCTAACTGAAACTCAAAGGTAAAATATCAAATTCTTAACTAAAATTAAACTAAACTAGAACTCTAACAAAAACTCTAAGCTAGGACTCTAAGATAAAAACTCTAAATTCTTAACTATAACTAAACTAAACTTCAACTCTAACTATAACTCTAAGCTAATACTCTAAGCTAAAAATCTTAACTAAAACGAAGCTAAACTAAAACTCTAACAAAAAGTCTAATCTAATACTCTACGCTAAAACTATAAACTCTTAATTAAAACTAAACTATAGCTTCTACAAAAACTCTAAGCTAAGAATCTAAGCTAAAACTCTTAACTAAAACTAAACTAAACTAGAACTCTAACAAAAACTCTAAGCTAAGAGTCTAAGCTAAAATTCTAAACTCTCAACTAAAACTAAACTAAACTAGAACTCTAACTAAAACTCTAAGCTATGACTCTACGGTAAGACACCAAACTCTGAACTAAAACTAGAACTCTAAGATAAACTCTAGGCTAAGATTCTAAGCTAAAACTCTAAACTCTGAACTAAAACTAAACTAAGCTAAACTAGAACTATAATAAAAACTCTAAGCTATGTTTTGAAGGTAAAACTCCAAACGCTTAACTATGTCTAAACTAAACTAGAACTCTAAAAACTCTAAGCTAAGATTCTAAGCTAAAACTCTAAACTCTTAACTAAAACTAAACTATACTAAAACTCTAGGCTAAGTTTCGTTGGTAAAACTCCAAACGCTTAACCATATCTAAAGTAAATTAGAACTCTAGAAAAACTCTAAGCTGAGATTCTAAGCTAAAACTCGAAACTCTTAACTATTACTAAACTAAACTTCAACTCTATCAAAAACTCTAAGCTAAAACTCTAAACTATTAACTAAAACTAAAATAAACTACAACTCTAACAAAAAAAACTCTAAGCTAAGACTCTAAGCTGAAACTCTAAACTCTTAACTAAAACTAAACTAAACTAGAACTCTAGCTAAAACTCTAAGCTAAGACTTATGTAAAACACCAAACTCTGAATTAAAACTAGAACTCTAACAAAAACTCTAAGCTAAGACCCTAAGCTAAGAACTCTAAACTCTGAACTAACACTAAACTAAGCTAAAACTCTAAGTCATGTTTCGAAGGTAAAACTCCAAACGTATAACTATATCTAAACTAAACTAGAACTCTAAAAAACTCTAAGATTCTAAGAAAAACGCTAAGATTCTAAGCTAAAACTCTAAACTCTTATCTATTACTAAACTAAACCTCAACTCTAACAAAAACTCTAAGCTAAACTCTAAAGTATTAACTAAAACTAAACTAAACTAGAACAAAAATTCTAAGCTAAGACTCTAAGCTATAAACTCTAAACTCTTAACTAAAACTAAAATAAACTAGAACTCTAACAAAAAACTCTAAGCTATGACTCAAAGCTGGAATTCTAAACTCTTAACTAAAACTAAACTAAACTAGAACTCTAGCTAAAACTCTAAGCTATGACTCTAAGGTAAAACACTAAACTCTTAACTAAAAGTAAATTAAACTAGAACTCTAACTGAAACTCAAAGGTAAAACATCAAATTCTTAACTAAAATTAAACTATACTAGAACTCTAACAAAAACTCTAAGGTAAGACTCTAAAGTAGAACTCTAAACACTTAACAAAAACTAAACTAAACTAGAACTCTAACAAAACCTCTTAGCTAAGACTCAGCTAAAACTCGAAACTCTTAACTAAAACTTAGTCAAACTAAAACTTTAAATAGAACTCTAAGCTATGACTCTAAGCTAAAAGTCGAAATTCTTAAAAGTAACTAAACTGAACTTTAACTCTAACTAGAACTCTGAGCTAAGACTCTATGGTAAAACTTTAAACTCCTAACTAAAACTAAACTAAACTAGAACTCTAACAAAAACTCTAAGCTAAAACTCTATACTCTTAGCCTACTAAACTAAACTAGAACTCTAACAAAAACTCTAAGCTAAGACTCTAAGCTAAAACTCTAAAGTAAAACTAAACTAAACTAGAACTTCAACAAAAAATCTAAGCTATGACTCTAAGCTAAAAACACTAAACTCTTAATTTAAGCTAAACTAGAACTCTAGCAAAAACTCTTAGCTGAGACTCTAAGCTAAAACTCTAAACTCTTAAGTAAAACTAAACTAGACTAAAACTCTAAGCTAAGTCTCTAAGGTAAAACTCCAAACTCTTAACAATAACTAAACTAACCTAAACTAGAACTATAAGAAAAACTCTAAGCTAAGACTCTAAGGTAAAACTCTAAGCTAAGACTCTATGGTAAAACTCTAAACTCTTAACTATAACTAAACTAGAACTCTAACAAAAACTCTAAGCTAAAACTAAAAACTCATAGCTAACTAAACTAAACTAGAACTCTAATTAAAACTCTATGTCTAAGCTATAACTCTAAACTAAAACTAAACTAGATTAGAACTTCAACAAAAACTTTAACTAAGACTCTAAGTTAAAAACACTAAACTCCTAACTAAAACTAAACTAAAACTAAACTAATCTAAAACTCTAATTAAAACTCTAAGTCTAAGCTAAAACTCTAAAACTAAACTAGAACTTCAACAAAAAAACTTTAAACTAAGACTCTAAGCTAAAAACTCTAAACTCTTAACTATAACTAAACTAGAACTCTAACAAAAACTCTAAGCTAAAACTAAAAACTCATAGCTAACTAAACTAAACTAGAACTCTAATTAAAACTCTATGTCTAAGCTATAACTCTAAACTAAAACTAAACCAGATTAGAACTTCAACAAAAACTTTAACTAAGACTCTAAGCTAAAAACACTAAACTCTTAACTAAAACTAAACTAAAACTAAACTAATCTAAAACTCTAATTAAAACTCTAAGTCTAAGCTAAAACTCTAAAACTAAACTAGAACTTCAACAAAAAAAACTTTAAACTAAGACTCTAAGCTAAAAACTCTAAACTCTTAATTAAAACTAAACTAAACTAGAACTCTAACAAAAACTCTAAGCTAAAACTCTAAACTCTTAGTCTACTAAAGTAAACTAAAGCTCTAAGCTAAGACTATGGTAAAACTCTAAAATCTTAACTAAACTAAACTAGAACTCTGACAAAAACTCTAAGCTATGACTTTAAGCTAAAACTCTAAACTCTTAGCTAACTAAACTAAACTAGAACTCTAATTAAAACTCTAAGTCTAAGCTAAAACTGTAAAACTAGACTAGAACTTCAACAAAAACTCTAAACTAAGACTTTAAGCTAAAAAATCTAAACTCTTAACTATATGTAAACTAAACAAGAATTCTAACAAAAACTCTAAGCTAAGAATCTAAACTCATAGCCTACTAAACTAAACTAGAACTCTAATTAAAACTCTAAGTCTAAGCTAAAACTCTAAAACTTAACTAGAACTTCAACAAAAAAACTCTAAACTAAGACTCTAAGCTAAAACTCTAAACTCTTAATTCAAACTAAACTAAACTAGAACTCTAAGCTAAGTCACTAATGTAAAACTCCAAACTCTTAACTGTAACCAAACTAAGCTAAACTAGAACTAAAACAAAACTCTAAGCTAAGACTCTAAGCTAAAACTCTAAGCTAAGACTCTATGGTAAAACTCTAAACTCTTAACTAAAACTAAACTAAACTAGAACTCTAACAAAAGCTCTAAACTATGACTTTAAGCTAAACTCTAAACTCTTAGCTAACTAAACTAAACTAGAACTCTAATTAAAACTCCAAGTCTAAGCTAAAACTCTAAACTAAAACTAAACTAGACTAGAAGTTCAACAAAAACTCTAAACTAAGACTCTAAGCTAAAAAATACTAAACTCTTAACTAAAACTAAACTAGACTAGAACTCTAGCAAAAAATCTAAGCTGAGACTCTAATCTAAGACTCTAAACTCTTAGGTAAAACTAAACTAAACTAAAACTCTAAGCTAAGTCTCTAAGGTAAAATTCCAAACTCTTCACTATAACTAAACTAAACTAAACAAGAACTATAACAAAAACTCTAAGCTAAGACTCTAAGCCAAGACTCTAAGCTAAAACTAGAAACTCTTAAATAAAACTAAACTAAACTAGAACTCTAACAAAAAAACTCTTAGCTAAGACTCTAAGCTAAAACTCTAAACTCTTTACTAAAACTAAACTAATCTAAAACTCTAATTAAAACTCTAAGTCTAAGCTAAAACTCTAAAACTAAACTAGAACTTCAACAAAAAACTTTAAACTAAGACTCTAAGCTAAAAACTCTAAACTCTTAACTAAAAATAAATTAAACAAGAACTCTAACAAAAACTCTAAGCTAAATTTCTAAACTCTTAACTAAAACTAAACTAAACTAGAACTCTAACAAAAACTGTAAGCTAAAACTTTTAACTCTTAGCCTACTAAACTAAACTAGAATTCTAATTAAAACTCTAAGTCTAAGCTAAAACTCTAAACTAAAACTTAACTAAACTAGAACTTCAACATGAACTAACTAAGACTCTAAAACTAAGACTCTAAGCTAAAAACACTAAACTCTTAATTTAAACTAAACTAAACAAGAACTCTGAATAAAACTCTAAGCTACGACTCTAAGCTAAAACTCTAAACTCTTAAGTAAAACTAAACTAAACTAAAACTCTAAGCTAAGTCTCTAAGGTAAAACTCTAAACTCTTAACTATAACTAAACTAAGCTAAACTAGAACTATAATAAAAACTCTATGCTAAGACTCTAAGCTAAAACTCTAAGCTAAGACACTATGGTAAAACTCTAAAATCTTAACTAAACTAAACTAGAACTCTGACAAAAACTCTAAGCTATGACTTTAAGCTAAAACTCTAAACTCTTAGCTAACTAAACTAAACTAGAACTCTAATTAAAACTCTAAGTCTAAGCTAAAACTCAAAACTAAAACTAAACTAAACTAGAACTTCAACAAAAAGTCTAAACTAAGACTTTAAGCTAAAAACAGTAAAATCTTAACTAAAACTAAACTAAACTAGAACTCAAGCAAAAAACTCTTAGTTGAGACTAAGCTTGGACTCTAGACTCTTAAGTAATACTAAACTAAACTAAGACTCTAAGCTAAGTCTCTAAGGTAAAATTCCAAACTCTTAACTATAACTAAACTAAACTAAACTAGAACTATAACAAAAACTCTAAGCTAAGACTCTAAGCTAAAACTCTAAACTCCTAACTAGAACTAAGCTAAACTAGAACTCTAACAAAAACTCTAAGCTAAGACTCCAAGCTAAAACTCAAAACTCTTAACGAAAACTAGACTAATCTAAAACTCTAATTAAAACTCTAAGTCTAAGCTGAAACTCTAAAACTTAACTAGAACTTCAACAAAAAAACTTTAAACTAAGACCCTAAGCTAAAACTCTAAACTCTTAACTAAAACTAAACAAAACTAGAACTCTAACAAAAAATCTGAGATAAGACTCTAGGCTAAAACTCTAAACTCCTAACTAAAACTAAACTAAACTAGAACTCTAACAAAAAATTTAAGCTAAGACTCTAAGCTAAAATTCTAAACTCTTAACTAAAACTAAACTAAACTAAAACTCTAATCTATGACTCTAAGGTAAAACATCAAACTCTTAACTAAAACTAAAGTAGACTAGAACTAACAAAAACTCTAAGCTAAGACTTTAAGCTAAAAACTCTAAACTCTTAACTAAAACTCTAAGCTAAGTCTCTAGGGTAAAACTCCAAACTCTTAACTATAACTAAGTTGTGGGTGAAAAGGATGGGTACTTTAATTTGTAAAAAGGTTTTATGAGGGATATTAAGAAAAAAACTTGCTCTGAAGAGATATTATAAAGCCTTAAAAAAGTATTATAATGTGGGGCTCAGGAGTCTTTGGGGGTCCGGGGGCCCTTTGGGGCCCGGTGGGTCCGTTGGGGGTCTGGGGTGAGCCTTTGGGGGTGTGGGGGCCCTTTGGGAGCTTGGGGGGACCCTTTAGGACCGGGGGCTTCCTTCAGGGTTGAGGTAGGGAGATTGGAACCCTTTGGGGTTGGGGTAGGGGGGATCGGAACCCTTCGGGGTTGGGTAGTGGGATCGGAACCCTTCGGGGTTGGGGTAGAGCAATCGGGGCCCTTTGGGTTGGGGTAGAGCAATCGGGGCCCTTTGGGTTGGGTAGAGGACCTCACAACACTGTTCAATTGAAACTTGTGTATTATAACGACCACACTCAAAACCTCCTCCAAAATCTCTTCAAAATCTTCTTTTAAAATGTCTCTATCTGTTTCGCCGAAATAGTTCCATAACCTGTCTAAAACGGTTTCGCCCAAATAATCCCTAAACGTAAATTCAGCGTGTTCCTTTGTTATTGGCATCTCTGTGGTAACGCATTTCAAATTAATATGAAACCTTCTCGCGCGCTAAAACAATTCATCGCTAAGATGTTTCTTGCCTAATTGTTTCCATGGCCTTTGGTTATTAATATCCTTTGGAGTTCGACCAAAAGAGTTGTTCCCGAGGCAAAGAAATTAATGACTTGGATCTATTCCTGGAGAAATGTTTCTAGGCGGAAATTTTTAAAGTCTGACAGATGATGTCATTGATTGATTGATCTGTCAAGAAAGGGAAAATTAATTTGTTGTTTCTAAGGGGAATTATTGATTCACGATAGGTGAATTGAGGTCGACAGCACAGGTGTTCCAAATTTCTGGTTCTTGACATTCGCTGAGGGCGTGCCAAAAACACACCTGGAGGTCATTGACCCATTCTCCCTAATGACTCTATGCCCATATAAGGTGTGGTCGTAGGAGTAGCGCCCCCATCTCTACTCTCGTCCTCGTGGTCGTCCCCCAAAAAGGTGGAAGGAAAACTTTGCACCTCACCGCCTCTCGGACCTTCTTCGCCTAGCATAAGACAGTGAAGCATACAAAAGGCACATCCACACCATTACGAAGAAAGAAGCCCCAAGACGACCTTCAAGGACGAATGGGACTTGAGTCAAGTCAGTTAATATTAAATCAAGGGTGAGGTGAGAGGGGAGGGGATTCACTTAAAATGTTAGTTTTGCTCAACATTGAGCTTTTGAAGTGAAGTGTAACGGGCTTTTACCCCTGCAATAAGCATGATCCGATTTTTCATTAAAATATTTAATTTAGCCTGGTTGAACTCTCAAAATAATAATAATATACTTACAAAAAGGAAAAGTATTCAAAATAAACATGGTACTTGTCTAGAATCCGGTAAGCACGCGAGAATTGTATTGCGAAGACCAGATAGGCATTACCCGGAAATTCATACGAGACGCTGTATAAACAAAGGGTTTCTCACTCTGGGAACTATATTTAAACTTTAGTTTTTTGGGGGTTTAGGGAAACTAAAAGGTACCTAGGTTGGGTTAGCTTAGGTTACGTAGTTAATACATGCTATGCTTTACCCTCACGCCTTTCCCCCTAATGTGCAAATACATTGCCCAAATTTGTTTCTGAACTATTATATTTTTATCCTGTTTTGTTTTATTTCATTAGCATTAACGAAACTTCACTTCTCGCGTGCTTACCGGACTCTAGACAAGTACCATAAACATTAGCCTAAACAATATAACTAAGGATAAAGCTGTTCGAAACTACCCCAGTCTTCAGGAAATGAAGGCGATTTTCTTGGAAGAAAATTTTCAGACCTTCAAGATTGTTCAATGACCCCCTCTCCTTTTACATTTTATTAGATCTCCTAAGTTTTTTTTTTGCTTTTTGCTTTTTGATAGATTGAGAGTGAGAAAAAGTAATATTTATCACAGTTTGACCATAGGCTGTAATATTAGAGAGAGTGTTGGCTATACTCTTAAGAGGGTAATAAATCGCATGGAATGGGGGGGGGGGGTAAATTTAAGGAAAACCTCCCCATTTAACTCTTGCCATTCGAAAATTGTTATGGGGTCCCAGAACCCAAAGTAACTGTTAATAACACTGCTGAAAATGATACTCAATATCTCCTTCTTTCACCTCAGGATAGCGTTTCGAAGGCACTGTCGTAGAAACTTATGCCATGGCTATGTGAAAGCAAATCATGTGTTCTGTAAAAGTTGACAACAATTTTTGTTACGGTAAAATGTGTTGCCCGAAGGGTTCCCCGCTTCACTTTGTGGCATACATCTCAGAATGCCACTTAAGCAACACGCATTGCGTGCTCCGCATCACGGTTAGACACACTTCCACCCACAGTTTATCTAATTTTCCAGTATGATCTTTCCCTATCTCACCCATTATAAAAACCCGGACCGAGGTGCGAGTGCTCCAGAGAACGTTTTGCAGATATAAACATAAGCGGCATTAAATCTTTTCACGGGTAGACAAAGAATAATCACCTACGGAACAAGTACTGACAAAACCACTTGGCCGGCTCACCAATAAGTGCACAAATAAGTGAGAGGAGCTTTTTGTTCGCACCGAGAATGAAGAGCCAGAAATCATCTGCGGTAAACCTACTGGATAATTATATAAACTGTGCTTCCACCGCACTGCATGGCACTTGTCAGGTGATGTACACAAATTTTAAAAGTAACCAGTCCCACTGCGGTGCCATTTTAACAAACATTATTTATTTTAGGGACAAAGCGGGGTTGGAATATTAAACGTTCAATTATTCGATTTTTTATTTCTAGAAATCGTTCTGCGACGAATTATCTGATATTCTTCCCTAAATTGTGGCTGTTTACTCCTTAATTTCTGGCTTTATAGCAGTCACTTTCGCTAGTTATATGATTTTACTTTAAATTGGCTAAATTTGTCTATGAACTAGGACTTTGGCACGATTTCTAATCTTAACCATTCCATGAAATTTCATCAGTATGATGAGTAAGAGTATTGTCGAAGTTAGACAACAGCAGGAAAAATTTGGGTATATGACACATACATACATATAAAGCAACTTGGTGCTTTGGTCCAAATTTTCAGCGTGGCAGGCCGCCAAAATTACGAAATTGAAAATAAATAATCGATTTCGACCAGTGTTGCCAACTAGGCCGTATCTAGGATTTTATTAGGTGTGGGGGGGGGGTATTACAGAAAAGAACGGTACTTATTAGTAGCCGATAAAAACGCGACCCAGGAATAGATATTAGATTATGTATATCAAACTGACAATACACGTTTTTTTTTTTTTTTTTTTTTTTTTTTTTTTAGTAAAATGCAAATTATTTTCTGGTCTGAAGAAGACATGGGTGTTGTCAGCCATACTCCTTTTACGTTTTGCTCGTTTTGAGTTTGACTAGGCTATCTATTGTAATTTCTGTTAGTTTTGGGTTTCATTTATTTATTAATGGTGATTTGTGGTAGTTTTACGCTTGGAAGATAAGAAAAACAAACTCGTAGAGTTTGACAACACTTTTGTCCGTAAAAACTTAAGTAATTTAGAATGTGTTGGTTCCCAAAGCCAACTATCTTTTCAAAGGATAGCCAAACCTTCTTAAACTTTTTGGTGCCATATGTTTTAGCTTAATTTTGATGATTGTTTGCCTAATTTTTTTTTTTTATTCTTCAATTTTTAATTCTAATTTGGCACCCGCTACTGCCAAAAATTGCAGAAGTTCATATGGAAGTCTTTTCAACACAAATGGATTTGTGCTTTTTTCTAACTTTTTAAGACACTTCTGGTGTGTAAATTCATCTTTTTCCCGTTCCTTAGCACTTTTCAGCAAAACTATAAATAAACTCAAATAAAAGTTTCAAATTTAGAAACCTTATTTTCCACATATTTTCCGCGGGGTTAGTTTCCGTAGGGGGGTGGGTGGGTTGTTTATTTTTCGTGGGGGAGGGCATTTTCCGGGGGTTAAACATCCCCCTCCATTCACTACATTCATTTATGTTATTTTATTTTGTTCATCGCCGTATATTTGCCTTTAAAATACACTTATTTGTCTATCTATCTAATATGCTGAATAATTGTACCAAACACATTTCGCATGCAGACCCGCTATGCCCCCCCCCCCCCCCCCTAATGTGCAAATAATATAGCGCAAATGTATTTCTAAAGTAACGAAGAAACTAACAAAAAAACTGACGTGTTCTCGAATTTTACACAGCGTAAACTTGAGTGAGTGGCGCATAATACACAAGTATCAAAATTCCCTCCCCTACGGAAATTAAAAAAAAAAAAAACTCAAATAAAAATTCTCAAATTTGGAAAGCCTTATTTTCTACGGGGGGGGGGGGGGTGGGATTTTCCGCGGGGGGGGGGGGGGGGCTAAACACCAGCCACCAATCTAGGTACCATTATTTACACCTTTAACCCCAAAAGGTTAAAGTTTAAATATCTTTCACAGCGTGAGCAATACCTCACTATGCAGCGGAAAACTGTTTTTCATAAGGATCTTTGACATTCTATATGCGTTTCTTCTCGCGTGTTTATCGGCTACTAAGTAAGTACCAAAAGAACTTAACAAAATGCATGCAAAATTTGTTTACATGCGTTTTTGTTACTTTTTTGCGAGTTGGACAAAAATTTTAGGGGGGTATACAAACCGGTAAACCCCTCTCCACTATGGATACGGCCTTGATTGTGAGAAAGCATTTGTTTCATTTGGATGCTTTTTCTGTGGTGGCTACACATTTGGTTCTTTAAATTAAAGTATCTTTCAAAGTGTTTTCTTTGAAAAAAATTAGTTCTACAGAAATAGTCGATTTTTCTGATTCCCATGAGGGCGCCAACTTTCCGCCACCTGTTGTACATCCCAGAACGTCACGTGGGCCACACAGTTCGGCCACGCTTGGCATAATTTACGCCTCGCTTGGCACAGTTTCCGCTACCCTTTGCACATTTTACGCCACACATTACACAGTTACCGCCACGCATGGCACAATCAACCTGGTGCTCATGTTTTCTGTGTGTGGGGAGTAGCGTTCTAAATTTTTTACACCTAAACCACATCACCATCTCAGTCTAGACTTGCTCTCAGTCTGAAAGTGTCTTCTGTTTTCTTTTAATCCGCTCAAATTAAGTTTCTTATTTTTCAACCTTGAATTTTAAATAGTAAAAGGAACTCCGACAATAGTTCAGTTTTATTCGACAAGTTTTATTCTCTCCTCTTTGCAAGAAAGTTTTCGTCTTTTTGAACTTGTGCTGTATTTTTTTTTTAAGTTTAACACACACTTAAAAATAAATATAGTGATGAAAGAATAACATTGACCGATATAAAAAAAAAAATAATTCAAATTCGCACATTTTTCAATGTTTTTCAGATGCATAAAATGATTGATCGTTCTGACTGCGTTTTTAGCTAAAGAATAGCGGCTGCGTTCTAAAACATTGACCAGTAAGCACATTTCCATCTCGGTATGGACTTGATTTCAGTCAAAGGTGTCTTTCTTTTCTCTTTAATTCAGTTTGATTAAGCTTCTTGCTAGTTTCAACCTTGAGTTTTAAAAGTTACTTATTTCAGTTCAAAGATAGTTCAGTTTTATTTGACAAGTTTACTTTGCATTGGTTTGCTCTTTTTGCAAGCGAGTTTTCACCTTTTTGAACTAGTGCTGTCTTGTTCTTTTTTCTTTTTTTATACAGTTAATACGTATTAGAAAGTAAAAACAAAAATATAAAATGAAAACATTCAAAGATGAAAAAAAAAACAACTTCAAATTCGCATGTCTTCCAAACCAGTTTTTCTTTGGAAAAAATCAGGTATATGGAAAGAATCATTTGCTTATTTGCATTTTTCGATAATAAATAATAGCAGGTATAAAAAATGTTTACATCTAAAGCACATTTCCATCTCAGTTTATACCTTCTTTCAGTCAAGGTGTCTTTCTATGTTCTTTTAAATTTAATCTAATTAAGCTTCATGAACCTTCAGTTTCAAATAGTTCCTGGTATTGAGCCGGCAATAGCTCAATTTTATTTGACAAGTTCTACTATTTCTTCTTTGCGAGTCTACGCCTTTTTAAACTGATTCTGTCGTTTTTTTTAATGATGGAAGTGTCTTTGAAACTTGGAGTACCTATCGGCTCTCTTAGAACTTGGCGTTTGGAAATATTTCCCGTTGGACATGATACTGAACCTGCGTTTTGGTTTCTCAAAGGGTACTCTTATTTTTAAAGGTTTTTAGTTGTATTGTCCAAGTTTTCTGTCTAGGCAGCTGGGTGCTGTGTAGCCTATATTTTGGATTCATTGATGAAGTATAGGAAATCGTCTGTGAAGCTTTATCTGAAGAAGAACAGACGTCAACTTTCAAGTATATGAAATAGATTTTTTTTTACTTTATGTATATATATGTATATATATATATATATATATATATATATATATATATATATATATATATATATATATATATATACATATATATATATATATATATATATATATATATATATATATATATATAAATATATATATATATATATATATATATATATATATATATTATATATATATATATATATATATATATATATATATATATATATATATATATATATATATATATATATATATATATATATATTCATATATATATATCGTTGCTGCCACACTTAAAGGTCGTACCTAAGATTTCCATGCATCTGAGACGTTTGAGAATTTTCGCTAAGCTGTTCTCAAAGGGATCTCCAGTTGGATAATGTTGGTGCAATCACACTTGGACCCTCTCCCCTCATCTACACTACACTGCTGACCCAGTCTTCGAGAACAACTGAGCGAACGGTTTTTTGCGATTATTGCATATGCATAAAAATGTCAGATGCGACTGTGAAGCTTTATCTAAAGAAGAACAAACATCAAATTTCAAATATATGAAATAATTTTTTCCTTCTTATATATATATATATATATATATATATATATATATATATAATATATATATATATATATATAATATATATATATATATATATATATATATATATATATATATATATAATATATATATATATATATATATATATATATATTATATATATATATATATATATATATATATATATATATATATATATATATATATATATATATATATATATATATATATATATATAATATATACGTATATATATACGTATACGTATATACATATCATAACACGTATATTATGTACATGAATTTGATAAACTTTCCTAAGTCGTTCTCAAAGAGAAAACCTGTGGGGCAATGCTGGTTCAATCACACCTGAACCCCTCCCCTCATCTACATTACACTGCTGATCCCGCCTTTAAGACAAACAGAAAGAACGGTTTTTGCGATTATCGCGAATGCAAAGAAAAAAGTCAGATGCGTCATTTAGGTGTGACAGCGACGATATAAAAGTGTTTAAAAAGTAATGGGACTTCTGAGTTCTAAGCTTAAATTTTATGTTATTTCTTAAGGGTCGCCGACGTTTAAAAATGATGTAGCCTACATCAGTGGCGCCTGCAAAGCATTGTGAAAGTGTGTCAAGCGTTACGGAACTGTGCCACGCGTGGCGGAACTTGCGGCACTTGTGGTGCTCCGAGATGTACACCATGTGGCGGGAAGTGGGCAACCCCTCGTTTTTTCGTCAGAATAATCATTTCTCTATTGCTACCAAATCTGGTTAAATCACGGTTGTATTTTACTTGTCTCGCAAATATATTTAAATTAATTGAACACTTATTCTTAGATGTATCAGAGGCAACGCCATAGTATTGCCAATAGTAAAGAGCCATAAGGCTCGGTGGAGTAATGAGTCAAACGTGATCGGAGGACAACCAGCTCCCCACCCCCTTTTTTCCCGAAATGCATCCAATAAAATTTTGAGGTAGACATTTTGTTCAAAATGGTCCAAAGGTCAAATAACTATGCTTTCGAAGGGAAGAGGGGGGATGAAGCCCCCTCCATCTTCCGGGGCTGCCCGGGACAAGGACTCTTTGTTTATGCAAGTTGCCCCAGTGTTTAAATATAAGGTTTTTAGTGGAAGGGGTGATCGTATAAGCTTTGGTGGAGGTTCGTTCGACTGGACATTGACAGTTTGAGTACTCTTTTAAGAATAAAAAGTGATCGGAGTGCAACAATCCCCCCCCACACCCTATTACCAAAAACATGGATCAGATTGAAATTTTGAGATACACATTTTGTTTAAAATAATCCAAAGGTTAAATAACTATGCCTGCGGGGTTGACACGCCTCCAGCCTCTGGGGTTGGAGCCCCTCTAGTCTCAGTGACAAGGGCTATAAATTATGCATGATGCCCATTGTTAACATATAAGGATATTTATTGGAAAAGAGGGCATGTTTGATTCTGGGTCTCCAAAGAGGCTTTGGGTATTGAGGTGAAACTTTAGGGGTATGTTGGAAAAGATGCCGAACACAATTCGAACACACTATGTGCTTGCTGGTTGTGAAAAGGGAATATCAGCAATATCTAAAGAACGACTGAGGGTATTAAGTTGAATCTTTCAAGGTATGTTGAGGAGATGTTGAAGAAAGATTGGAGGGCAGCCAGCCCCTTACCTGTATTAGGTCCCCCTCTGCTCAACACCGATCAAACAGTGAGTGGCAAGGAGCTGCGAAAATGGAGCGACGTGGGTAAATGGGTCCCGAATTTCTAAAAAAAACACAGTTTTTATAACAAAAGACACATACAAAAAAAATTATGTTTATGCTGATTCAAAATATATAAAGCTTATTACATTTAATGTTACCCATAAAAAGTGACAAAATTTGTCCAATTTTTGAAAAAGGGGAAACAGCCCCAACACGTCCAGCGATCCAACGACGATTAATCAATCAGATTCAGCGTGTCAGAGAACCCTACTGTAGAGGTTTCTAGCTCTTATATACAAAAATATGAAATTTTGCATTTTTTGCCAGAAGAAAGATCAGGGATGCGTCTTGGAGAAGGCTCATTTGATTGGAAAATCAAAATTATAGTGCCCTTTTTAAGTGACCAAAAAGATCAGAAGATTTTGAGACGGCCATTTTGTTTAGCATAGTTTAAAGGTCCAATAACTATGCCTTTGGGGATAACATGACCCGTCACAGCCTTTGTGAAAAAGGCTGTAATTACCAAATTTACTCGTTGTTTGCATAGCCTATAGTATTTGTTATTGAGAAGCATGAAGACATTTTTTTTTGGGGGGGGGATATTCTGTTTGAGAGGATTTTCCATGGTGAAAATTTTCGTTGGGAGGGAAGTTTCCTGAATGAGCTGTTATTTCAAAATTTAGAAGTTTTTAGGGCAGTATTGCATTTTCATCAGTGTTGTCACTTCAGAGAAAGTTTAAAAGTTACCGGGATATGGAGATTTTGCACCCGTTACTACCAAAAACTGCATACCGGGATATGGAGTTTTTATCATTAGAAATGGATCCCAAGTTTTCCCCAGTTTTTAAAGATACAACCAAGTTTTCACTTAACCAATTCAAACAGGCTGCATTTTCACTGTCCTTGGTACTTAATTCTTTTATTGTTTGTTGTTAGGTCGTTTCCAATTTTGATTGAAACAATTGTAATAAGCTATAAAATAAGATAAGATATTATTCATTATCAATACACATACAATAATACACTGTGCTAGTCCCCCCGAAGTCCCCCTAATTGATTAATTTGATTCTTTTGACGAAACATCTTTGGCGTTTTTCTCAAGTCATCGAAACAAGAAATTTCTAGGAATACTATTTCTTATCTCTTAATCTGGAATGAAAATACATAGCTTGCCACTAACTAATATGTAATTAATAATTGATAAAATAATAAAACACCATTTTTTAACACTAGTTAAACGCATTTTTCGCTTTAACGAATTTGGAAATTAATTTCCATTGTTGTTTTCGAACGTTTAAATAGCCAAGGGAATCCCCACTCTCCACCACATGGTTTGGTTTATACCTCAGAGTGCCACTTATTCCTTCATGAATGGCACAACTCTGTCGTGCCCCACCTTTCGGCGCCTCGCTTGGGCCGCTTTCGCCATACGTGCAAGTGTCACCCCGAGTTATTTTTGAAAGTAGGCAACATCTCATTTTTCCGAATGTTCAAATGGCTAGTAGCTACCAAAGAAACTGAACACTGTTGATGCAGGCGGAACCAATCCTTGTGGGGGGAGGGACTAGAGTTGTTTTCTATGGGGCCACTCGGATCCCCTTTGGGGAAATTGCCACGTCTCCCCTGCATGTAAGTGATGTAAGCAGGTTTTTTTGAAGTTTTAAATTATGCTACAAAGTGAGAAAAAAGTTGTTATATCGACTCTTGTCATTAAAGCTTTTTCTTTTTTTTCAAATTGTCACGTACAAAACGGAAGGGTATACCTCACATTGTAATTATTGCCGAAGAGAACAAAAATGATGTCAATTGATGCTAAAAATACGTCACCAAAAGTGAGGAAATAGTTTTTAGATCGACTTTTGTCGTTCATGTTTTTTCTTCTTTTTTTTTAAATCGTCATGCACAAAACTGAGAAGGCGTTGCCTACCTCGCAGTGGGTTTATTGTACAGGAGGGCGAAAATAATTTGAGTTGGTGTCAAATATACGTCACAAGAATAATAACGTCACAAAAATGGCATTTCATCCCCCTCTTTGACACAGAAGTTTAAGACAGTAGTCTCTTTTTCCCCTAGGGCCTCCTAGCAGTGGCGGATCCAGGGGGGACGCGAGCCCCTTAGCGTAGTCTAAAGTAGTGTAATATACTTGATTAACTCAAGTTTGCGTTAATAAACTTGCTCCTAACGCAAGTTTATCAGATCAACCTATTTTGCGTCCCCCTAAAATTGTTTTTTATCGGATCAACCTATTTTGCCCCCCCCTCTTCTTAAAAATTCCTGGATCCGCCCCTGTCTCCTAGCCTAATCACCAATACAAAGATTAAAAGGACAAATAAAATCTAAATTTTAGACCATGGAAAATCACTTTGTTCTGTCATTAGTGCCCCCTAGAAAGATATTCCCTTGAAAGATTTAGACTGTATGTATCTCTGTCTTCAGTCATTTACAAAGTTTTTTTTCTACCACTTTCGTATAGTTCTTATTTCTAGTTAATGGAACAATCACGTTACCCTTTAATTACCTAGGCTTCGGACGACTAGACTAAACAAGTGACTTGTGGACTTTGGACGTCAAGTTATGGATTAGAATCTTTCTGGAGACACAAACGGGAAGAGTGTGTGGGTGTTTTGATTTGTAAACGAGAGGTTTCAAGCCCCTTATTACAAAAATACGAAATTGTAAGTTTTTCCTTGTCAAGGGGACGTGATTTTAGGCGTTTTCCCGATGTCTCGACACAAATTATTAGCTATCGATTTTACTTGCAATGACGTTTAGCAAATTCAAAGCAAAATATTCAAAAACTGAACATACAACAAATTAGGGTAACTAGTTTCTATGCTATAGACTTTATTAAGCCTATGCCTACTGCTATTATTTCTTCAGTTTTATGTTTTTTTTAACATCAGTTTCTGTTTTTTTTTTTATCTTCAGTTTTAACATATTTTTTATTTACTTGTTGTATTATTAGGAAACAACTGTTTCCACGACCTTGTAGGAAACTATTAGGTGATAATGTTAGTTAGTTACTGTACTAATGATATCAGAATAAAGAAATCCCCCCTGGACTTATCTTAGGCCTATTCGTATCTGAAAATTTAGATTCTCTAGCATTTCCTTTAGTTGTTTGGAAATAATGAAGTTTTTGCTGCAGTCTCACATTTTCGTCAGTGTTGCCACACCGAACCGAGAAAAATGAATAAGCAAAACTGATTAGTTATGTTTGACACTGTTTTTTTTTTCGTAATAGTCCAAACATTGCCAATCTGTTGACTCCCAAAGACGATTATAGGTTCAAAGGAAAACTACTTAAGTTGATTGGCGCCAAATGATTTTAGCTAATTTTTTGCTGATTTTTCCCCCACTTTTTTTTATTTTGTTCACTCTACTACAAACACCCCATAACTGCATATGAAGGTATTTTTCATTAAAATTGAGTTCCTGTTTTTTATTTATTTTCTTTAATATAATAATGGTTGTGTAGGTTTCCATTTAACCAAATCAAACAATCAGATTTCAATCTCTTTGCATTTCCATCAAAGGCTTCTACAGTTGCCACTAATTTTATCTTTTCGAATTATTTTCTTAACTTTTCTTATCCTGCTATTATAACTTAACAAAAAACATAAGGAAAGAATTAAACGTAATGAAAATGTGAAAATAAATATTATAGGATATTCTACACCATATACTCTGCCTATATTTGGGATATTGCACGTAGAATATTCCAAAATTCCGTCTTTTCTGCATTATTTTTATTGGTCAGGCTTCCTCTTTGGCCACCCGATTATGCATTTGGGTGGAATTTTACGCGGGAGGGGGGATACGAATAGTAGAATTTTCTTGGAAAACCCTCGATTTGTTAATATCTTCTGTCAATGACAGGGAGAGGATATGATACTGACACTGAGGAAGATATATTAAATGTTTTCCAAGGAATTTTCTGAAGATCGTGTTAAGTACCCGTTTGGCTGCCCCTATGTCAAATACTAAGGTCTTCGGAAAATTTGATTCGATCCCACTTTCTAGGGCTATAATGAAAAAAAGTCAAAGGGCGTATCCAGGATTTTGGTTCGGGAAGGGGGCTGGGTTAAAAAAAATCGTTACAATGTGCATTAAAAGTTTATTGATATGCATTTTGTTACTTTATGGGTTGGAATTTTTTAAAGGGGGGAACTCTAACCCAGTTACTCTCCTGGATACGGCATTGGGCTAGATACAAGTAGACACATGTAGCGTTTTAAGGGCCTACAATAGCTTATATAAAAATTGCCCAAGTTGAGCGTTAAACTAGAAAAAAATCTTAATTTGAACTTTGGCAAAAATGCGCCTAAAATAATAGCTTTAAAACGCTTCGTCTGTCCAACCCTTAAGACGGCTAGGTCGCCTTTTACGGATGAAGAATGATGGATTGTCAAATATTGTACTGCTTGGCCATGCATCTGGGACTAAAGGAAAAGCAGAGTGTCCCTTAATTGAAAAAAAGGGAGACTCGTTACTGTGTCCCACATGTAAAAGTTATTTTCCTTACTACTTAAGATGGAGGACTATAATTTTCCCAAATATCTTTTTTTTTACTATGATGATTCCGATGGTGCAGTTTTCATGTATTACAGCACCATTTTGTGGGGTTCCATGCTGTTTTTCGAAATTCTCACAAATTTTTTTTTCGCAACGAACTTTTATCGTTTAGTTAATATAATAGTTATTATTCCTGAATCAACTTTAAATGGTGACTTCCTCACTTCTTAAACTCGTTATTAAATGTTCGGTTGCTATAAGCTAGAGTTCGTTCTTTACTAGTTTGCCTCTAAGGAGACAGTCACGATGGAAAGAGGTCATAAGAAAGGATTTATAGGGAATTGAAAGTTGATGGTAGGGATAAAGAGTGAAGCTGTGAACAAATTGGGCTGAAAGATGAGCATACGCAGTTGTGTTGGCCTTAAGCGGCTGGGCACTGTAGTGAATTTTCAATAGCAGTAGTAATCCTATCCTGGTCCTTCAGAAATGAATCACAAGAGTATGTATTCTTGTTGCAACCTTTGCCATACTATTGACTCTGAAAACAAAATCTTTAAACAAATTGAACAATTGAACAAGAAAATGGCATTAGCTGAGCTGGCCAAGCACTGCCACCCTTGAACTGGACTAGCCATTGGTCCTCTCAGTTTTATCGAATGATAGTAATTTTTGATGAAAATAATGTTAAAGAATCAATTAAAATAAAATAAATTAAGTAAATGACTCAAGTAAAATAAAGTAATAAAAATACTACGAAAAAATTTAAATAATATTAAGAAAAAAAAATAACATTAAATTGGGATGAAAATTTGTAATCAAACTGTGATGACTCTAAAATTTTTAAACGCACTACCAATCAAGGTATTCCAAGAACTTAAAAACCGCTTAACTAGTCCAACAGATTATACTGCAGTGATTATACTAATAATGTTTCCAAAGCTTGCATGCTTTTGGATTGTGATGTCGCGGGAATTCTAATCAGCCCCCCTAAGCCTCGCAATTTTCCCCGTACACTAATGTTAAATCGGCTTATTTTTCCATACGGAAGAATCCATCCTGCAATAAGTACATTTATTATGAAGGTATAACTGGGTATTTGACCACGGTACTATATATGAACTGGTCATCAGGAAACAACGATGGAGTGTCTGCACTCCACCGGAGGGGATCGCTGGGTTGGGCCCCACCAATGTCATTTTTTTCTAGAAAAAGGTCCATTATTGCCAAGAAAGCTCTATTGGCCTTTTCCCATCTGAATTATAGTTCACGAGGTTTCAGTTACTTTTATTACTGATCATAAATGTGCGATTAAGCTCCTATTTTTAAGTATTTTTTCATGTTTTACGAATTGAGCTAGATTACAGTCACAGGTGGCCTATTAAAAAGTATAATATGGGCCTTTCATTGGTATTATTGCATGAAGCTGCCAACTCGTAAAAATTACTATTTCAAAGAAGTATTTCGCAAGTAATTCACAGAAATAGAAATTCTTCATTAGAAATCGTTTATGTCTTCTGTATCGAAAAAAAGGAAACATCTGTCCAAAGATATAGGCCAAAGCAGGTATTCGTGATCTTGTCGGTTTATAGGTTCGAATAGGACTGGTCGTTGAGACGAAAAATGCTCAGGCCGTCGTCATAATTGCTTATAAAAAACCAAAAAAAAAACAAATAACATCGTGTTTTTCTTGATTTTAATGTTACACTTGTATTACAGAACCGGAAAATAAGAACGGCAAGAAATTGGTTTTGACAGCTTCAGGGGCGCTCATTCACGAAAATTTAGTGGGGGAGGGGAGATATTTTTTTCCCAAGTTTCTTAAAATGAAGATAAGTTTATTTTTTAAAATTTAGGGAGGGAGTCTATTCTGGATGCTGTGTACGCTTTAGCTTTATTCTAAGGGGCTTTTCAAAGATATTCTCCTCGAATCGCCAGTGGAGAATCTAAATTTCATTATTTTACTCCGGATGTTTGTCCATAAATCAAATGCAAGTATTCGATTTCATTCCCATAAAATTACTAAACTAGTTTACCAAATTAAGTGGTTTATATTTCTGCGAAAAGTTCTATGCAAAAACATTAGCTTGTTCCATTGTCGTTTATGTGATGTTATAAGTAATGAGTTATCATATGCGGTCACAAAAATCCAAGGTCGTATCCAGGGGAGGGGTTAGTTAGTTTAACTCCTCCTCCACAAATTTTTTTTCCGATTCGTAAAAACGTAATAAAAATGCATATAAACAAATTTTGGTGCATTCTTAATTTTTTTTGTATCCCCCCCCCCACCGAAAAAGAATCCTCGATACGGTCTTGGAAATATCCGGGAAATTGTTCTGAAATTCTGACACAATAAACCCTCTTCTGAGCTTAGAATAAATCAAGGGCGCCAAGACACGAAATGGGAGGAGGAAGCGAGCAATGATTTTTCCCTTTAATAAAGAAGATAAAAAATAGGTATTGTTCAAAATCTCTGGGTGGGACACTTTTCTTTTTTTAATAATGAAAATGCCAAAAACGGTATTTTTTCTAAATATAGGGGGGGGGGAGGAGAGAGAGTCTCCCCCATCGACACCCCTGGAAGAAATGGGAAAATATTTATATCCATGGAATCTTATAAAATATGTAGTTTTAACCAACGGAACAATGTCATATTTCCAAGCGTTTTCACAGCAGCAATGGAGTTGGTTAATAATACAGATTAAGAATCTGGTGGTTTTACTAATTATTTTGGAACGAGAATGATGCACAATAATTAACAAATAAACATGCAGTTATTGCTTAATTATTCATGGCGGAGAATGAAATTTAGAGGATTCGCTACCCTAGAAATCATTTTGCGAGCCTCATTTTCGGCTAACCGTCTCAAACACAAAGGGTGAATTATGGAATTCTCCAAGGGATTAGTTATCGGACGCTATTGAAATTTGTGGTTTGACTATATCACTTGATTGGAAAGCCAGTGAAACCGTGTGGGCGAGGTTTTCAATCAAAACTGGGATCACCACAGGGAACTCCCAAAACTGTAATTACTCAAATGATACATCCTTTGAGCTGATTTTATCTTTTTATAAGCAGGTATGCTTTAAGGACTCTCCTTCTCTGAACTTTAAAAAGAAAATATAAGCTCCGTACAATGGAAAAGATCTACACTTTTTAATTATGTAAGTTTCATTGAATCTGAATATATCTATCTCATGCGCAAAACGGAGAAGTTAATAGTTTTCCCAAGATTTCCAGGAAAGTAGATGTCGGGTTTTAGTCTTCTGTCCTTTATTTGGATCTCTTATCCAAGCCCTACAAGCTAAGACCGCCCATTGGACGGTAAGACCGCCCAATCAATATTAAATAGATTGGCCACACAAACTGAAAAATTT
This sequence comes from Artemia sinica, assembly GCA_027921565.1. NCBI lineage: Eukaryota > Metazoa > Arthropoda > Branchiopoda > Anostraca > Artemiidae > Artemia > Artemia sinica. The sequence continues at coordinate 60,480,901 of CM051270.1, read as the reverse complement.
TTAATGGACGAGATAGGGAGATTCTTTAAGGTATCGAATCTGCCTATCAGTGGCAGATCCAGGGGAGGGGGGCGCCCCCTTACATAGTCTAAAGTAGTGTAATTTACTTAATTAACGCAAGTTTGCGTTAGTTAAACTTGCTCCTAGCACAAGTTTTCTATTTTGCGCCCCCCGCCTCCTAAAAAAATCCTGGATCCGCCACTGCTCCCTATAGGAATTGGCTTTTAACCTTGCTTCGTAGGTCTTAGCTGATTCTGAGAAGCTCAACTGAATAAACAGTGGAATTGTTATCATTTATGGCCACGAATGGCATACTTTGACAGGATTTATTAAGCATTCGTATTCACTTTGAACGTGTATAAGGGCGCAACCAGGATCTTTTTCTAGGGGGGGGGCTTTCAAAAAAATGTATTAAAATAGGTTTATATACATTTTTTTACGTTTTTAAGACTTCGGGAGGGGGGGGGTTTAACCATGTACCCCCCCCCCCCCCTGAATGCTTCCTTGATCGTTTACTAATTGATTCAAAAACTCCAAAAAATAAGTTTTAATTTATTCAAGACTCTTCGCACTTTCGCATCCTTTTTTTCTCGAATGTCCACGCCATCATCTCTCCCCTCATGTGTAAATTTTCTTTTTTTGTACATTTATCACCTTGCTGGTAATAAGTTTTAATTTTATGGGAATTTAGGCCTGGTTCATTTTTGGTATTTTATAGACATTTTGTTTTTGTTGCTATTATACATGGAATAACTACCGTACGTTTTGACTTACCAGTTACTCCGAATTACCAGTTACTATTTTCTTATTTTAGATGATTTTTTGGCAGCAAGACTAATACTGAATTGAGTGGAATTCGTAAGGAAATGAGTTCAGCTAAAGTTACCAATGAGCAGGATGTAATTCGAACGGGATTCCTGAAAAAGGCAAAGGTAGTTTTTTTTTTTTTTTTTTTTTTTTTTTTTTTTTTTTTTTTTTTTTTTTTTTTTGAAGGTTAGTGGCGCCATTAATCTATATAAACAAAATTCAATGCTCATATGCTCTGTAAGCATTACTAAAATGTTAATCCGATTATATTTATACGCGGGTGGATTTTCTACGGGGATAATTTTCCGTGGAGGGGGAATTTCCCGCTGGGGGGGGGGGATTTGGCTGACACTCGGATCATTCAGAGTGACAGGAACAGAGTTTAAGGAGCCCTGCAAAAACTGGGCTCTCACATTTGGTAACAGATCTTACAGAGAGGAATGATCAAGCTGGATAGTAAGATGTTCTTAGAACAAAGAATCAAGCCCAGCTTTCTCGTGCAGGAAGATAGAACCAGACCGATGTATGTTCCCATCAGAAGCATGAGGAGAAATATATTCCCAGAAGATATTTGACTCTTTTCAACCTCACCTACTAAGGTAAAGACGGGATATTGAGCAGAATCTTTGATTGAGTGACTGAAAACTCCCTTGTCTGGATTTGTTAAAACTAACCATCCGTAAAACTGAAGTATAAGTAATTAGTGACTGGTCCTAATAGTAATCGATTTAAAAACGGAGTTTTAATAACAGTTGGTACGTAAATAGAATCTGCCTTTTATGGTGAATCCAAATATATATATATATATATATATATATATATATATATATATATATATATATATATATATATATATATATATATATATATATATATATATATATATATATATATATATAATATATATATATATATATATATATATATATATATATATATATATATATATATATATATATATATATATATATATATATATATATATATATATATATATATAGATTGTTTGGTTTAATGCTACCTGCCAAAAGTTATCATTTGCCCTCTGAAAAAATTTGCTCCCTAACGGATAGAGGATCTTGATCAAAACTTAAACCATCAAATTCAGCGTATCAGAGAGACCCTATTCTAGAGCTTTCAAGTCCCTAGCTACAAAACCGGATCTTTTTCTCTTACTTTCCGAGAAAAAAGATCACAGACACGTGTTTATTTATTTGTTTTTCCAAGGGGTAACCTAAACTAGCTAACTAACAACAACTCACCGCAGCACCAAGCCGCCTGAGGCCAACATAGCTACGCACGCTCCTCTTCCATCCCAATCTATTCGAAGCCTCTCTTTTTACACCCGCTCTCGAAGTTCCCATTTCCTTTGAATCTTTCTTTATGACGTCCTCCTACCCCAGACGAGGACGACCTGCTTTCCGTTTAGCCCTAGACGGTTGGCCGAAAAGAACAATCATCGGTAATCTGTCATCCTCAATCGGCACAACGTACCCCAGCCACCTCAACCTTTCTTTCATTATAGCCCTAGAGAGTAGTATTGTCCCACGTTTTTCGTATAACCTATTGTTTGAAATACGGTCAGTCAGCCGGGTACCCAGAACAATCCTTAAGCAATTTCTCTGGAAAACATCTAGCAAATCTTCATCCGCTTTTCGGAGCGTCCATGCTTCAGAGCCATATTTGACCACTGTCATCCCTGTAGCTTCTAATATTCTAATCTTGGTTTGCAGACTTATCTTCCTATTCTTCTAGACTTTTTTTAACTGTGAAAAAACATCCTGAGCCTTGGCTATTCTATATTTAACATCTTCATTGCTCCCACCATCTTTACTAATAATACTACCAAGGTAAGTGAAGCTGCCCACCTGATCAATCTTTTCATTACCCAACGTCACCTTTTCATCTTCACTTATTCCTAGCCTTAGTGACTTAGTCTTCTTAACATTAATTTTCAAACCTATTCTAGCACCCTGAACTCGCAAAACCTCTAAAACTTCATTCATTTTGCTCACACTTTCATCTAGAATGCTTAAATACTCAGCATAATCTAGGTTCAGGAGACTTTTTCCTCCCCATTTGATTCCGTGGTCTCCCATTGCCTTTCCTGTGCTCCTTAAGACAAAGTTCATCAAAATAATCCATATAAAGGAGGATAGAACGCAACCCTGCTTAACTCCTGATTTAATACAAAACCAGCTGGTAACCTCATTTCCTACCTTAACCGCAGCAGTTTTATTCTCGTACATAGCACTAATCACTTTAATGTATTTGTCTGGTATACCATACAAGGATAAAACCTTTACTAAAGCTCATCTATCAACAGAATTGAACGCTTACTCATAATCTATAAATCTGAGGACCAAAGGTGTTTGACAACTCAGGTACTTCTCAATTATTAGCCTAAGAGTGAAAATTTGACGACACATCCTCTACCTTTTCTGAAACCGCACTATTCTTCTCTTAGAACTTTGTCTACGGCATCTCTCAGTCTAGAAAGGATCATATTACTAAGTAATTTACTACCTACAGAGACCAGACTAATGCCTCGATAATTACCACACTCACTTGTATCACCTTTCTTATAAAGTAGCTTAATTAAGGTTTTCCTAAAATCGTTAGGTACTTCCCCTTTTTCAAAAATCATATTCATAATCTTCAGTAACTTATTTCTAACCTCAGAGCCACCATATTTAAGAAACTCATTTACCACCCTATCAGCGCCCGGAGCCTTATTATTTTTTAATCCTTTTAGTACTGTCGCTGATTCTTCCTCATAAAACAAATCTTCCTTCACATCCAACGTATCACAAGCTTTTTAATTTTCCTCTATATCTTTTTCTGCAACATCTTTTTGGTTAAGCAAATTATCAAAATGTACGGCCCATCTCTCTTTAGCTCTTTCCTTATCGCTTATTGTGGCCCCATTCCTGTCTTTAACTGGGCCAAGTCCGGATTGACTACTCCCTCTCAATTTATTTACATGCCAGTACAATATTTTACTATTATGCCGTCTAGCTGCATCTTCCAGATCATCGGCAATTTTATCCATGTCCTCAACTTCACACCTCCTTAGTTCATATTTTAATGCTTTCTCCACTTTCTTTACATTCCTTTTGTTTTCATATTATCTATCACTCAGATAATTCTTGTACAAGTCCTTTCTCCTTTCTATTAAACATAAAGCTTTTTCACTAATATTCTTAGCTGCAGTTCTAGCTTTCTTCCCTAAGACACCTTCAGCAACTTCACAAATTATTTTTCTAAAATCACTCCAACCATCTTCCACATTATCAAATTTTAAACTCTCAAGTATAGTATTCAACTGTTCCTGGAAAGTGTCTATCAAGTTCTTATCCTGGAGTCTATCAACATCATAGCTTCCCGGGAGGTAGCTTCCCTTCCGATATTTCAGCTTTAAATTAACCTTGACACTAGTAGATGGTGATCTTTACTTTTAACGTCAATAACAGCACTCCTATATACCCTAGTATCTTGTATTGATCCTGCCAGTCTTCGGTTTACTATAACATTATCCATAAGGTTTGCTGTCTTACCATCACGTGAATACCATGTTAACTTATGAGCCATTTTATGACCAAACACCGTATTGGTTATAACTAGATTGTTATACTTAGACTTAGGTCCTCCTGCGCCTGGCGGCGCATAAGGCAGCAACAGTGGTTCGCCACGACGACCTGTCCTGAGCCTTCAACCATAGCTCCTCCAACGAGGACCTCGCCAGCTTCGCCTCCTTCTTTAGCGACCTGCCAAGGGTCATTTTCGGTCTCCCTGATTTGCGGAGACCGGGGGGTGTCCAACACCATGCGTCGTGCGGCAACCTTCCATCCCCCATTCGCACCATATGCCCCCAATACATCCATCGCCGCTTTCTAATAAGATCAAGGATGGGGGTATGATTTGTCATACGATAGATTTCATCATTTCGTGTTCTTTCCGTCCAATGTATATTTAGGATAGACCTTAGGCAATTGTTGTCGAATGCCTGGAGTCGTCGTTCTAGCTGAGCAGTGATGCTCCAAGTTTCGCAGCCGTGCGTAAGGACGGAGACCACATTGCTATTATAAATTCTAAGCTTTAGCTTCTGGGAATATTTATTATTTCTCCAAACATTTCTAAGGTAGCTGAAAGCAGACCCAGCCAATGCTATTCGGCACAGTATTTCTCTTTCGAAATTGGCATCTTGCGTAAGAATGCTGCCGAGATACTTGAATTCTCTCACTTCCTCAATTTCCTCGTTATTAACCAAAAGTCCTTCGGCTAAGTCAGTTGTGACTGCATTCGACATTGATTTGGTCTTGTTAGCATTTATGGAGAGTCAGACAGCATTTGCCATACGACCGAGTTCATTAATGTTGCGTTGCATATCTTCTGGGAAAATTGTTATACCTACAAAATTGCAAAAGTCTGTATCCATTACTGTTTTCTTTTCCTACACCAAATTTACCTAGGTTAGGATACCATCTATCCCTATTTTTACCGACATGGCCGTTACAATCTCCTAGTAAAACATCATGTTTCTACCTGGGACCCTGTCTATTTGCTCCTGTAACTGTAAGTAAAATTCATCTGAGTCATTAGTATCTCCGTCAGTCGGTTCTACAGGGGCATATACTACTATAACTGATACCCTGAACTTTTTAGTCGTAAAATGAGCAATTAGTATTCTATTATGAATACCTTCCCAGCCTAAACAAGACTTAGCAGCTTCCTTATTCATCATGAGCCCTACTTCCTGTCTATGTACCTCATCCTTCCTGTCTGAGTAAACAAATTCTACATCACCTAATTTCAAGGCTCATTTGAACGGAAAGTAAAGTTATAGTGCCCTTCTTAAGTAGTAGAAGAGATTGAGCCTCAGCAAAGTGGCGTATTCTTCCATTTTGTGTGCATTTGTGTGTCACAATTTCCTAACCTTTCGTGAGCCTTCAGATAAATATAGAAGGTGGCTGGGGGAGGGGTGTGGTTTTAGTAATTAATCTATAACCCCCTTTGATTCCCAGGAACATTTCTGAACTTCGCCTGTAATATTGATGCTGTGGGTTAATGCTGACCCTTTTATTACAGATAACATTTTTCAGTGCGAGATAAAAGATTTCATTCGCACGCTTAACGATACAAATGATGGTGAGTTGGAGGGGGTATCATGAGCACCCCCAGGAAGTTTCCCTGATAGGGTTGGGCAATTGCTTCCAGGAGCTTTCTTTTCATCGGGACTTAAAGTGGGAATATTTCTCGTTTTCCTATTTGTATACATAGCTTAACGGTTTTCCCCGCCGGATCCCCCCCCCCTGTGTCGTCTTGTCGTATTTGGAGGAGGCATTTTTTCAGTGATGATTATCATTCTCTTTCCACTGTTATACAATTATTAAACTTGAATGTCAAAATTGGGGGATGATGAAGGGAGTTGCAGCTCATTCGCATTTTAAAGAGCCCTGGATCGAACTATGTAAAGGCAAAATATAATAATTTTAAAGTTGCTCATTATTGATATTAGCACATTACCCCCTCATAGGCCTATTGAGGATAGTTTGTTTTGAAAATGATATTCTTTTTTCAAAAGCAAATACACTAAATGAGCTCTTATTCTCGAAGCATTGCTGTGCTAAAGTTAAACTTGATTTATAGATTTGGGTTGTGAGGGGCAGTAGCCCTCCTCCGATTTAGGATAACCCTGGGTATTCTATTAAAAGCAAACAGAGTTCATCGAGACTAAATTAGAATTGTTTTTATTTCAAATGATCGTAAGAGTGACAGTAAAACCAAAAACAGAGTATTCTGTATATGAGGGGTTCTACCCCTCGTTCTTTACGGTAAAGTTGGAAATTTGTCCCCATTATTTAAGAACGATTGCTCAAACACAAGGGCTAGTTAAAGCTCTATAAAATTGAGTGTAAAAAGTGGGGGGTTGAGGAGGAGCAGCCTCCTCATCTGTGGCACAGTTCCTTAGTTTTTAGTTTTAATGTGACGATTTTTTAGCAGTGTTTTTTTTTAGCTCAAAAATAAACTTTACTAACAAAATTCCCCTGCTTTTTGAATCTCTCTTCTTTTATTTTTTAAATCGGGCAAGTTCTCTTGCACCAAATTCGTGGGCTCACCAATCCTGATTTTTATTAGAAAAAAAAAGATAATTTTTCATTATTCATTCACTCCCAGTTGAATTCTTAATTTGGCCTACTCCAGGTTCTTTCCTAGATGTCTACTACCATGAATACCAAGATATTTATATGTAAATTTTGTAATGTCGCCTATGTTGTTAAAATGATTGTTTTTCCTAAAAGAAAAAAAAAATCCAAAGAATAAAATATAATTACAACTGACACTCGTATAAAAATGGAAGGAGAATGGTTTTGACACATTAATCAAGTCATGAAGTGAAAAACAAAAACAGTCCCTGTAACTACTTGACTTTCATTGATTACTCCTTTTGGGGAAAATAGACCCTGGATATCTGGAAAGGAAATACTAAAAAACTTAATTTGGAGAAAATGGATGTACACTCCTATGTCCAGAATTATAAAGGGAAATGGCATGCATTCAGAAATTTTACTTTTTTGGACTTTTTAAACACCAATTTTTGATGAAGTAGAACTTGGGATAATTTAAGCGCGTATCTATTTTTTTTGGGGGGGGAGGGGAGGGAGGTACAATAATAAAAAGAGGAAGGAGTAATACTAAGGACAACAATTTTTATTTGTTTATAATTTGAATAAGAACTGCCCAAAATTCGGGAAAATTCAACTTTTTTTGGGGGGGGGTAGGTGTTTCAATTAATGTAAATGTAGGGAGGGACTTCTGTTGTTTTTTTTCGATTTCCCCAAGAAAATGCATGAAAAGATATTTTTTTCAAAACCTAGAGTCCCTCCTGCTCTCCAAAATGACATCCTACCCCCGGGACCCCTCCCTTGAGTATATATGTGAGTAAGGGTATAATCAAGTTAAGTTTTTAATTGTGGTACACGCCTTCCCAGACAAAAGTACCTGTTGGCCACCTTGTTGAATCTGCAGCATTTGAATAGTTGTAAGTAGGGCCGTACCCTGGATTTTCTTTCGGGAGGGGGAGTACAAATGCTTTTTTTTTGGGGGGGGGGGTTTAAAAAACTTCAAAAACGAATAAAAATTTGGTTATATTCATTTTCGTTGCGTTTTTACGATTCGTACAAACATTTCGGGGGGGGGTCGCAGTTGACAAAGAACAGTTTTTCGCCCGACCCCTTTTCACTGATTCAGACTTCTAAGCTGCTTAATTATCCCCAAATTTAATTATTTACTAAATGGACTATTACTTTGAAAACATCTTTTGTAAATGATTTTATTATTAATAATCGAAGTTGATTAAATTCAGTCATTTAACTAAAGCCAAGTAATTAAAATTAGCATTCCCTAAATCATCCTTGAAGTATTCTAATTGGTAAGATTCTTAACACATCTATATTTATTTGTGAATTCTTCCAATTTCACAGTATATTTGAAACTATTGAATAGAAAAGTGTTTTGCTTGTAATTATTTTTTCGTGGCCTGGAGCGTACTTGTAAAATCAGAATTCCTCAAACAAATTATAAGCTTTGTTCGAAAAAACGAAACTTATAAACATGGTTTAATATTTAATGTTTAATGTCGTTTAACTATATAATGTTTAGTTAGTAAGTATTAAAATTATTTATTTACTTAGTATCGTTAAATATAATAAGTTATTTAATATTAAAATTAATCGTTTGATGCGGAAATATTTAGCATTTAACATTTAAATTTAAATAACTAGTGTTTAATTTTTAAATTTAATATTCCGTATCATTTTATTTTTGTTTTTGAGTTTTAGGCGGTCGTTAAAACCGGGCCAGGCTTCAATTTTGCCTGGATAGAATTTTGTCAAACCTTATTTTGTATTGATCGGGTCTCACTTGAATTATAGTTTAAATAAATAGGCCTCGGCAAAGAGAAGAGAGATTGCTTTGCTTTTATTCTGTGGTAAAAAGTGTTCTTCGGTCTCGTTCGTTTGCGTTTGTGACGTAAACCAAACTAATTATTCCTTAGGCCTATACCGGAAAGGGAAGCCAATAACCCGTCTACTGAAAAATCTGATTGGTTTCTGTTTAAAATTTTAAGCCAACCAAAAGAGCGAAACTTTTTCAGTCATGAATTTTGATACAAGTAGAATATATGCCATTTTGTGGTTGGGATTCGAATAATTGATCACGTTCTGTTTTTATTTAATTAGCTTGTCCTGAATTGAGTTTGTGTGGCTTGTGTGATGCATATTTTTTTAGATATGAGCTTTGGATTCATGTCTAAAAATTTCCCTCTCCCTCTAGAGTCCACTTTATACCTCTAATCATGTTGATTGGAAATAATTGTATGATTTTGGTTCACTGACGTTTCCTAATGCCTATATTTCTACTTAAAGGTCAACCGGGGGCTGTAAAGGGGGGTTACTTATCAAGATTATATTATGTTATGATTTTCTGTACAGTTTTTCTGATTTTTTTTTTTAACCACGAATTTTAGATCTCGGAAAATTAGGGGATTATTTAGACTTTTTTTTTCAAGGAATGTTTGATTAACAGACTATATAAATGGTAAGGGAGGCCATTTTTCTTTAAAATGTAAATATGAATTCACACACAAAGTAAACACAAATTTCCCATCTTGTGGAAAAATTTCCCTGATGAAATTTTGGATTTTTTATTTTTTTTTTATATGAACTTTCCTGGGTGGTTTCGTGCTCTCCGAGGGGCCCATGGAACGTGTGCTGAACACTAAACATTTCGTTTAATGGAACAATAGAGCATGCAAAATTTTAACATAATAGCAACAAAGTTTGTCGGATGATATATATAAGAAAGAAGAAGACCCTAGCGTATACTCTATCATGAAGACCGGATACCCCCCCCCCCCGATGAAATTGTTCTTGAAAAAGGGTAGGCTTACCAAGACTAGTACTTTGCGCTCTTTTACAAACATAGAAGATCCCCCTTAATCAAATACTTTATCCATTTGCACTCGTAAAGTTGTCCTATATCAGTGTTTCTCTGAAAATACCATTTTTGCCTAAGAAAGGATGGATTCTATATAAAAAAAACACTATTTCAGATTCGAACTCGGGACCTTGCGATTGGGAGTCAAATGTTCTTCCATCTGGGCCAGCCGCGTTTGATATTTGGTTTTACGCCTTGGACATTTATAAAAAGTAAAAGAAAAAAAGAACGGCTATTGTAAATTTATATAAATTTGCATGTTAAGCAAATTCCTGCCAAATATTGTGCCGATCTTAATACACTAAAAAAAATCGTACTTTTGTGAAATATCCAATAACTATATGCATGACATGATTTCCCGAAGTCCTTGGGGAAATGGCTGTAAGTTATGCAAGTTGTGGATAGTTGACATTTAGTATTTGTGACTGAGAATTAATGTTAAATTTATTTTTTGGGAGGGAGAATTTCCTATTGGGAGGGGGGGATTTCCAAGAGGGGATCCTCTGTTGGGAGGAAAGTTTTCAGTGGGAATTTTATACGGGGTAGGGGATTTCCTGGCATGATTTGAAAAGCGATCAGAAATTAAATAAAAAACAAGTTTTTTTTCAACTGATAGTAATTAACAACATTAAAACTTATAACGAACAGAAATTATCTTGCATGTAAGGGGAATATCCTTTCCTCGACTCTCGCTCTTTACTCTTAAGCTTAACTTTTTGTCACAATGCTTTAAGACAATTTGCTCAAACACAAGGGCCGTTTAATTCAGACTAAAAGTAATTTTGAAGAACTTTAAGACTTTGATGTACAGAGCGAGGGTTGAAGAAGTGGTAGGCCTCCTCATTTGCGGAATAATTTATGTTCCTGTTTTAATGTTGCTCCTTGGTTTCAGTTGAAAAAAACTTGTCTTTTCTTTATTTAATCTTTAAAATGGCCAATATCAACTGGAACACTCAATGACTTTGTACTAAAGAAAACATAAAGACCAACATGATTGAAACTTTCTTTATTTTTTTTTTTCATTGGCTAAACAAAAGAAAAGAATAGGGTGCCTTTTTCAGCAAGAAAAAAGCTTTTTCAGACATCTAAGCTCGATGTAGAGTCTATTTTCAAAACTCATTCTGATTACTTTTTATTTGATTTTGTAGCGGATGAAGAAGAAATTTTTTGTTCTCCGTGGCGAGTCATGTGGCCAGCCAGCTAGACTGGAGTATTATGATTCTGATAAAAAGTGGCGCAGTGGCCATCCTCCTAAAAGGTAACCTTAGGGATGGAGTAGTGCAAAGGCTTTTTAAGTTAAGAGCTATAACAGCTGAGGATAAGGGCGGATGAAGCTATTTTTTCTTCACATTATGTTATACATTGTCTTGATATCAAGTTGTAAAACTCCTTACTTAGTGTATCGCCAAGCCAAAGAGAATGTTTTTTTCTCGCCTCCTAAAGTGTCTAGGAAATTTTGCCCCATTCACAGTGAAATATTACTAATATTGAGATTTAGCTAGCGCCAATTTAAGCCAATCAGAAATTTTCATAGAATTTTTCGACCAATCAGAAACAAAATTGGTTGGGCCAAATTAGTGCTAGCTAGATCTCGATACTAGTAAAATCTAAATGTGAATGGGCCTTTAGTATTTTTTAAGCCCTGCTTCATTGATGGTGTAGTTAGTCTTAATAACCAAATAAATCAAATAAAGACTTTTCATTTTTGGGCAATAGCGTGAATAATGCAATTAGTGTTAATAATACTAAAGTAGAACACCGTTCTATTCTTATTTGCCTATGTATTGAAAGAATGCTGAATCGCGATTGGTCGAGCAAAAGAGCTTTTTTATTTTTCTTGTACCTACTAATAAGAAGACCAAAACAGGTGAGGAGGGCTTCTTCTAATCCTCTTATACATAAATTAAGACAAGATGAAACCCAGTGGTGGCAATGGGGGGGGGGGCTCTGCTTCCTCTTAGATTTGTAAAAATACCTCTTCTGGGGACGTTCCACTGAAAAATGTCTTTTAGGGTAGTTTCATTGAAATAGCCACAGAGCTGCCCCCTTCTAAATATTGAAAATATATTTGCTCCCCTTAACATTTTTGTGATTTAACATCATTGGTGGAATCTGTCTTCCATGATTTGTGTTTAAGCTTCCTAAGGTGTATGATCGTTATGAGCATTATCACGCCAATTCGGGATGGGGTTTATTTTTTCAAGATGAAAATTTTGACTAAAGAATTGCTTTCCGGGCCAACTATATTTAATGTTTTAATGATAATTAGGTCATTTAGGTCAATCAAACTTTTGTGGATTTAAAAATTTTTGTATTTAAGCTAATTCTTTAAAATTTGATTCTCCTGGTTTTACTACTCTCTTTAAATTATCAAATAAGGTTCGTCCAGAAAGGATACCCTACCCTATTATTTTTAGTGAGAGTGGCAGTAACAGTCAAGGCTATAACCAATAATATGTTGATTGTGGATCCTATCCTTGAAACTTGCGCGGATCTGAAAAATTTGCGCGGATCTCAAGAGATCCCCGCGGATATGTAGTAGGAAAATTGTGGCTATTTCAAAGAAGGGGAATATTTGCTGACAAAAAATATAAAATACAAAAATTGAAGTTTGCCAATAAACCTTGCGCTTTGTGCCGTCCTTAAACTACAAAACAAAACACCCAATAAAATAATGTAGGAGAAAGAAAGAAAAAGCCGAAAGCCTATTTCATACAAGGAAGGATCATAAATTGTATACTCCAAAACAGTGGTTTTTCAGCAACCCAGGAAGAGTTTGCCTATCAGACTCTTGTTTAATGATGATTGCAACGGTAGCTACTGCCTAGTAAAGAGCGGACCGCGACCAAGTAGTGAGCAGAAGCTTAAAAATTCGCTTTGAAGAAAAAATTGCCATTTGACGCTGATTCAGGAATGGTAACTATTATTTCGATGGATCTTCGCGGTAAAAGTTTATTGCGATTATTTATGGGAATTTCTAAAAAAAAAAATCTGAAACCCTGTGAAAATGGGGTCAGATTGAAATGAAAATTACACCATTGGAATCAGAATGGCCAAGGAAAATCGTTTTCTTGCGTGGAAAGCGCTGATTTATCTCCTTTTTTACCCAGGGGTAATCGTATTAAACAAGTTGTTTAGAATGTTGGGAGACTGCTTATTTGAAAAGAAATCGCCAGATCTAATGTCCTTTTTAGGTCACAATAGATTTCGTGCCATAGCAAGATGGCGATTTCTGTTATTAATTAAAAAAGACTTTCCGAAAAATAAGTTTTTCAAAGAAAAGTAAAGGTCATTTTAAACTTAAGCTGAGCAGACACAAATACCTGTTAAAATTCAACCTCAAAACGACCAGAAATTACTATTAAAGAATAAATGAAACCCAAAACGAACAGAAATTAAATAAACAATCATAGGAAAAAATATTCAACAAGTAGTAATATAAATGAATAAATAGATCTTAAAGCGAGTAATGCTTTGAAAAAAAAAAGATGAAAATCAAGCTTAAAACGAAAAAAAATATTTTGCTATTGAAGTATAAATGAAACTTAAAACGAACCGAAATTAAATAAACAATCAATACAAACACACATACAATAGATATTAATGTAAATGAATAGATGAATCTTAAAACGAGTGAAACTTAAATTGAATGTGCAAATCAAGCTTGAAACGAACAAAAATCACTACAAACAAGAGTTTGGGTATCTCCTCCTTCTCTCACTGTAAAAGTCTAAAACCTACTGCCTCATTGGCGCTTTACTGAAAACCAATTTTATTACAAATATTTTCTTTTGTACTTAATATTGAAAATAAACATTAAAATTATAGTGAAATTTTGAAGGATGAGCTTTCAGCAATTAATATCATTATACATTAAATATTCAGTTTAATTTATTAGTTCTATCTAAGGTTGTTCAAGACAAATATAGTTTCACTACAAATAAGAGTTTGGATACTGGCCCCTTCCTTAACTGTAAATAAAAACTAAAAGCCTACTGCCTCATTGAGGCTTACCTGAAAACGAATTATATTACAAATATTTTCTTTTCCAGTCCTTACAGCATTGAAAATAAAAATAAATTAGAGTGAAATAAATTCTTGAACTGATGGATCTTTCAACAACTAATATCATTATATATCAAATATTCAATTTGACGTTGTTTATACTTTCCAAGACTGTTCAAGACGCATATAGTTTTCAGTAAAGCGCCAATGACGCAGTAGGTTTTAGACTTTTACAGTGAGGGGAGGAGGTAATACCCAAACTCTTGTTTGTGATGATTTTTGTTCGTTTCAAGCTTGATTTGCATATTCAATTTAAGTTTCACTCGTTTTAAGATTTATTTATTAATTTACATTTTATCTGTAGTATGCTTGTTTGCATTGATTGTTTATTTAATTTCTGTTCGTTTTAAGTTTCATTTATACTTCAATAGGAAAACATTTTTATTTCGTTTTAAGCTTGATATTCATATTCAATCTAAGCATTACTCGCTTTAAGATCTATTTATTTATTTATATTATTACTTGTTGATGTTTTTTCCTATGATTGTTTATTTAATGTCTGTTCTTTTGGGTTTCGTTTATTCTTTAATAGTAGTTTCTGGTCGTTTTGAGTTAGAATTTTAACAGGTATTTGTATCTGCTGAGCTTAAGTTTAAAATCGCCTTTACTTTTCTTTGAAAAACTGATTTTTCGGAAAGTTTTTTTTATTTAATTAATTTTTGTTCGTTTTTGATTGCAAAAAGTTTCAAGATTTTAAAAATTCCTTATTTCAAAATCAAATTTTAAAAAAGCAATCAAATCTTCATCAAAGTATCAAAACGGTATCAAAGTAACAATATCAAAGTGAAAAAAGTTTGCCCCCTTTGAAATTTATACGACGACCCCTTCTATATGAAGTGCATCTGGGAAAAAATAAAAGGAGTGTGGGGGGAGGCTAGCTGCCCTCCGATCACTTTTTACTCTTAAAAATGAATTACAACTTTCAATTTCCAATCATATGAGCCCTTTATGAAGTTTATTCGAGCATCCCTTCCATAACAACCATATATGCTCCCAGGGCATATCTTACAACGCCTACCCTCGGGCACTGGGGGCTGTGTCGACACCGGAGTTTTGTTATCTGAACTTTGAACTATTTTTAACAAAATGTCTATCTCAAAATTTTTATCTGATGCATTTAGGGCATGGAGGGGGGGGGCTGGATGCCCTCCAATCTCTTTTGACTCTTAAAAAGTGAACGAGAACTTTCGATTCCCAATCAAATTAACCCTCTCCGAACTTTATACAAGCATCCCTTCCATAAAAACGATATATGCTCCCAGAGCATTACGTACAACGCCTGCCTCCGGGCCATGGGGGTCTGCGTCGACACAGGAGTTTTTCTTGTCTGACCTTTGAATTATTTTTAATGAAATGGCTATTTTAAAAATTTTGTCGGATTGGCTTGGGGAAACAAGGGTGTGTTGGGGGGGGGGGCTAGTTGCCCTCGGATATCTTTTGACTCTTAAAACGTGAACTAGAACTTTCAATTTCCAATCAAATGAGCCCTCTCTGAAGTTTATACGAGCATCCCTTTCATAAGAACAATACACGCATCCAGGACAACACTTACAACGCCTGTCCCCGGGCCCTGGAGAGTTGTGTTGACACCGGAGTTTTTTTTATCTAATTTTTGAATTTTTTTTTAAAAACTGGCTATCTCAAAATTTGTAGCGGATGGGTTTGGGGAAAAAAGGGCATGGGGGGCGGGCTAGTTGCCCTTAGATCTCTTGACTCTTAAAAAGGGAACTAGAACTTTCAATTTCCAATCAAATGAGCCATATATGAAGTTTATACGAGCATCTCTTTCATAAGAACCATACATGCCCTTAGGGCATAACTTAGAACGCTTTTTCCAGGGCCCTGGAGGGTTATATTGCCACCGGAGTTTTTCTTATCCGACCTTTGAACTATTTTTTTTTAACAAAATATCTATCTCAAAATTTTTATCAGATAGGTTTGGAAAAAGAAGGCGGGGGGGGGCTAGTTGCCCTCGGATCTCTTTTGACTATTAAAAAGTGAACTCGAACTTTCAATTTCCAATCAAGTGAGCCCTCTCTGAAGTTTATACGAGTATCCCTTTCATAAGAACCATATATGCCCCTGGGGATAACTTACAACGCCTGCCCCTGGGTCCTGGGGGGGGGGGGGGTTGTATCGACACCTGAGTTTTCGTTATCTGACTTTTGAACAGTTTTTAACTTAATGGCTACCTCAAATTATTATCGGATGCATTCGGGAAAACTGGGCATGGGGAGGGGCTAGTTGCCCTCCAGTTTCTTTCGACTCTCAAAAAATGAACTAGAAATTTCAGTTTCCAATCAAATAAGCCCTCTCTAAAGTTTTTACGAGCATCCCTTCCATAAAAACAGTATATTCCCTCAGGGCATAACTTACAACGCCTGCTTTCGGGCCTTGGGGGGCTGTGTCAACCCCGGAGTTTTCGTTATATGGTCTTTGAACTATTTTAAAAAAATGGCTATCTCAAAGTTCTTATCAGATGGGTTTGATAAAAAAGGGCGTGGAGGGGGGGGGGGCTAGATGCCCTCCAATCTCTTTTGACTCTTAAAAAGTGAACTAGAACTGTCAATTTTCAATCAAATGAGCCCTCTTTGAAGTTTATACGAGCATCCCTTCCATAAGAACCATATATGCACCCAGGGCATAATTTACAACGCCTGCCCCCGCGCCCTGGGGGGTTGTCTTGACACCGGAGTTTTTTTTATATGATCTTTGAACTATTTTTAACAAAATAGCTATCTCAAAATTTTTGTCTGGTGCATTTGGAAAAAAGGGAGGGGGCTGGTTACCCTCCAATAACTTTTGACACTTAAAAAGTGAACTAGAACTTCAATTTCCAATCAAATGAGCCCTCTTTGAAGTTTATACGAGCATCCCTTCCATAAGAACCATATATAACCCCAGGGCATAACTTATAACCCTTGCCCTGAAGACTTTGGGGGGGGGGTCATGCTCAAAGATATAATTTCCAGAACTTTCAACTACGCTGAACAAAATGGCAATCTCAAAATTTTGATTGAATGTGTTTGGGGAAATGGTGGGCGTGGAAGGGTGTTAGTTCCCTTCCAATTGACTATTAAAAAGGGCACTAGCCATTTAAATTTCCAATCGAATGAGCCCTTTTTCAAGTTTTTACGACAACGCTTTCTATAAAAACCTTATATGCCTTACAGCCCTTGCCCTGACGGCTCTGGGGGGGATGGGTTGTCATCCTCGAAGACCTAATTTTCAGAATTTTCAACCACGTTGAACAAAATGGCTTTCTCAAAATTTTGATTGGATGTGTTTGGGGAAAACGTGGGCGTGAGAGGGGGGTTAGTTGCCCTTCAATCACTTTTTTTAATTAAAAAAACAAGATTTAATTAAAAGCTTGTTGTAAATATGTTTTCACAACTCCTTTTTAAAGTGCCACACTGCCATTGGTGCCATTTGCGGAGTGGAAAGGCCGGGAAGCACAACGTGGGTACTATTGTAATCTCCGTGGTCAAGCATCCTTAATCGAAGGGTTACGATCCCCCCTCATGTATACTCCCACTCCCACCCCCCTTAGCCAGGGAAAAATGTAAAAAAAAACACTCTGAAAAAATATTTCCTAATGAATTATTTATTCCCGTTTCCATAAAAATATTTGAATTTTTATTTACAGATATTGAAAAATAGCGATAATAACATACCCCTCCGGCCCTTTATTTATGTGACAATTTTGCACGTACTTGTATTTTGTGGGAAAATCTAAGGGATCTCAGAAGCAAAACCTACATTTATTGAACTTAAAAAAATAGTATTGACTTCTTTAGTTTCATCGCCCAAGTTAAGCAAAGATTGTTTAGCCAAGTTACGCCATTTGTGTATAGTAAAAAAGTGCCAAAATTAATTAAAAAACTAAGTTTTTCTTTCGGAAGTGAAGAGCGAAATTGGGTCTTCAACCGAATAAATTTTTTTGCTTCGCCGGTAATGCAAGATAAATCTTGCATCATCAGCAAAGCAATAAATTTTGCTCATTTTAAATTATATTCAAAACGAGCTCAAATAAACTGATTCGTAATGTTTTCCAATTTCTGGAGCCAGTACACGAAAATATAGAGAAGGGGGTGGGGGTAAATGTATTTTTCAAAATCTAAGGGGTAATTTTGCTGTTTTCATGATTTAAAAAAAGGAGTTTTTCAATGCGAATACTAACGAAAAGGTAATTTTCCAAATCAGGAGGAGAGGCAGAAAATCTGGGCTGTAGTTACCCTTGCCCCTCCCCCTCAATTGGTGCCCCTGCATTTTAGGCATCGTAACCAGTTTTCTAGTTAATAAAGAGTCTGAAATTAAAATGTCAGTTTTGAATCTTCATTAATATTAAGATTACTTTTTTAATTTAACAAAATATAAGCTCCATTAAAATTTAAAAAGACTTAAATTGTGTACCTTAGTGATGTTTGAAACACAACAACCAAGATTCGATATCTTTTTTTGTTGTTACTTCAAAGACATTGTATTTGGCAAGAAAAAAGGATCGTTTCACTCTTGAATTGAAGCTATGCTCTGTCTGTAATAATTGGCACCGAAAAATAGCTGACGTAAGGCAATTTTGCAAATATTTTCATGAGAATATTTTTTTCTGTCTGGTATGTAGAATAAAATCCTACAGGTATTCAGGGTGTAGTCTAAACGACGAACTGCGCTTGCGTCAGAAGGTAGTCATATGTGTATATTTGGAACACTTTTTCAGAATGTAAGACGGTTATTAATTTCCGACGCCAAGCACGAGAAATTATTTGTTTAGGCCTTATTGATGCTTGTGCAATCAAGTTAATAATTTGACGTGGTTGTACAGAAAGTATTCAGCCCACGCAATGAAAGAAAATTTAGTTTCCACATAGTAGTACAAAGATATAAGCAGTTAGGCAGTCCCCCTGTTAGATATTTGTTTTAAATTTTCCGTCATTTCGTGTAGTTTTAAAGTTGAATTCCCTTTTTGCTGTTTGATAAAGTCCTCTTCCTCCTGACCACACTGACTATACAAATCGTGCGAAAAAAAGGGGGAAGAATGGAAAACGTATTAGGAAGATAATTTCTTAAACCACATTGGCCTGACGTAACATAAAGAAAGAAAAACGAGCAAAAATGGGGTTTTTAAAGGCCAAATGAATCTTCTTATAATTTTTTGGCCTTTATTGAATTTTATTCATCTTTCAAATTTTTCGTTTTTTATTTTTATTTTGTTGTTTTGTTTCTTTTTTTCACATTGACTTTCCGCGTTTTATTTTGTTGGTTTTTTCTTTGGCACTCTCATTGAATATATTTTTTCGTTTCGCCTGAAGAAAAGAGGCGTTTGTGCCCTCGAAATATTCGCCTTGTTGTGTTTTGCCAGTGTTCTCATTTGGCCTTTAAAAACCCCATTTTCACTCATTTTTCTTTCTTTATGAAATATTAGGAAAAAGACAAAACCTAATAGGGTAATTTTATACCAATGAATACAATTCCCTGCTCGTTTTGATGAATTCTCCCTTCCTCACTTGCCCCCATATTCATTGGCTCAAAAATATTTTCGTTTGATTTTGTATTTTTTTAAATATTTTTTCGTTCTTCTGTTCTCTTGTACCCCTTCCTCCTCTAGCACGCCCCCCCTCAAATAAATCCCCGTATCCACCCACAACCAATTTGTTTGCCATTAAATTAAAGGATGATTTGTCTGTTTTGTTAATTTTAATTTTTTTTTTTTAATTATTCGCCCTCTTGACGATGGGCTGGTGATGCCTCATGCAATGGCCAACCAACCGGGTGTTGTTTTTTCCTCTCGTACTCCCGAAAAATAAATAAATCATTTCATCTCATTTCTTTCGCTTTTTTTACTCTAAGACTCCCTGCATAATTGTAATTTAATTCATCGTTATTTCACTGTCATTTCCTTTACTCTACTACCTATCTACCTTACCTCTTACTCGGCATTTCATAGCTTTCTACCTTTCTAATTCCTCACATACCTAATTTTTTCTCTCCTAATGCATTTTATCTACCTTTTTCCTAATTTTTTTTTTTCAATTTCCCAATTCATACGATTCTCCATTAAGCTTAATATTTAAACGAAGAATTTAAAACGTAGCAGTAATTCAAAAGTTAAAAAAATTGTCATTTTTGTCAGACTGCGATTTGTAGTACATCCCAGTAGAGTAGTACCTTATACTTTGGGTAGATTATGTTCCCTCCCATGCTATTCTAGGAGCTTACGTTCCTTCCGGTGTTATTTGGGGAGATTACGTTCCACGGCAGCTTTCCATGGCAGATTACTAGACTGGTTATTGCTATTGTTGTCAATTGCACATGGAATTATACAAAACCTACCAGACAGGTTTCTGGGCCAACCAGACAGGTTTCTGGGCCAAGCAGACAGGTTTCTGGGCCAACCAGACAGGTTTCTGGGCTAAAACGGGGATTCCCCACACAAGTTTGTTTCAACTCTAAGTTTTTTCAACCAGACTGGTTTTTGAGCCGACATCTGTTTTTTAGGGGAGCCAATCAGAGAGCGGAGGTTACCCCATATACGATAACTCGATTGGTGATTGGGATTCGAATAAAAAGAATGGTTTTCTTTACAATTCATATTAGTAAGAGAATTGAATTCAGAGAGAATAGTTTATTTGAGAGGTTATTAGTAGAGAAAAATGAGTGGTGCATTTACATTATTGGAGATTAATGATGGAACCGACAGCAGCAGCAACGATATACGAGTACCCAATGTGGCTGTGGAAATAACCGCTGGTTGTAGACTATGCCTTGAATGGGACAATATGTATGCTAGATACGTGATATCATTAAGCAAATTTAAGCAGGAGGAGCAACTATGTTTTGCTGGAAAAGTGAATATTCTCCATATAAATAAACTTCGGTCAGCATTAGATGTGCTATCGAAATATATTGATGAGAGCAAAATGCATCAGTGAATATTATTATTGTAATTATGTTCAATAAAATTGTTTCTAAATCAAAGGTATTTTTCTTTCTATAGTAGACTAGCATATATTTTTTAGAGTAGAAAAATTCTGGTTAGTCTGAAGTTGGTTGTGAGAGAGTTAGGACTCTAAAAAATGGATAGATTTGAGAAAGAGCGAATCATGAGGAATCTAGTGCTTATGGAAAAACGTGTGATTCTAGATGACGATTTTCTAGAACTGTCTATTCAAAGAAAGGTATTTTCTCGGGGAATGCTTGTCGATATAATGAAAACTGATTCTCCATCATTAGACTATTGTATGAAGCTTCTACGTCGTGGTCCAAGTGCATTTACACAATTTATTGATATATTGATCACGACACGGCAAAATGATATTGTGGATATGCTTTTAAACATTAGTTTAGAAATTTAGGACTTTTTTTTCATGAGAAAGATGGTGCTCAAGGATGATTTACTCCTCTATCTATCTCAGACAATTTTTCCTTGTTGCCAGCTCAGTTTCATTGTGGCAGTGAGAGTGTCAACACATGAAAAAATGTTCCATACATGTCCCCTATGTATGTACACACTGGGCAGCTGGTCATCATGTGAGAATTGCACAATGATTGACGAGTATGATGAAAAGTGTAGATTATACAACCCGTGTAAATTGCATAGAGGATATGCTGTACAAATTAAAGGTTGTAATTCCTGTCTTGAAGAGGTGTGTGCCTCTCATCCTAGAGGCCACCTATGCTCCAATTGCCATTATGATAAATGTAATCAGTGGGAGAATACATATCCCGGTATGATCGGAAAGAATCCTAACCGTGATTTTAGTTTATTGCTACGAGATTGGTATCGTCGCGGTTTTAGATTGTTCTAGGAGGAGGAACCGGGTCAGCGATTCAACTGTTGAAACAACAAAAGAATATGGTTTCTACGTCATCGTTGTGAAGACAATGGGTGTTATGATTATAAGCCCACTGATTTTTATTTGGCTGTGACGGAATGTGATTCGACACTTGAGGACACTGTTTGTGAAATTGCTTCAAATAAGCAAATTGAAACATGTGAATTCTATAGAAGGAATGAGAATAGTATCATTGACTATACAAAGAGATATGACAAGAGTGAAGTTACACTCTACTGTAGAAAATGTGACCCTGACATTGCAGTACATCAGGATCAGTACACTGTGAATTCAGATAATCTACCTGCACTAGTTGTTGTCGACAAATACCTATACCTAGTAGAAGATGAAATCTAAAGAGTAGAAAAGTCGTTTTATCATGTATATAAATTTTTATCATTTATTAATAAACAATTTCACATACATTTTTAGAACATTTTATTTGTAGGGCACTAAGATCAATATTTAATACGCTTGTAAGTATATTTTCCACTAGAAAGTCATTCAATCGAGGTAAGTCAACGTAGATGTCGAGAAACTGTTGGTAGGTGTAGCCACGACATCTGAACATGAAAAAGAGTAGTGCATGAAAGCTACATGTCTTAGTCGTTAAATCCTGTACTCTTCGTTGATTTTGAATAATGGTTTTCCCACTGCTTTCAATAAAGTTGCTGATGTATGGAGTGTAGAATTTATACGATAGGCCAAGAGGATCAAAAAATTCAATCTTCTTCATTGTTTGAAAGATACATAGCCAATGACCGGTCTTCAAAGTCGATGGACTGCTATTAACAATGATTAGGGTATTGTTTACACTTGGAATTTTTTTCAATGAAGTCCAAAGGTATGCAATAGGAGTTGTACTGGGACATGTATGGATCCATACTAAATACGTTGATTATTTGGTTTGTGTTCATGGTGCTAGGTCTAGTAGAACACTGCCGTCGGGTGTGATTTCCCAATAGGTTTCAAATTGACTCAGTGATATTTGCGTGATACTCTCAGTCAGAGCATCGGCAAATGTACACTCTAAACGTACATTCCCTGTTCGTACTATGCTCATATCCTGAGTCCCCGACAAGTCCAAAACAATTACCCCATGTTTTTTTGAAAACATTGAATCGGTTATTCCATTTTCAAATAGTTGAGAGTCATGATCTGGGGATTGCATGGTCAACTCGTACAGAGTTCTATAGGATTTTTTGTCAAATGATAGAGTGTACAATGGAATACCATTCACTTTGCACACAAGGCTAGATAGACCGAAAAAATTAAAATCATGGGGGGATTCAGTCCAGGATCCAACGGCACTGCCACTCTTCACAAAGGCCAAAGCCAATTTTGATGGGATTTCTCCATTGATAAATGATGAATCGCTATAGCTACGAGAACCGGTGGCAATGTGACGTTGATTGGTGATCGTATGGGGGACAAGAAGTTTAATGTTGTTACCATTGGCTCTTAGCTTTTCCACTGCCAATGCAACAGAGCTCATAACCTGTTGTTTTCGGACGTGGAGAATTGCCGATGTGATAATGACATTTGCATCAGGTGCTGCAGGAAGTGTTTTTGTCAAAATGAAATTCGATGGGGCCAGCTGTAACTTTATGTCAATCTTGACATTGGGGGGTAGCCATTGGGATATATTGAATATCTCATGATTTAATTTTCCAACCAGATGATACTCCTGGGTCACTGCAGTAGTCAACTCACCGTCAGTATCAACACCTGATCGATATTCATAGCCCAATGATTGTCCTCTCAACTCCTTGTATGCCTTGTGTGTCATCATCATAAATTGTATGTAGCTTGCATAGTTTGATAAGTTATTGCTAGTGCTCACCAATGTGCCATTAATAAATATATTAATTTGTTTGAATAGGTTGTGTAGAATACAGTTTTCATAGGAGAGACCATCGGCAGCAGTTGGAGTTGTATTATCTGACTTTTTCTTCACCACAACATTTAAATCAATAAATGTTGATGACAAATCAATGAAATAATCTTCATTGGGAAATATTTGAAAGTGTATATTTTCCGAGAGGGGTTGTTGGGGGTGAAATTGTTCATAGTAGCCATACTTGACACTGACATCAACATTTTCAGCATTGAATAGATTCAATGAGGAACTAATTGATGGATATGATTCCTTGTGGGGGAGATAAGTCATCTTAAGAGAAGAAGTCATTCTTTGATCTAACAATCTTTTTCTTCTTCTTCTGCTTATTGGTCTTCGTTGTTTTATTCCTCAAAGTCCTTGTTGATGTCCTTCGCTTCCTGCCTGGGTGGAGACTGATGAGTGAATGACGCGCACGCATCCTTTTCAATCCCTCCCCATTTTGTCGAGATTTTAGTTGCTCACCAACGGCTCTTGCTGAAGATCTAATATTTTCCTTAACACTCTCCTTGAAATTCTTGCCAGACCCCCAGTCCTGTAGTGTTGAGGCAGCAAAATTTGATGCAGCAGGCACAAGATATTTTCTGGCAAGGGGTAGTGCAGAACGAAATAGCCTAGCAAACCAGCTACCAAGACCATAGCCAGACATTGTAGTACGACCCTTGTAGTAGTCCAATCCATTGCCTATTTGACGTGGACTCAAAGCACCAACATAACAATCGATATCGGGACAGACAAATGGAATTCTTCTATTGTTCATTTTAGGTGATTGTGCTGTCGCCGACAATGGGTCGAAAATGACATGTAATCACTGCTAAGCCTTTTGTTATTGCTAGAGGATCACCCAATTCACTTCTTAGTGTTAACTGACAGAGTTCCAAATACGAAGTGTTTACAGGAACATACTGAAGATGCTTTATATTATAGTGATGAACAAGTTCATGAGATGCTTTTCGTTCAAGAACACGTAGGAGGGGGACATTTGAATTACCGACTCTCGACGTTTCCACATAGGATGCATAGAGAAATATGCAAGAGTCCGAGGCGAAACCAGGTGGATAATCAGCAAAAATAACTTGATCCATCCCGTAAACGGTGCCAGCATTTTTCCCATTAATCATATTCTGTTTAAAGCCAAGAACGTCTCTCAGATTATCATTGAGAATAATTATTTCGGTGTCAACAGGTGAGGTAATGTAAATCCTATCGTGTTCCAATGAATAATTAAAATGGAATGTACCATTCCTACGATATGAGATTTTTCTATTGATCGTACGACACAAATCTCTCATATTATCGTATTCAATATATTTCAATTTGGCATGTGGATATTCGCTAGATTTAAGGGCTTCAACCCATTCATAGTCGACAAAGAGTGTCCAATCGAATGGTATAACTTTTATATCATACACACGATCCTTTCTCAGGATGTCATAGGTATTTTTGAGAATACAGTCGACAAGAGCCACTTCATACGCACCGTCAAATTTGATGGCGGGGGAGAGTTTTGTCCAAAAATCACTCGTCGTATTCAAGTCGTTGTAGAGAGGATCGGAAACATTGGACATGAAAGTTACATAGAAATCATTGGGCATTGTCAATATCTTCAACACCGATCCAAGAATCAAAATCAGAGTTGTATCCTAGCCACCGAACAGGTAACTGTTTCTTACCCCTGCGAATACGAGTCTTTAATATCTTTTCAATTTGATAGATTTCACTATTATTTTTAACTTTTTGTAGTTCAAAGTCATAAAAGCCACCGAGAATCTCTTCATCTTTGGTATCGCGCAAACGATAAGTTATGGGTTTAGTGTCTAGGATTTTTGCCACTTTAAAAAGTTCTGTGGACCACAAGTAATTCCCCTTTTCAAAAACATTTGTTGTTCTATTAATTCGAACAGTATCACCAACATTGAATTTATTTTTCTTCTTGACAATCGATTCATTGGAATATTGTTTAAGAAAGGTGTCAATTGTATCATGATCAGAATGATGAACTTCCGCTGGGGTTGAATTGGACAATGATCGATGAGGTCGTTGATTATAAATCAACATGATTTTATCTAAATCATGAATAAAAGCCGGTGTATTTTTCAATGTACAATATCTTGAAATTAAAAGTCGAATAGTTCTTATCAATCGTTCGGCCAATGCAGCCTTTATAGGACTATGACTATGATAGAGCAGTGTACTATATTTCACTAGTACTTTTGCAACATGGGGATTAACAAATTCACTACCGCGATCCGTTTGAATTTTTCTATACGAATCCTGTTCGAGAATACTTTCAATGGCCTGAGCAACTTCAACGCCTCTCTGTTCGCAATGGAATTGCATATGCATAGCGACTAAAAACACTGATTGCAAGTAGAATGTACTTGTACGGTGTATTGTGACGTCGTTGAATCTCATCTAGAGTTAGGAGATCTGCTTGCATTATATGCAGTGGGTAAAAGGCTTTAGTTTTTCGATAATAATTAGCACGAAGTCTATGATTTCTATGCAGAGTGTATCTTGATTCATTTTGTAGATAGTCTTGTACACTTTTAGTGTGAACACCAGTGACTTTGGAAAGAGTGGTGGGTGAACTTAAACTCCCCACTTCACCAATATTTTCATAAACACCTTTCAGAACTTCAACCATTTTGAACGTAAACACGTTGTGTTACGTCCACTACCCTTTTGTATACTGGCGGTTGGTGGTGGTGGTGGTGGTGACGTTGACTTGATACGTCTTCGCTTTTGTCTAGGTATCAGTGGTGTGCTAGTATTTTCCAAAATTGATTTAAAATCTTCTTCTTCTTCTTCATGTTCATATTTTAATGGTGTTGACAATGATGCATGTTCATTTAATTTTTTTAGAGTTTGTCTATTGCTAATAAGACTTTTGGGGAAGTTTAATGTATTTAGAAACTTGTATAGATGAGCGTCAAATGATAATAGTCCTTTACGATTTGTAACCATATCATAGATTAAATCAAGTAGATTATAGCTCTTGCCCTGAATTATAATCCCTTTCCCATTGCTCTCAACTTGAATATGATCTTGACCACTTCCCATGAGATAGGTTAGGAGTCGTTTACTTTGTTCACGATATGAGTGGGGCATTAGATTTCCAATTTTCAATACAATTGAATCCAATTCTTCCTTCTTTAATTGTGTTCCAGCAGCAGAATCCTGAGGAGATGATTCTTTTTTGTGATCAATAGCAGCAGCAGTGGCCTTCGACCGATAGGGCTTATGTTTGTCCACTCGGCGAAGTGCATCTTGAAGTAAAAACAGTTTTTTATCATCCTCAATATTCTCGTTGTCAAGGAATTTACTCAGATTGTTCTCGAAGTGTTCCACGGGTGAGAGAGCGAGTTCTATTGGAGTCAATTTATAGGGTTTTGCCATTCTCTCTCACTAGAGAAAACTGTTTACAAGTCCTGCAATTATAGGCAGTAAAAGTGTGAAAAAGCTACCGCCCGCCTGAAGAAGTCGTTTCTTTTTAAAATTCTTTCCTTTGTTTTTAGAGGCCAATGTACGTACAATGGAACGATGTTGCTTTGCCTGTTGCTTAACTACTTCTGGCAGTTGAACATTACCCTCTGTCAAATTTAAACAAAGTTCAGATATTAGATTAATGAAATCATTGTCAATACCATGTTTGAGTATGGCTTTCCTAAGCGAGGGTTTTGAAGTGCTTAGAACTGAAAACAGATGTCTATTTTCATGTATTTCCCTGTATGAATTGTATCTTCACCAATCCCGTGGTGGCAATTGCTTTTATTTTATCGTATGACTCCTGCTAAATACTGTAACAATAGTAGATTTTTTTCGGCTTTTCCACAAACATTTTATCGCAATTTTTAATTATTTTAGTTAAGAGTGTTGTTTTGCCTGACATTGACGGCCCACACAGAAACGATCTGAATGGTGTTTTAAATTGATACATGTTCCCTTCAACAGTTCACCTAGACAACTAACTGTAGACTATAGCTGTCTAATGACTAAATAATTTCCCTACTACTGCTACTACTACTACTACTACTCCGTTCAAGAATAATAATAATAATAAGAAGAAGACGAATAAAGAATCATATTTTCTTTTATTATATGCATAAAAAAGTAACAATACTTAAAAAATACTATATTGAAAAAAAAAGCACATTAAACATGGAAAAAATACACTTTTTTTTAAATTTATTTATAATAAAAAATACAACATTTACATGGGCACAGAGAAAAAAAAAACACTTAAATAAATACACTTTTTTTGTTTATTTATTTATAGAAAAAATATAACATTTATTAGAATAAAGCACTTAAAATAATATCACTTTTTAATTTCAATGAAACATGTATATTTACAAAAAAAAAATCTGCTCTAAGTCCAAAAAAGATAACTTTGGTAGTGGCGGTGCGCCCCCGCTGGCGGCCGCCCCCCCCCCGGGCCGCGAGCCCCCCCACCCCAGGCCGCGAGCCCCCCCCCCCCCCAAAAAAAAAGGTTTTAGGAAAAAATTTACTGGACTTTATTCAAACCGAGACTTTCCCTATGGATAACACATTCGGCCCGGTCTGAAGTTAAATAGTGCCCAAGGGGGAGGGTAGTCACACCGTCTTGACAAACATAGACCTTGTCGGAAATGGTACTCATGGCAATTTTACTACATTTACAGTAAAGTTCCTGTAGTTCAGGGAACGAATTGCCAGCAATTTGGCTCGTGGAATTGTATTTTGAACAATACAATTCCTATAGACGTCCATGTCGAAATTCTTATCCACATAGCGCGTGGGTACTCCTTTGCAATGTTTCTTGATTTCCTCGTCGTGTGTCTGTATAAAGTATACCTTCGGACTTACAAACATACCACGGGAAATCATGTCGCTTCCCGTTTCTGATTTAAAAAATAAAAGCTGATTTGGCGCCCGACGTTTCACTAGCTCTGGGTAAAGCCCACTCCAATTGGTGTAGTCCATCCGTGAGCTGATAATTTCACCGTGCGCCAAATCATCAATTAGATTTGGGGTTTTTACTTTTAACAGTAGAGAATCTGTGTCCCAGTAGCAGACCTCTACTTGCCCCTTTTCCGGCCACTGTACCCTAGCCACATTGTAGTAGAATTCCAACATGAGCTTTTTAGAGATCTCCAAGATAGCACTGCCTGCAGCAATATTTTTATTCAGGACAATGCTTCTTTTTTCTATTCAATAGTACCATGTCCGGGCCAATGATCGTGAAGGAAGTGTAATTTGGATCGGCAATAATTCGAGCACATTGTTTGGGATCGGTCACGACGTCACAACGATTCCTATTGCGAACACTCTCACACATTTTACCGAAAGCCGAATTCAAAATGAGCTTATAAATTTCTTTTTCGGCTTTCGTTTGTGCTTCAGTACGTTTCTTGACAAAGGTGTCAACAAACGTTTTCAGATAGGGTTTTTGACTAAACTGGAGCGCTCTGTGAACCTTTGTGACGTTGAAACCGTTGTTGCACATCCATTTTAAAGTCACATGATGTACAACAATATTTTTTTTCGGCAGAAGGTCAGCAATAAGTTTTTGTTTTGAAGGTGACCAATGCAATCCGTCCACCTCGACTAAACGCCTATTGCGGGGGCCCAAAGAGTCCCTAGTCACAGGTCTATTGATGCACGGGAAAACAAAATCCTTTACTGAATCGTGAACCTCAACTCGTATCTCCCCATCAATTTCAAAAAACCATCCAACCGGTCCATTCTCCTCAACACTGTCAATGTTGGGGAAATGGGGAGCTTGAGGGTCATTGAGCCATTTATAGTCACCGCAAGGTAGCGCATAATGGGACATGGCCGAGGGGAAGAGAGAATTCATATCAAGGAAAACTGCATCCGATTTTGTCCCCGTCTTCTCTCCAGTTGGATCAGTTTCCAAGATACGATCCCCGTGAAAAACATATCCACCCCTCATTGACCTTTCGATGAACAGATGCTGATCGATGTCAGTGATTAGCCTAATTTTTTCCCCGCTAATTTTTAGGATGAGGTCCATCACCAGATGAGGAGATGAAAAATAATAGCCCAAATCAAGATTAAATTCCCCATAGATTTTGTCCGTATTTTTACACATAATGTCTAACAAAGTTAACACATCACTCGACAAATACAGCTTGCAGTAGTCAAACCCATTTTTACACCCTCCCTCTGCCCACACTTTTTTAGCAAAACTATTCATCGGGGGTGAACCTACGATCGTGTAGACTGTCGTAAAACGATTCAATCGATGGAATAGTTTTCTCGGCGAATCTCGACATGGAACAATAATAATCATAAGGATATATGCCCTTGACCGTCAACAAATCATATAAATCATTTGGAAATTGTTGCTTGAGAAGGGGGAAAGCGTTGCAGCCGTCATCATTTTTCTGCACTTGAATTAATTCGCTCAATGATTTGGGGAAAACTGTAGGAATCTAAAAAGCGAATTTTATTCGTGTACTTAACGTCGTCTTCAACAAATTTCCACATAAATTCCAAAACAAGCAACTTTTCCGATGATTTAGGAATGATTTTGTAGGAAAAGCTGTCTATCACCCATGCATCATCCACTGTTCCATTTCTTTGAAGATGTGCCATTGCTGGTAGCACATACTTCAGATCGTAGTTAGAGTTATGTATAAAAACCGGAAGAAAGAGTTGCTGTTTAATTTTTAAATCACATGAATTGTGAGCCCACCCCCGAAAGTTACTTTTTCCCGTTGAATTGGGGTCAATAAGGTGATTATGATCCTGGACCGCGTCTTTTGGGGCAAGAGCACTCCCACAAACCCAACAAATTGTCCCCTTTTCTAGTGCCAGTTGCTCCTTATCTGATAATGACATTGGGTAGTTGGTGTGACGCAATCGTGAAATTGCGCTGTTTGCTGTTTTTATTAAAGACGCCAATAACTTTTCCATGCTACCCTCCTCATCCATAGCCAAAAAAATTCTTCCAACTGCATTTTATTATTAGAATCGCGACGGGCATGCGCATAGGAACACGCAACTAGTTTATGTTCCTTGACTATATTTGGCCTTGATGGGTCTGATACCTCCACCAGTCTTGATTCACAATCTAAACATACTTTATCAACTTGTAGCCGGGAATTTTGGAAATTTTTAAATTGTAAAGTATCTTTGCCTTCTGCCGGCATTTCAATTCTTTGATTGCCATGAATTTTGCAATGTCTTATGTGATCCGAGAATGTTCGCTCAGATGTGAATGGGGAAAGGCACATGGGGCAATAGAGACGTTCCCCTTTCTTCACACTTTGAGATAAGAGTCGACTTATTGCTGTAACGGGGAATAAATGACCATAGGAATTTACATCTTTGGAGGGCTCGTAAATAACCCAAACCCAATTTTTAACATTATCTACCATCGATTATCTACCACCCCCCAACCCAAGATTTTCATTTGCTTTTTCAAATATACACATTATCTACCACCCCCAACCCAAGATTTTCATTTGCTTTTTCAAATATGGTTATTTCTTTCAAGGACACCGGATATTTTCCCTCTAAACAATCAAAATTCACTTTAGGGAAATTTTCTCCACCGTTACGAGCAAGGCTGTGGAGATTTTCCATTCTTGAATCATCTTTTAATGTTTTATGGGCTGCTGCTAAAAATGCATATTTAAAGCATTGCAGCCCCGTGTCAAATTTGAAACCTTGAACCCCTCCTGTAGTCGTCAAATCTGGATGGCATTTTATTTTGTTACCCCCCGCCCCTCTAAAAATAAAGTTTTTTTTAAATCTACTGAGATTCAGATCCATGTGTTCAATGTATAAAATTGTGGACCCACTTCCCCTCTCGTTAAACATGTCCAAAGTCGAAATTAATTTATTTACCCAGTTGAAAAAGTTACCCTCAAATTCATTTAGACCAGGGTAAAAAGTTTGATTGCTAGTTGAAAAATGAAAATAAAAAATATCCCCAGATGTCCCCTTTTGTAAATAAACTTTTTGATTTACTGATGCTTTAATCCCCCCTTGACCCCCCCATTTCTGAATCTGAATCTCAATTTGTGCTCGAATTCTGTCGATGTAGCTATGGAGAACATTTACAGGGTCTGTTAAAATGACCCCACCGTCAATCACGTTTTTCTCGGGAGGGTTAAAATCTACCCTATATGTTTGTAAGTGACCTAGAGCAGACGCTAACAAATAAAATTCACGTAGTTCCGGGGATATGACACTATTTTCATGTCCTGCACCTATTTGCACAGGACTCAATTCGCTAATCATAATACTATCGTCAAAAATATCCCCGGGAACATTAAGTTCCACAATTTGCATTGTTGTTGTTGCTGTATCATTAAGCGGAATGGTGTGACATAGAATTGTCAATAACACCACCCCCAGTCTGTTCAATTGCAATGGTTGGAGATGGCATGAGGTACCCTAGTACATATTCCAAGGTGTTTGGGGACAATTGATCGAGCCAGCCTGTATTGTCCTGTAATGGGATTTCTTTATGAGGACCCGGTTCAGATGCACTAGTAACATCCCCTAAATGCTCACGCATAAATCTATCTGCCCACTCCGGATCCTCAATCATGTCAATATCACAAGTTAAATCGTCTAGGCTAGCCATTTCCCCAGAAACATCATTAAGAAAACCTCCATGCCACTCCATATTATCTAGAACTAATGAAGGTTCGTCTCTGAACTCCATTGGTGGCGATAGAATTGGTCCAGTAAATGCTGATGTCTCATCACCCAATGGCGGTGCTATATCATTAATCTATAGAAAAAAGGTTTTATTTTCTATGTGAAATAAGCATTATTTCATAAAGTTGAAAAATCACGTTCATTTTTTTTCCATACCACCCATA
The DNA here is from genome assembly GCA_027921565.1 of Artemia sinica. Lineage (NCBI taxonomy): Eukaryota > Metazoa > Arthropoda > Branchiopoda > Anostraca > Artemiidae > Artemia > Artemia sinica. The sequence continues at coordinate 60,448,457 of CM051270.1, read as the reverse complement.
AAACTCAATTCCTCCTCCTAGAATTATTTAAACTAAATATATACCCCCCTCAGAAAGTTCAGAAAAAAAAACACAATAGCCTTATCTGTAGTGAAGCATTTTTCTACTCGTAAACTAATTTTTTAAACTAAATAGTTACCCCCGCCCTCCTCCCTCAGAAAGTTCAGAAAAACACAATAGCCTTATCTGTAGTGAAGCATTTTTCTACTCGTAAACTAATTTTTAAAACTAAAAAGTTACCCTCTCCTCCCTCAGAAAGTTCAGAAAAAAAACACAATAGCCCTATCTGTAGTGAAGCATTTTTCTACTCGTAAAGTAATTTTTAAAACTAAAAAGTTACCCCCTCCTCCCTCAGAAAGTTCAGAAAAAAACACAATAGCCTTATCTGTAGTGAAGCATTTTTCTAGTCGTAAACTAATTTTTTAAACTAAATAGTTACCCCCACCCTCCTCCCTCAGAAAGTTCAGAAAAACACAATTGCCTTATCTGTAGTGGAGCATTTTTCTACTCGTAAACTAATTTTTAAAACTAAAAAGTTACCCTCTCCCCCCTCAGAAAGTTCAGAAAAACACAATAGACTTATCTGTAGTGAAGCATTTTTCTAGTCGTAAACTAATTTTTTAAACTAAAAAGTTACCCCCTCCTCCCTCAGAAAGTTCAGAAAAACACAATAGCCTTATCTGTAGTGAAGCATTTTCTAGTCGTAAACTAATTTTTAAAACTAAAAAGTTACCCTCTCCTCCCTCAGAAAGCTCAGAAAAAAAAACACAATAGCCCTATCTGTAGTGAAGCATTTTTCTAGTCGTAAACTAATTTTTAAAACTAAAAAGTTACCCCCTCCTCCCTCAGAAAGTTCAGAAAAAAACACAATAGCCTTATCTGTAGTGAAGCATTTTCTAGTCGTAAACTAATTTTTAAAACTAAAAAGTTACCCTCTCCTCCCTCAGAAAGTTCAGAAAAAAAACACAATTGCCTTATCTGTAGTGAAGCATTTTTCTAGTCGTAAACTAATTTTTAAAACTAAAAAGTTACCCCCTCCTCCCTCAGAAAGTTCAGAAAAACACAATAGCCTTATCTGTAGTGAAGCATTTTTCTAGTCGTAAACTAATTTTTTAAATTAAAAAGTTACCCCCTCCTCCCTCAGAAAGCTCAGAAAAACACAATAGCCTTATCTGTAGTGAAGCATTTTTCTAGTCGTAAACTAATTTTTAAAACTAAAAAGTTACCCTCTCCTCCCTCAGAAAGTTCAGAAAAAAAAAACACAATAGCCCTGTCTGTAGTGAAGCATTTTTCTAGTCGTAAACTAATTTTTAAAACTAAAAAGTTACCCCCTCCTCCCTCAGAAAGTTCAGAAAAACAATTGCCTTATCGGTAGTGAAGCATTTTTCTACTCGTAAACTAATTTTAAAAACTAAAAAGTTACCCTCTCCTCCCTCAGAAAGTTCAGAAAAAAAAACACAATTGCCTTATCTGTAGTGAAGCATTTTTCTAGTCGTAAACTAATTTTTAAAACTAAAAAGTTACCCCCTCCTCCCTCAGAAAGTTCAAAAAAAACACAATAGCCTTATCTGTAGTGAAGCATTTTTCTACTCGTATGTTCCCGGAATATTTAACACATACCATTTTTCCATACCATCCAACAAAACCCAATTCCTCCTAGCATTTTTAAGTAAATAATCACATATAAGTTAGAGGTAAAATATATACACTTAAAAATTCAGACTGCACTTGTACATCTGAAGTCCCTGGCAAAGCATGAAGGGTGGCCTCCTCCCGATCTTGAGCAGACAAGACCGATGCATTATGAGAAAGCATCCATTCCCTCTTGAATTTTCTACCAGGTTGCATAGTGGTCTGTGCAGAGCTGGCACTGGCATGAGAGGGTCCTGTTTGGTCCAGAGAACTTGTAATGGATGGCCGTGTAGCTTGCATCGATGTGCTAGCATTCCGTCTTGGTCTCTTTTCTGGAGGGGGGGTAATTGTAGGAATCCTCTTCCTTAAAAAGAAGACAAAATTTAGTATGAAAAAAAAACAAAAAAAAAACGATTCCCTCTTTTACAGAAGAAAAAATTAGTCTGCACAAAGAATCCCCCTCTAACCACACGGAAGCAGGGAACAGAGTCTCTCAAACCCCGTAAAGCTCTTTTAAAAGATACAAGAATTACTTATTTAACACAAAAATTTCGTTTTTAATGGGTACCAAGTAAAGAAAAACCGTGTTAGAATTGATACATTGCACCCCCCCTTCCCTGTCATATATTTTTATAAAAGCCTCTTAATCATCTGTTAAACCCTTTTGCATTCATCAAAAATATCTGTCTAATTTGGCCAAAAAACAAACTCTCTTTCTTCAAAGCGTTTAGAATTACACGTTTCCATTCCTTTGTTTTCTTAATTCAGATAATGCGCTTGCCAAATGTTGTTTTGAAATCATCCCCTCTTGGTAACAGGTTAAACACAGATGGTTTTATGACAGCACATTTTAAACGCACGATTGGAGAAGGACATTTTTGAACGAAATAACTAAAACTACAGAACTATGCTCGTAACAAAGCAATGGAGGAGGGGGTTTTTGTTTTATATAATAGAAAAAAAGCGTAAAATTTGTTTTCTATTTAGTATACTCATTATATTTTAAGGTTTGTGTTGTTGGAGGGGAGGGGGGCTAAGCCCCCCTGAAATTTGAATTTACGGGTAAAATGCTTTTTATCTGGAAATAAATTAAGAAATTCGGTAAACTATACTCACGTTGAAAATAGAAATATCCATTGTTTCAAAGTTAATAATATTCAGTGTACTATGCTTGATATGTTAAAACATAATGAAAATTAAATTCTAATGCATGAACATTTTATACGGAATTTCAAGGACGAAATAAACGGATGTTGAGTTACATAATTTCGTGCGTGCTCCCAAAACATGTTTGACTACTTTATACCAAAAAAAAACAGATGTCGGCTCAAAAACCAGTCTGGTTGAAAAAACTTAGAGTTGAAACAAACTTGTGTGGGGAATCCCCGTTTTAGCCCAAAAACCTGTCTGGTTGGCCCGGAAACCTGTCTGGTTGGCCCAGAAACCTGTCTGGTTGGCCAAGAAAGCTGTCTGGTAGGTTTTGTATAATTCCATGTGCAATTGACAACAATAGCAATAACCAGTCTAGTAATCTGCCATGGAAAGCTGCCGTGGAACGTAATCTCCCCAAATAACACCGGAAGGAACGTAAGCTCCTAGAATAGCATGGGAGGGAACATAATCTACCCAAAGTATAAGGTACTACTCTACTCATCCCAAAGAAACTGAGAAATTTTGAGCAGAATTTTGGTGATTCAAAAGGGGAAGATAGGGATTGAAACTAGTAGCGCCACTAATAATGTAGCGATAGGAGACTTCATTTTGTTTTGCCGATTTTCGTCTCTTTTTTTTTAATTTGGCAGCCGCTAATACCTTAAGCTGCATTATGGCATGCGGAGGTTTTTTTCTAATTTTTCCCTACTTTTTATATTTTTTTTAAGGGTATTTATGATTGTTTAAGTTTTCACTTAATGTATTCAAATAATCAGATTTTATTTCCCTGTCCTTCGTACTTTAAGAAGAAAATTTACTGTGAAAATGGGGAAACATGTTTCTCATCAGTATCTCCCTATTGTTTCTCAGCAATCCATCAAGCTGATGGTTGACATCGTTGTCAACAATAAAAATAGTTATCCAGTCTCCAAATTGAAATTTCTACGGAAGAAAAGACTCAATTTAGGCTAACGACTAACAATCCCATCGACATGCTTCGTGTTCATAGAAGATGGTCACAAATTGTCCTGTCGTGGCTGCAGCAGTAGTAGTAACCTAGTAAAGAGCGAACCATGGCTTGTAGTACCGGAAATTTCAAAAGCAGGTTTTTAAAGAAACTGTCAAGTTACAGATATTTCCCATGTAACACCATCTTGAAAATAGTGATTATATCATTCTTATTCAAATCAGTAGTAATTCGTAATTACGAGAATTTTATTTATAAAATTTTGAAAGAGGGGGTGAAATTTCTAAAAATGATGCTCATTGACATCAATAGTACAACATTTAAATCATTGTCGAAAATCCTCAACTGGCGTTTAAAGTCCCCCACCTTGAACAGCAAGGAAAATTATATTTTGGCTTAGGTAGCAATGATGTGCCACCTGTGACACACGACGGCCGTATAATATCAGGAGAGGGCTCGTTTCAACGGAGTTGGAAATTCATAAATAGCGATTTAGGCATTCCTCATATAAAAGATAGTTTGTGACAAAGTAGAAAATTAATCCTTGGTTCTTGGAACTACGGTTCAAACCGTAAAAAAGACTTACAATAACATACAACCATTAAAACTAAAATGACCATTTTTAAAACAGTCCCAGCATCCTTACTTCAGCGAAGTTCAACCTGGTCGAATTTCGCTGAAGTAAGGATGCTGGGATGTTTTTAAAAATTTCTAAAAATTTTCATTTTAGTTTTAAGAGTTGTTATTGTAAGTCTCTTTTCTTTTATATATTTATGTTTGCTGAGGACGGCCCCTGATGATAGGGTCGAAATATTCATTCAAATATATAATTCCACAGTCTTGCGAAAAGAATTCCCTATTGTTCTTCTTGTTGTTGATGTTTATGATGGAAAGGCAGTGTGGCCTTCGTCGCTATTGAAGTGGTGACTCTCAAGGCAAATATTGAGCCAAGAAACTAGCACAACTTTTCGTGGCTGTATTGGGTTTTAGGCGGCTTAGTGCTTCAATGTGCTGCTTTATTCAGACAAAAACTCACTTAATGAAACCGAGGTTTTCAAAATGATGGAATAAACATGAAACGGCGGATATACAGTGGCCCTCTTCAGTAAAATGGCCTTTATCAGGAACTGAGGCCGAGGTTTCAGCTTCCAAGGGTCCAAGGTTTCAGCTTACACGCCACAACCCAACCTCATGAACTGTGTTGCAACAGCTTTACAGACACGCATCATGGTCGCATCAGAAGCTGCTACCTAGTAAAGAACGGCCCACGGCCCACAGTAACCAAAATTTAAGACACGTTTAAAAAACCTGTCTAGTGGAAAAAAATTGCCATTTGTTGTGCAAAAAAACTGCACTCCAGGAGAGGTAACTATTATTTCGATTCGTCTTATAGTAAAATGTTATTTTGAAAACAAATATATCGGAATTCCGAAAAATAGCCTAAAAACCCTGGAAAATGCCGTCGGATCGAAACGAAAAGTATAGCATTGGAATCGAAATTGCTGAGAACTTATACAGGAAACTTACAGCCCCCCCCTCCCGCCATGAACAAAAAGGCAAATCACTTTTTTGCATGAGTAGCACTGATGTATCCTTTTTTTTCTTTGTTTTTTCTTATTTGGCTGTGGATTACTCTTAATGTTGTGGTCAAGGCGCAAAGGTGCATCCATAATTTTCCTCGGGGGGGGGGGCGTTTTTTTTTTAAAAACGTTTCAGGAATTTGTTATTACTGTATTTTTCTTACGTTTTTAAAAGTCGAACAAAAATTTTGAGAGAGGGTTCAAACCCCGTACCCCCACCCTGGATACGGCCTTGGTTATAATGTTATTTAAAGAGTGGGACAGATTGTGCAAGGAAGGTCAAATTAGGAACAACTTAAAAAAAAGATGTAATATGCTGAAAAAAAAACAAGGCCATGTTTATTTTTATAAATAAGATAATAAAAATACGGATTTTAGGTATATCGTTGCAAACCGGGTTTATTCGATAATTAATTTATGTAAGAAAATAGTTGTAAAAAAATACATTGTATAATGCAATAAAACGGCTTTAAATCGGTAACCTAGTGCATAGTTTGTAGTTATTAATTGACTTTGGGCTAACTACCTCTAAATTGGTTTTTTAAATTTCATTTTGACAACATCATTTTTAGAGATTTGTCTGACCGAAAGTGTAGAAAAATGAAATTGTCAAACAGTTCGTGGTAACGAACTGTAAGTAAGGAGCGACTCGGCTCAATAGTAACCGAAACTCTAAAAAGCGGAATGTTGATACCCATAGATTCTTAGATAAATCTAAAGAATCGGATTATTATGCCAATTTTAAATATATAAGTTACGAAAAGGCTACGAGCCTTAGAAAATTTGCCTTATTTTCGAAAAAAAGGGAAAAAGGTAATATAACTTAAATGAAAATCACAGCTTTAAAATATTAGGGAAAGGACACGCCTCCCCTCCCCCCAATTGATGTTATCGCCTTCTTATCCGCCCCTTGAGAATAGCTTAGAAAACAGTTTTTGGTAATTATTTCGGAAGTCAGAAATGGCAGAATTTCAATTACAACCTTAAGGCGTGACTGTGACAACTTATTCGTTCGTTTTCCTTGAAGGAATTTCAAAATATATTCTTCCTCGTGAATTGCTCGATAAGTGTGTGCAAATGTTTACTAATTGTCTTGCAATAGATATTGGGCAATAGCAGTGTATTATAAAAGGTCCTTGCTCTGTACAATCATTTCGTTCGGAAGTCAATATTTAATTTTTTTTTCTTCTTAATATTCGCGGCATAACGGGCTGTAGGGACAGTATAGATCAGTTGTTCCCAACTGATTTTGGGCCATGTCCCACCTAGGCGTTTCTAAATTCGGATACTCCCCTTGTGATATCTAAATTTCGTTATTTAAATTTTATGTGCATTCACCTTAAGGAAGCTTAAAAGGCCATTAGCTTTGGCCATTAAAGGCCATACAAGCTTAAAAGGCCATTAGTTTTGGTCATTAAAGGCCATACAAGCTTAAAAGGCCATTAGCTTTGGCCATTAAAGGCCATACAAGCTTAAAAGGCCATTAGCTTTGTGTCTTTTTTGGGGGGTCGTCTCTAGGCATATTTTATAGCAATTATAAATATTGTCTGAACACAACACCTTCTATACCATGTATAACGTCATTGGAAACTTGTGTAATATATGGCACATACTCGAGAAGTGAAGTTAGGTTAATCGTAATGAAATATACAAAAATATGATGAAAATATAATACTTTAGTAACAAAATTATGAAAACTACAACAAAAAATTATGGTAAGGGCTGCACAGAACGCATTATATTAAATACCTAACCCAACCAAAATACCATCTCTATATATTAAATATTTAATAAAAAATATATCTACAGCGTAGATATCAGCTGAGCTTAAGCTAATTTTCTTCAAATACTGACAGGTATAAACCGGTTATTGTCTGATGTGTAGATCCAAGTTCTCGAGTGTGTACCATGTAATGCACAAGTACCCGCCATTGCAATACTATCGTGTATCTTTTTTCCTCTTTAAATGTATTTGAATGTGACATCATTCAAATGAAAAATATATTTTTTTTTTCAAATTAAGGCTCAAAAGTATTATTAGCCGAAGGGTGCAAGTCCTGCCCATGACCCATCTAAATATTGCCTTACCCCACCCGGGGGGGCTGAGCCTCACGTTGGGAATCACGGGTATTGATAGATTCCATTATTTTAAAATTTGTAAAAAATCAATTGTTGTTTGTATGTCAAATTTATTGATTCATTTGAATGTAAGTAAAATAAAACGTAATAAATACGTACATTCTTCTTTATGGATTTCTCATTAGTGTTTGCAAATACAGTGTTTACTAATTGCCTTGGAAAAGATTATGATAATATAGCAGGCTTTAGAATAACGGGCTATAGGGACCAAGTGCATATCCATTATTTTTGTTTGAGTGGGGAGTGATGTAATTTTTTCCGGGGGGAGGGGGGTTAAAAAACGCATTGAAAATTTGTTTATGTGTCTTTTTTACGTTTTACGAGTCAGACAAAACTTTCGTAGGGGGAGGGGCTTCAAACCCGGTAACCTGGGGCGTAATTTCGCCAAAATCCTGAGGGGGGGAAGTTTGGAGCCAATTTTCCCAAATCAAGTGAAAATGACAGTGAAAACTGAAAAATGATTCATATTTTACCATAAACGCAAAGATATACTAAAGAAAACTGACCTGTTTCTCTGGATACTTGAATTATGCAGGCTTATCTTACTTTTCACAAGTTTTTTTTGCAGAAACAAAATTTCAGCTGGGAGGGCAAACTGAGGTCTGGGGGGCAAAGTTGGGTCTGGAGGGGGTATTTGACCCCCCTCCCCCCAACCCCATAGCAAATTACGTCCCGTCAGTACCCCCCCCCCCCCCCCCCCAAACCCCATGGATACGGCCTTGATAGGAACAGTATAGAATAGAGTTCACTGTTTAAAAGATTATTACTTCTTTATTTACTTGTATGTCAAATTTATCGATTCATGCTCATATAAATAAAGTTCAACATATTAATAAAATAAAATAACATAAATCCTTCCTCATGAATTATTCGATAAGTGTTTAGCAAATATTTACTAATTGTGTTGCTAAAGATAATGAGCAATATTAGGAACAGTGCATAATTATTCAAATTTATAAATAGTTTGTTTATTTGTATGTCAAATCTATTTGTTTATTTTGTATACAAGTAAAATAAAATGGTATTAAAACATATATTCCTACTCAGAATTGCTCAATAAGTATTTATAAATGTTTTAATAAATGTCTTGCAATGCACATTAGGCAATAACACTATGTTATAAAAGGATTTAGTTCCAGTATCATTTGGTTTGGGTGTCAATGTATAATTATGAATATATGTGATATATATATATATATATTTTATATATATATATATATATATATATATATATATATATATATATATATATATATATATACTATATATATATATATATATATATAATATATATATATATATATATATATATATATATATATATATATATATATATATATATATATTTATTTATTTATATATATATATATATATATATATATATATATATATATATATATATATATATATATATAATATATATATATATATATATATATATATATAATATATATATATATATATATATATATATATATACATACATATATATTCTACATAAATTTATACCGAAAACATATATACAGCTACGCAAGAATTCATTTATTTATTGGTACTGATTTGTGGTAGTTGTATGCTTTGTAGATTATTTGATTCTATTTTTGTTCATTTTTGGTTTTAATGGAGTTCTTTACTATTTTTTTGAAAAACTTATTTTGTGGAACAAGTTTTTGTTAATAAATTTCTGTTCGTTTTATATTGACATAGTCTTTTTCAGGGAAAAAGACTGAATCTCTTCTAAAGTTATACAACCATTCCTTCCATAAAACCTTAAATACCCCCTGGTCATAACTTACAACCCTTGCCCCTAATCGCTGGGCTTTGTTTCCACCCCTAAGTCCTTGTTATATGATATTTACACTATTTTGAATAGAATGGTTATCTCAAAATTTCTATTAGATGCATTTCGGGACAATACGACGTGTGTGTGTGTGAGGGGGGGGGTAGCTTCCCTCCGATCCTTTTGACTCTTAAAAAGAGAACTAGAGCGTCTGATTAACAATCCAGTATGCCCCTTCTGCAATTCAAAATATACGCTTAAAGATTTCAAGGTATGTTGGTTTAATGCGGAGGTTGAAGCATTATTTGCCCTACTCTGCTTTACGAAGCATTTAATTTGCTCTGATTCAGTCTAATATTAATTATTGTTCTCTAGTTTATTTATCTACATTTAAAAGCCATATTAAACCAATACAGATTTTACAAAATAAAGCAGTAAGAATCCTCAAACTTTTTATTTCATCGCCTATTTCACTTCCAAATAAGTCTTCTACAGCATCTTTATATACTTATTTAGATATACTTCCAGTTTCTCAACAATTTACTTTTGGAGCAATTATTTTCAAATTTAATTATGACATTAAGAAATTACCGCCATATTACCTCAATCAAAGTTTGTTCTCCCGATCACAAGATTTACATCGTTATAACACGCGACAAAAAAAGAGTATCTACATTGACAAGTATAGTACTGAGAGTTCTAAATTCGCCCCGTTTGTGTCAATAGCCCGGTGCTGGGATGCTCACAAGGATTTTATTGATAAATTTTCTTCTATACATTTAATAAAAAGGAATCTTAAATTTCATTTAGTTCAGGATTTTTTTTAATTAAGTGTCTTTTTAATATGATTAAGTTATTTGTTTGGATTTTTGTTCTAAGTGAATGTGGGCCTCTCGGCTATCTTTTAGTATGAATTTATATTTAATAATATTGATCTCTCTTTTTTTTTATATATATATTTATATTTATATTTGGATCCTGGGCTAGCTGCTACTTTCATATTATTTTTGTATTATTGTATCTTTGCCGTCGTAATTATCTTTGTATTGTAGCGTAAAATTTTTTATTGTATCTTTGTCTAGGCCTAGTTTTTCGAGCTTGTCTCCCCATGGGCCTATGTCAATTATATACATGTATATGTTAATAATGAAATGATTGAACTTGAACTTGCAGTTGATATGACCATACTTTCTATAAAAACTTTATATGCCCCCAGGGCATAACTCACAATCCTTGCCCCGAGTGCTGGGGGAATTTGCTATCCCCAAAGACATAATTTCCAGACCTTTCAAATACGTTGAACAAAATGGATATCTCAAAATTTTGATTGGAAGTGTTTGGGGAAATCATGGGCGTGGGGGGGCATTTGCCCTCTGATCACTTTCGTCTAATAAAAAAGGCACTAGTCCTCTCAATTTCCAATCGAATGAGCCCTTTTTGAAGCTTCTACGACAAAACTTTCTATAAGAATCTTATATGCCCCAAGGACATAACTTACGACTTTTGTCCTGAGGGCCTTGGGGGAAGGTTGTCATCCTCAAAGACATATTTCCCAGACCTTTCATCTACGTTGAACAAAATGGCCATATCAAAATGTTGATCGGAAATGTTTGGGGAAATGATGGGCGTTGGGGGAGGGGGTGATTCTCCCTCCGATTACTTTCAACTATATAAAGGGCAATAGCCCTCTCAATTTACAATCGAATAAGCCCTTTTTGAAGTTTTGACGACAACGCTTTCTATAAAAAACCTAATATGCCCCTAGGGCATAACTTACAGCCTTAGCCCTGAGAACTGCGGGGGGAGGGGGTTGTCATACTCAGGCATAATTTCCAGACCCTTCAATTACGTTCAACAAAATGGCTACATCAGAATGTTGGAGGAAATGATGGGTTCATTCGCCCACCATTTCCCCGAATAGTCATCGCTTTTGACTATTAATAAGGGCACTAGCCCTCTCAATTCCCAATTGAATGAACCCTTTTTGAAGTTACTTCAACGCTTTCTATAAAAACCTTATATGCCCAAAAAATCATGCCCAAAAATCAACTACAATGAACAAAATCGCTATCTAAAATTTTGATTCGATGTGTTTGGGGAAAAGGTGGGCTTGAGAGGGGGGTTAGTTGCCCTCAAATCACTTTCGACTATTAAGAAGGGCACTAGACCTTTGAATTTTCAATCGAATGAAACCTTTTTCAGGATTCTACGACAAAGATTTTTATAAAAACTTATATGCCCCCAGGGCATAACTTATAACCCTTGCCCTGAAGACTTTGGGGGGAGTGTCCTGCTCAGAGGTATAATTTCCTGAACTTTAAACTGCGTGGAACAAAATGACTATCTAAACATTTTGATTGGACGTGTTTGGGGAAATGGTGGGCGTGGAAGGGGTGTTAGTTGCCTTCCTATCACTTTCGATTATTAAAAAGGGCACTAGCCATTTCAGTTTCCAATTGAATGAGCCCTTTTTGAAGTTTCTACGATAACGCGTTCTATAAAAACCTTATATGCCCCCAGGGCATAACTTACAACTCTTGCCGTGAGGGCTGTGGGGGAGTGTCCTCCTCAAGAATATATTTTCGATCTGGAAATCAACTACGCTGAACAAAATGGCTATCTCAAAATTTTGATTGGATGTGTTTCGGGAAATGTTGGGCTTGGAAGGGGTGCTAGTTGCCTTCCAATCACTTTCGACTATTAAAAAGGGCACAAGCCACTCGGATTTCCAATTGAATAAGCCCTTTTCGAAGTTTCTACGACAACCTCTTCGATACGAAGTGCCCTGATCTAAAGGAAAAATAATAAATAATACATTGTGCCAACATCGTTCTTATATGCCCCCAGGGCATAACTGAAAACCCTTGCCCTGAGGGTTGTGGGGGAATGTCCTCCATAAAAACATCATTTCTATCTGGAAATCAACTATGCTGAACAAAATGGCTATCTCAATATTTTGATTGGATGTGTTTGGGGAAATGGTGGGCTTGGAAGGAGTGTTAGCTGCCTTCCAATCACTTTCGACTATTAAAAAGGGCACAAGCCACTCGGATTTCCAATTGAATAAGCCCTTTTCGAAGTTTCTACGACAACCTCTTCGATACGAAGTGCCCTGGTATGAAAAAAAAAAAATTATAATAATACTTTGTGCCAACATCGTTCTTTACTTAGGCAGCGCGATTGCGCATGATAGCTGTTCCTTTTTTTCTAGAATTATTCTAAGGAATAAAAAAAATAAGCGAACAAGCTAAAACGCAACTACAGACGAATGTATAACTAACTATTAGGGATATATAGTTAGACAAAGAAAAATTCACTTTAGCAGGATTGATTCATATACACGTCCCATGACGTCACGCGATTATGACAAAGCTGGAGTTACCATAAATTCATAATAATCTTTTTTTTCTTTTTAGTTTTAATTTCTTTAAACCGAAGTTCGTTCTTTGCTAGGTAGCAGCTACCGCTCCCATCATCATGCGTTGTTTTCAAAATATTCTGTGGTCGAAATAATGTGCCTATTATAGGCAACGGTAGCTTTCATTAGCTTCATAATTTCTCTATAATTATAATTTTTAATTTCTACATAACTTTTATCTATTTTGTAACAGTGTACAATTATTAATCGATGTATATATTTTTTTTATAATATAGTTTTATAATTTCATGATTTTAAATAACTTTATAATTTTGTATATATTTTTTGAGCAGCTTTATTTTACAAGTTAAAATGGGTCAGTTTTTCTTTTCAATCTTGATCGGCCTTTTTCTTTAGTTTCTGTTGTTTTGATGCCAATTTCTTTATATGAAAAACAAGAAAAATTGAGAACGTGCCATGAAATTAAACGTGTACTTCCTATACAGTTTTAATTAAAAAACAATATAAGTACTTGCAAAAAGAGAAATAAATATATAAATCTATAAAATCTATAAATATATAAAAATCTAGAAATATATAAATCGTAAGTTAAGGAAACATTTGTAACAGTAATAAAATTTGAAAGTGATATCAACGTATCAGCGTATCAACAGTTATTTATATCCATTCAAGAGAAGTGTCTATATTCTCTTATTTATAGGTTCATATTTTTGCACTATTTCATAACATTGCCATCATCTAGACCGGCACATACGAAAGATATTTATATTCGGGGGATGGTTTCAAGTGCCTAGCCCCCCCCCCCAAAAAAAAAACAAAAAAAAACGGTGAATCTTAACAAATTGTGGAAAAATGGCGGGTAAGGTGTGGTAAAAATGTCAAAGTTTGGAGGGGAGAGTTATGGGCCCGAAGTTCCTTTGTGCATGTACCTGTTTTTGAACAGATTTTTCTTGATAAATATTTTGATACTGGAACATCTTTGATTTTGATTTATCATAAAAAAAAATACAAGAAAAGTTTTCCAGTAAAAGTAGATCCATGTTATGGAGCTTGACCTAAGATGAACAGAGATACAAGTCAAACCTAAAGTGAACAGAAATTAAAATGAATAACCGACATCAAACTTTAAAAATAATTTTTTTTTTCTCTGGTAGTTCTGAAATTATGACGTTTTAAGAACATTACCACATTTTTGATCAGTATTGCTACGTTAATCCATGAAAATACATAAGAAAAAATAATAATTGCTTTTCGTCTGTAAGAACTCAAACTTCAAATGTATGTTTATCCCCTAAGATAACCCCTTTGCATCTTCAAAGAAAACATACACTTTTTAAGCTGTTCCTGTTTTTAGCTTATTTTTGCTTATTTTTGCTGATTTTCTCATATTTTTTAAACTTGGTGCCCGATACTACCATAAACGGCATAACTGGATATGAAGGTCTTTTTCATTAATTACTCCCAATTTTAAAAAATAAATATGGTAAGATAAATTTTAAAGATAATTGATTAAAGATAATTCAAACAATCAGTTTTCATTTTCACAATCCTCGGTACTTTAAAGAAAACAAGTAAAGCTTATAAAGACAAACTTTGAAGCCAATTTTGGCTGTATTGATTCGTGACGCCCTAAAATGTGTTTCATCTCTCAGGGGTGTGAAACTTACAGGGCTTGTAGATAGGGCCATGTGGATCTCAATGAAAAACAGCCTTTGAAGCTGAAGCTTGGTTCAACTGATATGTGACACCTAAAACCGAAAAAAAAAAGAAAAAAAAAATGCCGGTTTGCTTAAACTTTACAGGGTGTATAGACAGGGACAAGAGGGGCCCAGTAAAGATAAGCCTATTAGAAAAAACAAGGGACCAAAGGGACCTCAATAAAAATAAAAGTATTGAAAAAAAATCTTATTATATTGATTCGCGGTGCTCAAAATGGTTCTAGGTGTTTACCCCCCGAAAAATACCCTCGTGGGAATTATCCCCCCCCCCCCCCCGGAGAATACCCTCCCGCAGAAAATACTCTCTTATTGGCATGCCAAATGACTGGCTTGCAATTTACTGGGCATATATGCACTGGGCAAAACAACCTCTAAGCTGAGAAAATATTCTGAAAACAATTAGGGTTGTATCGATTCGTGATGTTCCAAAGTGTGCCAAACATTGTGTTCTCCGATTTTCCTTTTTCGGGGATGACAGGGGTGCGAGTCCTGATGTTGCTGGTTATTTGGTTTGGAACGGTGGTAAGCTCATGGTGGTAAGAACATGCCTCTGTAAGCTCAGCCAGAGTCGACCCAGCTCTAAATGGCAACCTGGACAAATCTGGGGAAGGTAAATAAGAAGAGTATGCGAAACTGCAGGATGGTTGGCCCCTAACTCTCCATTGCACTTGCTAGATGAAGGGCCATGAAACGGAGATCAGTACCACCGGTAGGGACTGTAAAATCTAATGCCGTATTCTTTATCATTTTTTCCATTGTAACTAGACCACGAGAATGTTCCTTAATGAGGACAACAAATTTTTGAAGAAAAATTTGGTTGTATCGATTTGCCATTCGAAAAGTTCTGTTTTTTTTTTATTTATCCGCTTGAAAGTTCCAGGGTATGTGGCTGCATTGATCCGTGACGTCCGATTACTCTAAATTAATGTAAAAAAACGAAATTTTTCGATGGAACTAAAGAGCGAAGTTGAAACTTAAAACGAACAAAAATTATTGTATCAACATTTATGTAACATATATTTACAAAACTAGCTAATATTTTGGTATGTATGTTCTCGAAAACGGCTCCTTTTTTTTCCGGGAAAATTGGTATCTTGGGATATTCTCGCATAAAAAAGATCTAGATAGGTCGGAAGTCAGAGAAAAATTGTTAAGAGCATTAATTTTGGTTTTTGTAAGTGACGTCATGTACTATGTTATTACATCATATAAGCATTTCTTATGACATCATATATGTCATCATATGAGTATTTTCTTACATGATGTTATGCATAGCATAATTAAGATTGTTGAGTTTCCAACGCAACAGTTATTTATATGATATAATGTCTGTTGGAAGGCCCAAAAAACTAAAATTTGCTGTTGCTATAAATGATGATTCTTTGGAACCAATACCTGGACCATCAATTGCGACAACACCAACACGGACAGCTAAAGCAAAAGCCATTGCTAATTTCTCATAAGTAATCAAAATCCAAAAACGTATAAAAAATGAAAATGAGAGAGAAAATGGAAAGACACAGGCGGTTAGAAAATATGCGAAAACGACAATTAGAGCGTGTTAAAAATAAAATGAAGGGCAAAGACACACGCGGCTAGAAGACATACGACACCAAACAAACGAGGGAGTCAAAAATGACAATGAAGAGCAGTGAGTCAATGAAAATCAACCGGGACAGCGAGAATCAAAACGTGTCAAAATTGAAAACAAAGATTCGGCGGCATATCTTTCATAATGACAAAAGACAAGCCGAGGCAAAAGTTAAAGATCCAATAAAAAAAAAAGGTGTAATTTTACAAAGGCACCACTTCTAATTTAAGGTCCATTTTTGACGTCATGATATGAAGAAAAAGCTCAAATTGTCTGCTTTTAGAAGACAAGCGACAGTGAGAATCTATATATAGAAGCCTGCCGCGTGCTGAGTGCCAGTGCCTGGTGGCGAAGTATAAAATATGATATTTTAAAAATATAATATATAGTGTATATATTTTATTCCGTATTTTTTCGAAAAGGATGGTCATGAATCTTTTCTTTTTTGTTTTTCTCACGGGGTGGTTTCTCATGAAGTGGTTTCTCATAGGGTTGGTTTTCTGATATTCAACGAATTTTGTATCTCATTTTTAATCTTTTGCAATTCTCTTTTAAAAAAGGATAATAAAAACTTGTCGCTAACCTGTAAATCAAGATCTTTAAGCTCTGAAAATTACGTAACTTACTACTAAGACTACCATATGAATGTTAAATTAATCTGCTGTACAAGAAATAACGATAAAGTGATTTTATTCTGCGCGTAAAGGGAGGGGTTAATGGAGACCCCATAACTGCTTCATGTTATTCGGTTCATCTCTTTTATATTGAAAATTTATCGCTTGCCTCTTTTCAATCATGGCACTCACCCATTTATTCATTTTAGATCTGTGACGTTGAAAAACTGCTTCAATATTAACAAGAAGTATGACTCGAAGAATAGGAATATTCTTGCCCTTTACACCAAAGACGAGTGTTTTGCACTTTGCACAGACACAGAAGCGGATTTGAACTCTTGGCTCAAGGACTTGCTTCAGCACCAGCATGGAGACTCTGTCGGTGATGGTGACGAGCCAAAACCGAACTTTGGTAGGTTAAAAAAATGTATATATAAATTTTTCAAACTTATCCTATCTTGGAGTGGGGGGGGGGGGTCAGAAGGAATCTCCTGGAGAGTTTTCACTATGAAAATGATCGAGCGGTAATAAATTAACTAGTTGTCGGAAGAGGGATTGCACACTTTCAAAAATCTTGGTCAATAGGGGGTGAGGTGTACTACGCCTGGCGCGAAGTGCGCCATGTGGGTTGCGAAGAGAGGCGGTATGGCGGATGTTTGTAACGCGTCGTAGAGGATTTAGTGCTCCAAAATATTCACGAGGGGATGGAGTGTTTAGATCCTCGCCGTTAACTATTGAAGCCCGAACCTGGATGACTTACTTTCACTTATTTTATTACTTTTACTTCACTTAAATCTTACTTATTTTGTTTAATTTCTATTGAACTCATTTTTACATAAAAACTGATTTTAACAGCTTGAGTAACTCCCCTGTTACGTAGCCACTAACTAAACAACTTCCTTCTACTATCCGTGGAGCTATGTTGATTCCGCGACTCCGCTATAATAATAATAATAATATTTATTTATTCCCTCTATACATACATGATCTACACAGAGGAGTATAGGAAATAAATGAAAAGAAAACTGAAAAATACAAAATTAAAATTCTACCGAAAGGACGACAACAAGTAGCTCATAATACTCAATAACTCATGAATAATATAATAAATAGCTTATGATAGCTCATTATTGCATAACAATACAAACACTTATAAAACGTAACGCATAAACACTCATAATGCATAACGCGTAAATAGCTGTTTTATTAAAGCAATGGCGACAAAAGTATTTTTCCATTAAACGAGACAATTAAGGGGAAAATTTATTCTCCCCTTAATTGTCGGCAAGAAATCTGTTGTATGATTCAAATTCAAATTCAAATTAATTTATTTAGCATAAAAAAATACAAACAAATTTACAGCGGCCATCTACAAAAACCCGAAGGTTTGTTTACGATGGCTGCAAATCCATTATTATAAAGCTCTACATCCACATAAAGAAAGCTCTACATCCTCTTTACGGGGAAAAATCAGCACTTGAACTAAATCAACATAAAGAACATCTCCTACTCTAAAAGGATTACACTCTAGAAATCGTAAGTGAGAAATATCACATATCATCCTTAAAACATCCACTCAAAAAAAAAAAAAAAAAAAAAAAAAAAAAAAAAAAAAAAAAAATACATCTAACTAAATCAACTATGACAAAATCAATAAGTATCAGCCAGGCTATAGAGCCGACTCCGTGCGCTTTGGCTGGGTAATTTCGCGAAAATGCGACCATTATCTGACCAAACAATTTTCATACCAAACATTAATCAAATTCAAAAATCTAATCATTCAGATTATAACCCAAAAGGTAACGCTTCAATCTACTCTTGAGCTGGCTTACATTATCAACTTGTCTAATAGGATCCGGGAGGGAATTGCACACCCCCGGTCCCGCAAAACGAAATTTTTTGAGTGGGGAGTTATGGGTGTTGGCTCGAGTTACAGCTGGTTAGATTGTAGACAGGTTTTATTACTTTTGAGGTTAGGGTTCGTTATTGAATTTTGCCGTTTCTGTATATTTCAATAAAATATTTCCTTAAATTGTTTTCCTTTTTATGTTGTTTAGGATATTATTTTCTTATAAATTAAGATTGTTGTAATTCTTTTTAACTGTTGCGTTAGTTTGATTTGTATCAGTATTTCGCTACTATTCTTCCATTTACAGTTCAAGGATTATATGTGCGTCATTCTAACTGTAATATTTAATTCATTCACGTTTTGATAGTTTGAATAATTCGAATCTGCTATAAGAAACCCTGTGATCGGGTAGCCGACAAGATCTGTCTCAACTTTGGTGACAGATTGAGTCAAATACAAGTCGCTACAGTATAATGTGAGGAGGGGGGGGGGGGGTTCAGGCATATCATTGCAAAAATTTCGATCAAAATTTAAACAAAACCAAATTTCTTGTGGGGATTTTCATAAAGTGTTCTTTTCCCTTGGGATTGTCCACTTTCGAAATTCGCGCACACCAGATTGTGCATATATATATATATATATATATATATATATATATATATATATATATATATATATATATATATATAGCCTATATATATATATATAGCCTATATATATATATATATATATATATATAAATATATATATATATATACATATATATATATATATATATATATATATATATATACATATATATATATATATATATATATATATATATATATATATATATATATATATATATATATATATATATATATATATATATATATATATATATATATATATATATATATATACATATATATCACTGTATATAAATAATACAGCACTAAGATCACGGGTCAGTGATTTTGGCATTACATCCTCGACGTATACAAACAACTCCACCCATTTAATCTGTCATTAGCGGGTCAGTGTACAATGTTGAAGCCAAGTTTTGCGTTCAAGAGAAATCTGACTTGTCTACCCGTGAAAAAATCTATTGTCGCTTATGTTTATAGTTGTTTAAATGTTCTCCGGAGCACTTGCATCTCGGTCCGGGTTTGTATAATGGTTGAGATAGGGAATGATCGTACTATATTATATCTATATACAGTGATCTATACAGTGCTCAGAACAGAGTGTCAATTTCAAGACGTTAAACGCAAAGAAGAGAAAATGTAAATTCTAAAAAGGAGATTACATCAATAAAAATAATAAATCAGAAAATAAACATTGAAGCTTTTGGTGGAAAGTATTATGGAAATCACCGAAGGGGACAAAATGTCTATTAAAATGGACCTTAAATATTTATTATTATTATGAAAAACAAGGTCGTCGTTACTTGAAAATTTCTGTCAAGAAAAATATCCTTGTGCCATCCATACTCGTGGATAAAATCAAAATAACGTATGACTACAGCGCCAATAATGTAACCTCTGCGTAATCTGGTGAGTTGAGCTATGTTTAACTTTCGAGCGTAATTTCTATGATTGACCAATCAGATTAAAGTGTGGAAGTGATGAAAGACTTGAGAGCCATGTCTAATTGGAGCAAAGCCAAGACGGATAGTCTCAGCGAGGGGCAAAGCTGGCATAACCTTTTTTCAAAATTTTATAAAAATGATGTCATTTCACTTGTTGATAGGTAGTCTATCATCCATCCTAGGACAGAACTAAGGTAGATAGGCATGGAGTAAGGGTAGTTCAAATGAGCTTTGCCTTACTGGGAAAGCCCACTGGAGTTGCAATGGGGATGACCGAGATTTTTGGGTTGACTTATGACGGACAATGCCCACTGGACTTGTATGCAAAACGGGGGACTGAAGTCACCTGGACTCAAAGGTGAACAGTTACAGGACTCACAGGCATTTTTAAAAATTAGTAAATATGTAAGATTGGAATAGTACTTGTTTGGCTTTGTATGATTAATGTGACAAAAGATACAAAAACCTGTCTCCTCCAACTTTGCCCGCTCCCAAGATTTAGACGAAATTACGCCACTGTCTAAAACAAGATGAAAGGGCATCATGTTTGAGGATCTGAAAAGGGCGAAAATTTGCACCAAAAACGGCTGTTATATTTGGAAAGAGCATAAAAAAAGGCAACGAGTGGCATGTTCACTTTATATGTAGGCCATTTATGTGAATTATTCAAATATTTACCAAGTTCTTACCATTTCAATTTTCTGATTTTGCTGTACAAATGTGACGTTAAAATCAAGGAAAAACAAATCATTCAAAGATCTTGGCTATTTTATCAACAGGTGTGATTGCAGCGTTGCTCGGGTGTGGCAGGAAATTCTTTCATGATATTTAACATGACAGATAAGCAATGAAATTCGAATATTATAACACAAAACCTATTTTGATTAAGAAAGAGTTATTCTAATTCATTCATCACTCATTGAATACACTGTACTATTTCCCCAAAGGCTCTTTGGCCTGCAAAGGAGAAGCACACGAGTCACTTTCTCAAAAGAAAAAAACAGAGAGAAGAGAAAAAATATTATAGAACACTAAAATTCAGTATGTTAGATAGATTAAATAAATTAAATATTAAGTAACCTCCAATAAATCCTGCATAAAAAAAATAACTTCTAAGAAGCCTTAAACTTTTTGACAATTTTTCGGGCAACCTAAAACACTGGCAACACTGGCCTAACCTTCCAGTTGATTTAGGCATCGTAATCCACATAATAGGACTCGCTATTGCAGGATTGAAATATGAAGAAGGAGTAAAAGAAATTTTTACTTTTTAATAAAACTTATACTAAATCTTAGTATATAAATTAAAAAACTTAAAATTTTTAATAAAAAAACGTCATCCTATTTTTACATCATTTGGATAAACAAAAGTGAGAAAATCGAAAATTAAAAGTAATTGGACACGGTCAAGAGACGTTATTTGACACTTTGTGTCTATCTGAGATCTCTTACCACTAAGCTCAAAATGTTTAA
>CM051270.1:60059510-60422010 GCA_027921565.1 Artemia sinica | reverse complement strand
CTCCGATTGTGAGGTAATTTTTTTAAGCAACGAGGCAATTAGCGGCAGTATCAGGGATATATAACCGAAATTTCTGTGACCTTCAAAAAAGAGGGCTCGGATGGGGCACGTGTGTCGGATTTGAGCTTATGGGAAGGATAGAGGGGGCATTCAAACATTAAAAATGAATTGTACTAAAATTAGTAAAAAAAAGATGTATAAAACGGAAGGGGTTCTAGTAATGGTCTAAGGGAGAATAGAAATGGTAGCTTAGAATGTCCTGTTTGTTCTTTCCTGGAAAAAATCTGCTTTGATAATATTGATGTACAGTGTCCATTTCAATTCTATCGAAAGGTTTTGGCATATACCCCAGCAGATATGCATGTGCCGGATAAACAAATTACGTTTTCTATTTGCATATTTAGTTTTTTTAAAATTCGTAATGACATCGTATTATTTAAATTTATTAAAACAAATTTTATTATTTAAAAATTCGTAATATTTGACATCAAAATTGCGGGGTATTTTAGTCATAGGCTGAAGCTGTAAATGTATATTGTAATGTATCGTTACGTTGCATATGATAACATACTCTCAAAATGTGCCTGCTAGTGGGGGAGGGAGATTTCTCTGATAGTTGTAATTTTGATGATAACACCTCCTTGTCATAATTACTGAATTCAAATTATGGTTTTAAATAAAATAAAATCTTAAAATTGCAGAAGAGTGTATTTAAAAAAAAAAAATATTACAGTGTTGAAATAGACATTGGGCTATAAATAAAAATTGTTGAAATAAAAATTATGGTTTTAGAATTAAAATAAAATCTAAAAATTGTAAAAGAGTGTGCTTTATTGGTCCAATTTACAATTTTTTCCTTGATTTTTTCCTAAACGTAATACGGAAAATAAATTGCAATTGTTTCATATGATTGTCCAAAGGATGAGCTCAGCATATGCTTTAATGGGAAGGAAGTTTTATAAATCAGTTTTGACAACTGAATTGCAAGAATGTAGTTGGGTACAACATTATTTAGTTACATGCAAAGGTGGATTAGCACATTGTATTGTTAAGGAGTATAACCTATTTCGCCTAGCAATGTACCACGTGGTAGCAATTTGGCTGACCTATTATGCTCCATAACTTCCTTCTCGCAAAAGAAAGAATCAATTCAGAACTATACTCCTAGCCATAAACATGAGGGTTATTATTTTGTAAGTAGGCAATGTATGATATATGTTATTTATTGCAGAAAAAAGCCACTGGGTTGTGGCTCCCATATAAATAACTGCATCTATTATCTATCATTAAAACCTGTAATGTTGGTAACCCCCAGCCAATCACTAGTCTGAAAAAATAAAATGGGTACCTGAAGCAAATATTTCTCCATTAGACAGGCGAGTCAGTCAGTAGATGTTCGATCCTTGACTCTTAAGAATTGGCGGTCTGTGCGCAGTCATTAGGTGGATAACAAATTTTGTTGGTAGTTTGGTAAGCAGCTTCCGGAGCGGTTTAAAGATCTAAAGAGGAGCGGTTTTCCAGAGCTAACCACGGACAACCACGGACAACGGTGTAAGGACTTCGATGATAACATTATCGAAATTCTCTTTTTAGTGTCGTGTTGGCCAGACAAGTTTAAATTTATGCCCTTTTGACTGAGATCTGTGAGCTCAAACCTCTTGGCGCTTTGATTAACAAAAATATGAAAATATTACGAGAATGATGTAAGATCAGAGAAGTAAGGTCTTACCACATTGATTAGCCATTAACGGGTAATTTTCTTTATAGCTTAAATGGTCGAACTTTTAATGCAGTTCGTTGTAACTGTAATGTTGTAACGTTGTAACTGGACTGTAATGCCGTTCGTTGTAACTGTAAGTTATATATAAGATATCCTTTGATACCAATAAACTAAGACCAGGGAAAAGAACTAACATTTGACGGATCTTTGTATATATTAATGATATAATAAAAAGACTTACAATTAAAGACTTTCTATATAATAAAAAGAAATTTATAAAAGACTAGCAGCGAAGCCTGTCGAACGACAAGCATAAAAAAGAAAAACCGGTAGCCTTTATTGTTTTGCAGAGATTGGAGAAAGTTTTGTTGGCATTCGTCCAAAATACAAAATATAAAGTCGCCTGCCACCCCCACTCCCAAAAGAAATCCTGAAAGTTTCAATTCGATTGATACACTTGTAGGTAAATAATTGTATTTGTGAAATGTATAACAGAAAGGGACGTCTAGTCTGTCTATTCCAACATTCAAACATATTCAAATATCTCATCCCTGTAAAACCTGATTGGATTATCCATGTGAAATTTTAAACCTGTCAAAAACATTGTTTTTTTGTTGTTTTTTAAAAAAAAATTTTTTTATTTTTGTTTTTAGACATAAATAACGTGCATAAAAATGCACTATAACTTTGTAATATAGGCACACTTTTTTCCTTGCATGGAGTGAATGATGAAAATTCTTGATTCTGTTTTCACTTTTAATCATCTTTTTTTCTTATTATATTTTGTTTTGCTTTTCTTTTTTGTATTTTTTCTATTTTTTATGTATAATACTGTGTATTATATTTCTTATGCTATTATATTTCCTATGTGTATTATATTTCTTATTGTGTATTATGTTTCTGTGTAAATGCTATTTCCTATCTCTTATTTGAAGAGTTTTGACTACATCTTTTTTTGCAATCCCTTTAGTATCATTGGTATATCGTTCTAATTTAAGTATTTTGAATCGTTTAGAGCATGTCTGGGAAGTGAATGTTACAAAAAAAGGGCTTGGGACAACCAAAAACATTTTAGGACTCTATCGACTCTGTCTTACCGAGAGAACTTTAAAGCTGATGCAAGCGACGTCAAGTGAGAAGCTGAACAATCAGGAATTTGCGGTAAATCCCTTCTTGACAATTTTGGTGAAAGACATGGTAGCTTTAAACCACCCCTTGGGTTGAAGTACCAAGGACATGAAAACAAAAGCATTTTTTGTCCCCCGGCCCTATCTTAGGTCTTACCTTAATAACGTGATTCTCAAAGACTGTTTCTTTTGTCTGTTTCAAAACTTAAATTTTTAGGGCAGTAGCACATTTTCGTCAGTGTTGCCACGTATGACCGTGAAAATAAATAAGCCAAAGTAATTAGCTAAATTGGACAATACTTTTATTTTATAAGAATTAAAAACTTAACTATCTGTTGACACTAAAAAAATAACTGAACTTCCAAAAAAAAAAATAAACCTTCTTAGCTGTTTTATGTCATATGTTTTTTTTGATGATTTTTTTGATGATTTTTTTTTTTGCTCATTTTTTTTTTTTGATGATTTTTCAAACACGCTTCTTTTCTTTTTGTTTAGTGCCTGCTACTACCACTGCATAAATGCATATGAGGTCTTTTTCATCAAAAATTTAATTCTCGGTTTTTCCTAATTTTTTAAGGTGGATACAAGGCTGTATCCAGGGGTGGGGGGCTAGGGGTCCCCCCAATGTTTGTCTGACTCTTAAAAAACGTAACAAAATGCATATAAACACATTTTTGATGCGTTTTAAAGTTTTTTGTGTACACAAACCCCGCCCCCGAACAAAATCCTGATATTTTGTTTGGAACATTGGAACAAAATCCTGAGCTGCCCAGAGACTAAATTGAGTTCCTCCGCTTTTTTAAATTTTTTAGATATATTTTGTGAATTTTTAGAATTTTTATTTTTTAATATAATTAAATTTTTGATTTAATTTATATTTTTAATATATATGTTAATATAAAATTAATATGTAGCTTAAAATTTAATATATATTTTTTTAATATAAATGTAATGTAAAAAATATATTAGTATAATTTTTAGAATTTGGTATCAAATTTTAATCTAGATTTTAGTGCCGCCACTTTCGATTTTAGTGCCAAAACACTTTGAACACCTTCAAAAAATTCCGGAAAATTTTTAGACGTCTGTTTGACTTGCTTCAATTTAAAGTATGCGTACACTCAGTCTCCACGCTCAGTTACACACGCAAAGACGGAACAGTTGTGGCGAGGGAAGTTTTTTTTTCTTTTGCCAGTAAAGTCATCTTTTTTAGCCTTTGAAGAGTTGTGCTTTGGTTTTCTAGAAGAGGAAAAAGAAACAATTGAATGCTTTTTCTGCGTGGGGGGGGGGGCTGTAAATGCTCGAAAAAGTTTTTGTTTTGCCAGAAAAGCACAATATTGTTTCATATGTTTTCTTGCAATAGGTAGATTAAAATACTTTATTTAGTCAAAAAGGCTGAATGATTATTCATTATTACCATTTTTTTTAGATAATTGTTTATTCAAAAAATATAGGTATTACAAAAAAGGCCATTTATCGAAAATGACAGCCATGTCTAGGATGAAAAAGTTAGGAAATAGGGAGAAAATAGATGGGGGAGAGAGGAACAAACTAAAGAAAACAGAGAGAGGAGAAGGTTTTAAGCACAACGATAGGGTGGGAAAAAAGAGAGGACAAATGAAACGGGTGTTGTCACTACCAGTAAAAAGACCAAAATGAAATCAAGCTTGATTCTGTTTTCACTTAGTGAAAAACAGCAAGTGAGAACAGCATCTGCCTCCCATACAAACTTAGAGTACCGAGAAAAGTTGAAAATGAAATCTGATATGTTTGAATTAGTTAAGTGGAAACTTATACAACCATATATATCTATTAAATAAAAAACAAGTTTTTTTTTAACTGAAAGTAAGGAACGACGTTAAAACTTAAAACGAACAGAAATTATTTCGTATATGAAATGGGCTGTCCCATCGTCAACGCCTCGCTCTTTACGCTGAAGTTTTTTATTGTTAAAAAAAAATACATTTGTGAGAAAGTCAAACTTTAGCGCAAAGAACGAGGCGTTGAGGAGGGGACAGTCCCTTTCATATACGGAATAATTTTGAACGTTTTTGAATTAATGCAGGTTTTGATTTTGGCTCACCGTACATGAATAATTAAAACAAAATTTGCATATTAATTTTACTTTTATTTGGTTAAATGGCTTTCTTGAAACTGTTTAATTTTATTTACGAACGTTTTTATTAGTAATAAATGTACTTAACTTACGAATTAACTTACGTAACGAACTTCTATATTCATATATTTTTAATACGTGTATTAGGGGTTCGCCCCTAGTCAATACCTTGCTCTTTAAGCTAAAGTTTGAATTTTGTTCCAATTCTTTAACAATGACCCCATTATCGCAAAGGCTGTTAATTAGAATAAATAGCTCTTATGAAAGTACTACAAAATCTGTGGCTTAAAGAGAGAGTTATTGACTAGGGGGTCAACCCAATCATATACGTAATATTTTCTGTTCGTTTTAAGTTTTGATGTGGCTCCTTACTTTCAGTTGAAAAACTTGTTTTTTTTATTTAATTTCTGATCTTTTTTTTGAATAATGCTGGAAAATCCGGTGCCCCCTTCATGGCAATGTCCCTTCCCCCATGAAAACTTCCTTCATGGAAATATCCTCCTACATAACCCCCGACCCCCCCCCCACCACTACCAGAAAAAATCCCCCTGAAAACGTCTGTATACTTCCCAATAACCAATACCATATGTTAACATTGGGTAAAGTTCATAACTTTCAGCCCTTCCCCCGGGAACTTCGGGGGGTTAAGTCATCCTAAAAGACATACTTATAATATTTTCGACCATGCTGAACAAAATAGCTATCTCAAAATTTTGATCGGGTGACTTGGGAAAAAAATGAGCGTGGGAGGACGCCTGGTTGCCCTCCATTTTTTTTTTTTTTGGTTACTTAAAAAGGGCACTAGAACTTTTCATTTCCGTTCCAATGAGCCCTCCCACGATATTCTAGGACCACTGGGTCGATACGATCACCCATGAAAAAAAAAAAAAACAAAAAAAAAAACAACAAATAAACACGCATCCGTGAACTTTCTTCTGGCAAAAAATGCAAAATTCCACATTTTTGTAGATAGGAGCTTGAAAGCTCTACAGTAGAGTTCTCTGATACGCTGAATATGATGGTGTGATTTTCATTAAGGATCCATAACTTTTAGGGGGGTCTTTCCTCCTTTTTTCGAAAATCAGCCAAATTTTCTCAGGCGCGTAACTTTTGATGGGTATGACTAAACTTGATGAAACTCATGTATTTGAAATCAGCATTAGAATGTGATTCTTTTGATGTATCTATTGGTATCAAAATCCGTTTTCAGAGTTTCGGTTACCACTGAGCCGGGTCGCTCCTTACTTACAGTTCGTTACCATAACTGTTTGATAAAAACTTAGGAAAAATCAGGAGTTCATTTTTTTATGAAAGAGACCTCCCTATGCAGTTATGCTATTTAAACGTGGGGGAAAATCTGCAAAAATAAGCTAAAAGTAAATCGCTTCAAACAAATTAATTTAACTTGTTAGTTTTGCTTCTGTATTTCACAGCTCAACGTAGCAAAGCTGATGCAAATATGATGCTACCCCAACAATTCTATATTTTTTAAACAATCACAGGAAAATCTTTGAAAATCTTGGTTTTCAGGTTAGATTAGACTGAGGATGGGTCCGGGGGAAGGGGCTAAATATGTTTTTTATTTTATATTTTTGGTGCTTTTATGTTTGCAGTCGTCAAGGCCAAATCTTGGATTTTTGTTGGGGGGGGGGAGGAGGCACAAAAACTACTGCGAAATGCATCAAAAATTTGTTTATATGTATCAAAAAAATTTTAATATGCATTTTTGTTACTTTTTTACGAGTCGTACAAAAGTTTTGGAAGGGGGAGGGTGGGGTGCGAACCTGACCACCCCTGGGTATTGCCTTGACAGTCGTTCTTTTCAAAGTCGTCACCTAGATTCCTTGAAAACCTTGGAAATTACCAGTCCCAACATCGAATGTCTCCTCAAAAATTATTTAGCGCCCGCATTAAAATCAGAGGTTCCTTCCTCGATGTTTTCCCTGAGGGAAATTAGATCTGAACCATTGACCTTTTTTGTCTATGGTACAATTTGTTTTTACACTTGATTGAAATGGAACTCGCCTGGGCTTGAAATCGTAATTTCAAAACCTTATAGACTAAATTTAACAAAAACTAATGCTCTAAAGTAGAAAGCTGTTTCTTTTTTTCTTGCTTAATATGTTAGGGTTTCAGAATTACCTAATAGTGTACAATTATGCCATAAATCCTTTGATCGTAGTCATCTGGTATGCCCGGTCTTTCATTCCGTATATTCGGTAAACCCGGCTTATCAAGCCAAGATTTTA
Source organism: Artemia sinica (assembly GCA_027921565.1). Classification (NCBI taxonomy): domain Eukaryota; kingdom Metazoa; phylum Arthropoda; class Branchiopoda; order Anostraca; family Artemiidae; genus Artemia; species Artemia sinica. The sequence continues at coordinate 60,414,798 of CM051270.1, read as the reverse complement.
TTTGAAGTGACAATAATCTAAATTTTTTAGTCTTAGAATCCCTCTCTCTCTCTCTCTCTCTCTCTCTCTCTCTCTCTCTCTCTCTCTCTCGTCTTTTTTCTCTCTCTCATCTTCTCTCTCTTCCTCAATTTCTTTATCTTGGTCTCTCCCCTGCTCAATCTTGAATATGTTTTCAGCCAGTTTTAGCCCTTCATAACATTCTTTTTCGTTTAGCTCAATCAAATCAGACGCTGTGGCAATGCAGGAAGTTACTTCTTCATGGAAGTTGGGAGGTCTGCAAAAACTGGAGCTGGGGAGCTGTGGATGCTTTCCGAAGATGCTCTAATTGCTCAGAATATACATGAAGCCATACTGGGGTAAGAAATACGAAATCTGGTTTTCGAATTGATGTCTTCGATATTTTTTATTTTTTTATCTGCACATGATGACCGTAGGGTCAAGCATTCCTCCAACATCGACTGTAAGATCTGTATCCCTTCCTGTTTTTTTAGTTAAAAGAAAACACAAAACATGCCTTTCTTCATTTTTTCGCCTCCTAATTACCCCCCCCCCCTCTCCCTCCAAGTGCCAGACCCTTGTGCTCATGCTCTAAGACTTCGAAAAAATTCTTTAAATTAAATCGCCAGTAACATAATCCAGAATATTGAAAAAAAACGAGATGCTGAGGTGAGTTACCGAGTTAGTAATGGAGAGGAGGGATTTAAAAGTAACAAGATACTCCTGCTGCTACTAGAACCTCATTGCCGCACTAACTGACCCGCCTCAGCAGATTTACGTGGATCCCTATTAAAAGAAGTAATGAATAGTTCTTCATAGGCGATTTGTGGCGCATTGGGCATCAATAGATCTTTCGTGAGAATTTCGTAAATCAACGTGTCCCCTTCCCCGTCGGTCCTGCAGCAGCTGGGATCGAAACCCGGTTCCCGCATTGCCAAACAGAGATCAATCCACTGCGCTACAACATGTCAAGACGCTGTAAGGGATTGCAAAATTTTGCAAATATTGATGCTCCAACCAGGTTGCATATATCCACTATAGTCAGTAATGAATGATTGCAGTTTGGTACTTGTATGATATACGCCCTACCTAATGTTCTTCTAATATGTTTCTCTGACGCTCAATCCTAATGAAATATACCAAAGTAAAATAAAAATATAATACCGTAGAAACAATTTGGGCTATATATTTGCAAATTGGGGGGGGGGGGGGTAAGGTATATCGGGTCTACCTGCCTAATGTCTTAGGTACAATTATTCTGCATATTATGTAGCAAGAATTGTTTTCTAACTTCACACTGTCCAAATACTTTACCCCCCCCCCAATGTGCAAATATACTTGTATAGCCCAAATCATATATTTTCCATCTATTCTGTCACTTCTCTTTGTCTTGTCTCACTCTAAGCTGAAAGAACCTAACGAAAATAAAACGGTTTTATAATGTGTCAATGAATGAATAACTTGAGCGGTAGGGGGTTTATCATACAAGTACCTGCAGTTTTTGCCATCCATTAGGGGCAAAAAAAGCAGGTCGTCCCATAATGGGGGGGGGGAAGAAGCCATAAAGGATTTAAAGAAAATGGGAACTTCATAGGAGAAAGCAATGATTGAAGCTTTGAATAATTTGGGGCGGAGGAGAAACGTGCGCAGCCGTGTTGGTCGCAAGTGACGGGGTTCTACAGTGAGTTGTTAGTAGCAGTAGTGTTGATATTGCAAAATACCAATCTTGCTCTCTGATTATCAGATGTCCTCAAGTAAACCCACGAAGGGAATAAATGCAAAACCTCTGGTAAATTACAGACGAATACAACTTGGCAAGTCCGCGCATGTCAAAACCACTTCAAACATATCCTGTACGGACGTTGTTCGCAATCTGATTACAGATGAATGGACCCGTGCCTCTAAAGCATAAGTAGATTTATTGTAGTAGTTTTTTGGACGCATCATTGTTTTCCCCTTTCCTTGACAAATTAGTCTGTTAGATAGAGGGAAAAGTATAGACTAAAATAAAAAAAAATCCCTATATCTTTAGCGCGTGGTAACGCTGTTTTCAAGTAAATCCAAGGGCTACGTTTATTCGGAAAATTCTGTTGTCTGAAAATGTGAGTTAGTTTAGTCACTGCAATTCTTGGAGAGACCTATTTCTGGGAATCTGTCAACTTTTCTATGGTTCCAGAAATGTCTCATAGAAACCCCCTCTTGTCTGGGAATCTTTTCAACTTTTCTGTAAAGATTTGTTCATGGAAAACGAAAGGTCATATTCACCTTTAAAATATACTCCAACCAAGGGGCCATATACTTCTAAATAGAACAAGAGAGGGGCCTGCGAGGTGTCCCCCTTGGAAACAAGAAGTCACCTGCAGTTTTTCGCCATTCATTAGGGGCCAAAAGAATAGAAGGTCGGGCCCTAATGGGGGTGAAGCCTATAAAGGATTTAAAGAAAATGGGACTTCATGGAAGGAAGTAATGATTGAAGCTTTGAATAATTTGGGGCGGAGGAGAAGCGTGCGCAGCTGTGTTGATCGCAAGTGACGTGGTTCTGCAGTGAGTTGTTAGTAATAGTAGTGTCGATAATACAAAATGCCAGTCTCGCTCTTTGCTTATCAGATGGCCTCAACTAAACCCAGAAAAGGGAATAAATGCAAAATATGTGGTAAATTACAGACTAATGCAACTTAGCAAGTCCGCGCATTTCAAAATCACTTTAAACATATAAGTGCCAAAAGAATGCTTTAAACATAAAAAAATGCCAAAAAAAGAAATACTTTTGACAAAAATATGGTAAAAAAAACTTCTGTAAAAATAAAACTTCTGTAAAAATAAAAATAAAATGGTAAAAATAAAAATTCTGTAAAAATAAGAATAAAATGGTAAAATAAAACTTCTGTAAAATAAGAATAAAATGGTAAAAATAAAACTTCTGTAAAAATAAAAATAAAATGGTAAAAATAAAACTTCTAGTAGTACTTCTTCCCCTTCACCCTGAAGCAAAAATTCCCCTTTGTTCCCCTTCACCCTCTAAGCGTTCTAAAAATTAACAATAATGTTTTTTTTTTGACGCTGATAAATTGAAAATTGTTAGACTACAAACGATAACCTGGGTTGGTTTAGACTTTTCATAATTATTCAAAACAACTTTTATGTCAGAACCCCCCCACGGTGTCACCACTTTCAGTTTTTCCTGGTAGCAAAAAAGAAAAAAAAAATTTTTACTTAAGCATTCCCCCAACATTGACTGGAAGATCCGTATCCCTTCCTGTTTTTTAGTTAAAAGAAAATACAAAACACGCCCTTTCTTCATTTTTTTGCCTCTTAATTACCCCCCTCCCCTCCAAGTGCCAGACCCTTGTGCTTATTCCCTAAGACTTTGTAGAGTTCTTTAAATTAAATCACCATTAACATAATCCAAAATATTAAAAAAAAACGACAGCCCCACGCGTTTCATCAGGTTTTTTTTTTTTTTTTTTTTTTTTTTTTTTTTTTTTTTTTTTTTTTTTTTTTTTTTTTTTTTTTTTTTTTTTTTGAGTATTCAGTTTTAGCTAATACTTGTAATCATTTCCCACCTGTAATTCTGCTAATCGTGTGCGTTTTAGTGGTAAAAAGTGGTGTTTATTTTTGATGGTGCGATCGTTGAGTAAATCGTACATACAAGCTACATACACAATTACTCTTCATAGTTACAAAATTTTGATTTTGTTAATTAGAACGTTAAAGCATTAATTACCTTTTGTGAATCTTGTGATCAGTTTTGTTTGATCGCACTTAAAGGAGCTTTCACACTATGCTGTAGAAGACTTTAAGGTTCGTCATGTAATCTCACGAAACGGATTTTGTTTTTAGCGTTGGCATATCAAGTAGACTCGCGCTCTACATAGAAATCTACATTCAATAGGTTTATATAGTATTAAGGGAAAGTCAACATAGTTGCTGATTTTGTAACTGCTGTATCTTTACTAAGTTAAGATAGTTAATAAACTATGATTAGTTAATATTAAATTTGAAAATAAATTAGTAGACTTTTCGTACAAAGTTGTTCACGCTTGATCAGAGCTTTAATCTCCATATCCATCCCACGTTCTCAGTTTTTGAATAGTTTACTTGTGACTGTTTAGAGAAATGGTTCCCAACAGATTTTGGGCCATGCCTCACCTAAGTATTTCTAATATCCCGATCCCCCCTCGTGATATTTTAATTTTGCTATTCAAAATTTGATGTGTATTCACCTGAATGAAGCTTGAAAGGCCATTAGCTTGGGGTCTTTTCTGGTCGCCTCTAGGCATATTTATGCTAATGAAAAAAAATTGTCTAAATACAACACCTTATACAATATATGACGTCTTTACAATCATTTCCTCTTTAAATGCATAAAAAACATGGATGTGAAGTCATTCGTATGAATTTTTTTGTTCAAAATTAAAGCTCTAAAGTATGGTCGGCCGAAGCGTTCACTCCCTGCCCATGGCCCACCAAAATATTGCCATACCCTGCCGGTGGGGCTCGTGCTCCCGTTGGGAATCATGGGTTTAGACGATAATAATGATGGTTTTAAGTTAGCCTAATGTGAAAGGGTTTGCTTAAGTGCAGAAGATTATCCTTAACGTAATGTAGCTTAAGAATTTCGCATAGAAAGCGTAGAATACGTAGGTTAGGCAAAAGCCCCTGAAAACAGCTTTATGAAGTGAAACCGAGAGAGTTTGTAACTCGATACCGTTTTTTTTAATAAATAGACTCTATAATATTGAAAAATATACAAAATCCTTTTCTGATACATATTTGTAAATTCTTCATCTTTTCTTTCTTTTATCCTGTGGTGTTTGGTCCATACTGAGTATTCTGAGGTATTGATATACCTCAGAATACTGAGGTATTCTGGATGTAACTCCTTTTCTCTTAATTTTCATTTCTAGAAAAAAATTGTTACCTTCATTATGAAGGTATGAACAATATATGAAAGCTTTATATATTTCTCACATAGTTTTCCTATATTTCCTATCACTATTCTAACTTTTCTAACCTTTAACTACTATAAAATCCCAATTAAAAAAAAAAAAAAAAAAAAAATCAAAAACCTGCCGCTATCAAATACATTACCTGTGTGTTCCATAGCCACTATAATCTATTATTTTTTTTTCTTCCTCTACCCATTTGCCCTATCCTTTCTGAGGTTTCATTTACTGAGGTTTTAATATATATACCAACAATTTTTTCCTTTTTCTATACCAAAATTAGACTCCCTTTTCTAATCTCCTACCTAAATCTCTACCACAAAATGAAAAACTAAATTCTTGGAAATCTTAAACCTTATTCCGTTAAACCCTATATTATTTTCCTCAGCTCTCCTTTTCCCCTCTCAACTCGATGCCGTTCAGTCGAAACCAGTTTTCTACGAACCCTTTTTTTTTCCTAGGCATACCGAGTATGATAAAAAGTGTTTCGAAATTAGGTTCACTTACTGTTTATCCAATATCTCCGCAATCATATACGAAGCTGGTTTGATGTGAATCACGGCCACAAGATTTGGCCTTCCCTGATTCAGATTCCTTGGTTATGATTTCCCTTAAGAACTTTTTGATATCCCTGATTCCTAATTCTTTGATACTCTGATTCTGATTTCCCTTAAAAAAGTTTTCTCTCACTAACTCTATTGGATCTGTTGAAAGGCAGAATATTGCTGATGAGTTGGACTGAAAGTCAAAGAATTAGAGCGGGCAATGGATTTTTCCCTCGAAAAATCCATATTATTAGTCTGACTGTAAAAATCCATAGCATATGAGTGACTGCAGTGTTGTGTTTCTAAATCAATATGTGCTAAATCTACTACTACTACTAACTACTCACCGAAGCACCAAGCCGCCTGAGGTCAATACAGCTACGCACGCTCCTCCTCCATCCCAATCTATTCAAAGCCACCCTCTTTACACCCTCCCAGGAAGTTCGAATTTCCATTAAATCTTTCTTTGTGACATCCTCCCACCCCAGATGAGGACGACCTGCAATCCGTTTAGCCCTAGACGGTTGGCCAAAAAGGACAATCTTCGGCAATCTGTCCTCCTTCATCCGCAGAATGTGCCTTAGCCATCTCAACCTTCTTTTCATTATAACCCTAGAAAGCGGGATTGAGCCACATTTTTCCTACAGCCTACTGTTTGAAATACGGTTAATCAGCCGGGTACCCAGAACAATCCATAGGTAATTTCTCTGAAAAACATCTAGTAAATCTTCATCCTATTTTCGGAGCGCCCATGCTTCAGAACCATATTCAACCGCTGTCACCACTGTAGCTTCCAATATTCTGATCTTGGTTTGCTGACTTATCTTCCTATTCTTCCAAACTTTTTTTTAACTATGAAAAAAATCTGAGCCTTGGCTATTGTGAAGCTGCCCATCCGATCAATCTTTTCGTTACCCAACGTCACCTTTTCATCTTCACTTACTCCTAGCTTTAATGACTTAGTCATCTTAAGTTAATTTTCAAACATATTCTAGCACCCTGAACTTGCAAAACCTCTAATAGTTCATTCATTTTGCTCACACTTTCATCTAGGATGCTTAAATCATCAGCAAAATCTAAGTCCAGGAGAGTTTTTCCTGCCCATTTGATTCCGTGGTCTCCCATTGCCTTTCCTGTGCTCCTTAAGACAGAGTCCATTCATATGATCCTTTTAAAGGGGGATAGAACACAACCCTGCTTAACTCCTGATTTAGTACAAAACCAGCTGCTAACCTTATTTCCTACCTTAACCGCAGCAGTGTTATTCTCGTACATAATCAATCTCGCACTGATCAAATTAGTGTATTTGTCTGATATCATAGGCAGCGCGCCAGCGCTGTCTAAGTAAAGAACGATGTGGGCACAATGTTTTTTTTCTCCATACCCGGGCACTTCGTATCGAAGGAGTTGTCGTAGAAACTTCGAAAAGGCCTTATTCGATTGGAAATTGGAGTGGATAGTGCCCTTTTTAATAGTCGGAAGTGATTGGAGGGCAACTAGCCGCCCTCCCTGCGCCCATCATTTCCCCATACACATCCAATCAAAATTTTGAGATAGCCATTTTGTTCAGCTGTAGTTGATTTCTAGATAGAAAATATATTTTTGAGGACATTCCCCCACAACCCTCAGGGCAAGGGTTTTAAGTTATGCCCTGAAGGCATATAAGAACGATGTTGGCACAATGTACTACTTATTTTTTTTTTTCCTTTAGAGTAGAGCACTTCATATGGAAGGAGTCGTCGTAGAAACTTCAAAAAGGGTTCATTCGTTTGAAAATTGAGAGTTCTAGTGCCCTTTTTAATAGCCGGAAGTGATTGGAGGGCAACTAGCCGCCCTCCCTGCGCCCATCATTTCCCCATACACATCCAATCAAAATTTTGAGATAGCCATTTTGTTCAGCGTAGTTGATTTCCAGATAGAAAATATGTTTTTGAGGAGAGCAATCCCCCACAACCCTCAGGGCAAGGGTTTTAAGTTATGTCCTGGGGGCATATAAGGTTTTTTATAGAAGCTGTTGTCGTAGAAACTTCAAAACAGGCTCATTCGATTGGAAGTTCAAAGGGCTAGCGCCCTTTTTAATAGTCAAAAATGATTGGAGGGCAACTATCCCCCCCCCCGACGCCCATCATTCCCATTTTGTTCAGCGTAGTTGATTTCCAGATAGAAAATATGTTTTTGAGGAGGACACTCCCCACAACCCTCAGAGCAAGCTATTTTATAGAAGGCGTTGTCGTAGAAACTTCAAAAAGACTCATTCGATTGGAAATTCACAGGCTAGTGCCCTTTTGAATAGTCAAAAGTGATTGGAGGGCAACTAGCCCCCCCCACGCCCATCATTCCCCCAAACACATCCAATCAAAATTTTGAGATAGCCATTTTGTTCAGCATAGTTGATTTTCACATAGAAAATATCTTTTTGAGGATTACACTCCCCCACAGCCCTCAGGGCAAGGGTTTTTAAGTTATACCTTGGGGGCATATAAGGTTTTTTAAAGAAGGCGTTGTCGTAGAAACTTCGAAAAAAGCTCATTCGATTCGAAATTCATAGGGCTAGTGCCCTTTTTAATAGTCGAAAGTGATTGGAGGGCAACTAGTCCCCCCCCCCCCACGCCCATCATTTCCCAAACACATCCAATCAAAATTTTGAGATAGCCATTTTGTTCAGCGTAGTTGATTTCCAGATAGAAAATATATTTTTGAGGAGGACACTCCCCCACAACCGTAAGGGCAAGGATTGTAAGTTATGCCCTGGGGGCATATAAGGTTTTTATTGAAATCTTTGTCGTAGAAACTTCGAAAAAAGCTCATTTGATTGGAAATTCATAGGGCTAGTGCCTTTTTTAATAGTCGAAAGTGATTGGAGGGCAACTAGCCCCCCCCCCCCTCCCCACGCCCATCATTTCCCCAAACACATCCAATCAAAATTTTGAGATAGCCATTTTGTTCAGCGTAGTTGATTTCCAGATAGAAAATATATTTTTGAGGAGGACACTCCCCCACAACCGTAAGGGCAAGGATTATAAGTTATGCCCTGGGGGCATATAAGGTTTTTATTGAAATCTTTGTCGTAGAAACTTGAAAAAGGGCTCATTCGATTTAAAATTCAAAGAGCTAGTACCCTTTTTAATAGTCGAAAGTGATTTGAGGGCAACTAATCCCCCTCTCGCGCCCACCTTTTCCCCAAACACATCCAATCAAATTTTTAGATAGTCATTTTATTCAACGTAGTTAAAAGTTTTGGAAATTAGGTCTTTAAGGATGACAACCCCTCCCCCCAGAGCCCTCGGGGCAGGGGTTGTAAGTCATGCCCTGGGGGCATATAAAGTTTTTATTGAAATTGTTGTCGTAGAAACTTCAAAGGACTCATTCAATTGGGAATTGAAAGGGCCAGTGCCTTTTTTAATAGTTCAAAGTGATTGGGTAGCGACTAACGCCCTTCTCACGCCCACCATTTTCCCAAACACATCCAATCAAAATTTTTAGATATCCATTTTGTTCAACGCAGTTGAACGTTCTGGAAATTAGGTCTTTTAGGATGATAACCCCTTCAGAGCCCTCACTGCAAGGGTTGTAAGTTATGCCCTGGGGGAATATAAGAACGATGTTGGCACAATGTATTATTTATTAATTTTTTCCTTTAGAGCATTGCACTTCGTATCGAAGAAGTTGTCGTAGAAACTTCGAAAAGGGCTCATTCAATTGGAAATTTGAGTGGCTTGTGCCCTTTTTAATAGTCAAAAGTGATTGGAAGGCGACTAACACCCCTTCCACGCCCACCATTTCCCGAAACACATCCAATCAAAATTTTGAGGTAGCCATTTTGTTCAGCATAGTTGATTTCCTGATAGAAATTATGTTTTTGAGGACAGTCCCCCACAACCCTTAGGGCAAGGGTTGTAAGTTATGCCCTGGGGGCATATAAGGTTTTTTTTTATAGAAGGCGTTGTCGTAGAAACTTCAAAAAAGGCTCATTCGATTGGAAATTCAAAGGGCTAATGTCCTTTTTAATAGTCAAAAGTGATTAGAGGGCACCCGCCACTCACGTCCACCTTTTCCCCAAACACATTAAATCAATATTTTAGATAGCCATTTTATTCAACGTAGTTGAAAGTTTTGGAAATTACGTCTTTAAGGAAGACCCCCCCCCCCAAACACACACCCCTCAGGGCAAGGGTTGTAAGTTATGCCTTGAGGGCATATAAGGTTTTTATTGAAAGCGTAGAAACTTCAAAAGGGCTCATTCAATTGGAAATTGAAAAGGCTGGTGCCTTTTTTAATAGTTGAAAGTGATTGGAGAGCGACTAACTTTTTGAGATATCTATTTTATTCAACGTAGTTGAAAGTTCTTGAAATTAGGTCTTTCAGGATGATAACCCCCTCAGTGCAAGGGTTGTAAGTTATGCCCTGGGGGCATATAAAGTTTATATGGAAAGTTGTTATAGAAATTTCGAAAAGGGCTCATTTGATTGGAAATTGAAATTGCCTTTTTTAATAGTCGAAAGTGAGTGGAGAGTAATTAACCCCCCTCTTACACCCACCATTTCCCCAAAAACATTCAATCAAAGGTTAGAGATAGCCATTTTGTTCAACGTAGTTGAAAGTTCTGGAAATTATGTATTTAAGGATGACAAACCCCCCAGAGCCCCAAGGGCAAAGGTTGTAAGTTCTGCCCTGGGGGCATATAATATTTTTATTGATAGATTTGTCGTAAAATTTCAAAAGAGGCTCATTCAATTCGAAATTGAGAGGGCTAGTGCCCTTTTTAATAGTCGAAAGTGATTGGAGGGTTACTAGCCCCCCTCTCACACCCACCACTCCTCCAGATACATCCAATCAAAATTTTCAGATACCCATTTTGTTCAACGTAGTAGAAAGTTCTGGAAATTAGGTCTTTGAGAATGACACCCTCCCCCAGCACTCAGGGCAAGGGTTGTAAGTTATGCCCTGGGGGCATATAAGATTTTAATTGAAAGTTTTGTCGTAGAAACTTCAAAAGGGCTCATTTGATTGGAAATTGAAAGGGCTAGGGTCATTTTTAATAGTTGAAAGTGATTGGAGAGCGACTACCACCCCTCTCGCGCTTACCCTTTCCCCAAACACATCCAATCAAAATTTTGAGATAGCCATTTTGTTTAACGTAGTTCAAAGTTCTGGAATTTCGGTCTGACAAGGATGACAACCACCCTAACAGACCTTAGGGTAAGGGTTGTAATTTATGCCCTGTAATAAAACACCTATTATAAGGTGTTTATAGAAAGCGTTGTCGTTTCCAAAAGGGCCCATTCGATTGGAAATCGAAAGCCCTGGTGTCCTTTTTAATAGTCGAAAGTGATTGGACGGCTTAAAATTTTTATAGTAAAGATCCATGTGGGTATAATGTATTATTTTTTGTTATTGTTGTTGTTTAGGCCAGGGCACTTCGTATCGAAGGAGTTGTCGTGGGAACTTCGAAAAGGGCTTATTCGATTGAAAATAGAAAGGGCTGTTGCCCTTTTAATAGTCGAAAGTGATTGGAGGGCAAATAATCCCCCTCCCACGCCCACCCTCCCATTTGCCCATTATGTTTAAAAACTAAATGTTGCCTTAAGATTAAATCAAAATGCACTGTGATAATGCTAATTCCCAATAAGGCATCTCAGCAGTATCCCAAGAACGACTGATGGTATTATGTTCAAAAATTCGGGGCTACTTCTGCTCTTAAAATTTAACCAAATCAAAATAGCGTAAGTTTATCCAAGCTATCAAAGAAAGTAAATAGATTTTTTTGCGAATGGTATCAAGTTTTCTATTTCAGATCAACTAGAGGAGGTATGAAACTAAATTAAACAGTACTATTTGTGTCCAGATTTCAAAAGGGTGTATGTTGTTAAAAATTGCTGAAAATTTTTCTCGAGCATACAAATAGCAGGCCAAACTATAAAGTCTTAAAAACGAAAAGATTTAAAGTATTATTTTCTTTTTCCTTGAAAAGACTATGTCAATATAAAACGAACAGAAATTAATTAAAAAAAACTTTTTCCTCAAAATAAGTTTTCAAAGAAAAGTAAAGAACTCCATTAAACAAAAAATGAGCAAAAATAAAATGAAATAATCTACCAAGCGTGAAACTACCACAAATCAGCATCGATAAATAACCCCTATACCTTCCCAAGGCCAGAACAAAATTTGCACTTTACTGAAAAAATACAAATGAATGTGCATTATCAGTTTAATATACATATACTGATATTTAGTAATGAAAATGTTAATATTATTTGATTTATTAAAATTATAAAAGTAAAAACATTTATTTTTGCTCATTTTTTGTTTAATGGAGCTCTTTACTTTTCTTTGAAAAATTTATTTTGTGGAATTTTTTTAATTAATACCATACAAGGACAAGATCTTTGCTAAAGCTTTTCTATCAACAGAATCGAACGCTTGCTCATAATCTATAAAACTGAGGACCAAAGGTGTTTGACACTTCAGGCACTTCTCAATTATTAACCTAAGAGTTAATTAGAGTTATAAAGAGTTAACCTGTTGAAATTTTGTCGACACATCCTCTACCTTTTCTAAAACCTCACTTATCTTCTCTTAAAACATTTTTGAAAGGAGAGTCATTCAAGGAGGTACACTTTTGCCGTTGTACCTATACCCTGTTTGGAATCAGATATGTTTCACACTGTGCAACTGGAGGGGTTGAATGGGGTCCGTGGTTGTAAAAATCCTCCATTACCTCCACTCCCAACTTTACACATATAAATATTATGCCCTGTTTTGAGGCACGAAACTTGTGATAATTCTAGGATTATTCAGGGAATGGTAAAAAAAAAAAAAAAAAAATCAATATTAGTAATTAGAATCAGAGAATGATTTTCCTTAATCAAAACACACAAAGTACATATCATTTTTCCTTTTTCCTTTATTTACTCCTCTATCAGCATTTTATGTATGTAAAGAAGGTTTAAATAAATTTTATTATTATTATTATATCCCGCGAATGGTATTGACTTCTACATTAATATCATCATATAAAAATCTAAAGCTAAAATATATAAAGTAAAATTTTCACCGGCAGTTATGAAAGTTTAAGTATTACAATTCTGAGGGTAATATTGCAATAGGAAAGTGTGAATTTTGGATTCAGAAATCAAAACTCAGTAATGGGAGGGAGCGGTCTTTTGGGCTATTCTTGGGAAACTGATATAGATTTTTTTAATCAAAGTGGGGCTGAGTATTCCCTCATATCCAATTATTTCGTCTTTTTGGGTTTGTGTACAATTGTTTTCAGGGGTCTAGGCGTTTACCCCCTCCCCCCCCCCCCCGTGGAAAATTGCCCCGACCGTGAAATTGAGCAGCTAAAGAGAAAGTACAAAATAGGTACTGTACCTCAAAATGTCCATCAGATAAGGGATAACAAAAGGACCAGATATCAAAAAATAATCTTAGGACAGGGGCTGACTGGTCTCCAATCGCTTTCGACTTATAAAAAATGGACTAGAGCTCTCAATTTCTGTTGAGCTCCCTGTTTTCAGGCAATTTCATAGCTATAGTTTGTTTTGAAGGAGAGGTAAACAGGATATTGGACTGGGAGTGTTGCAGTTGAGGATCGTCAATAGGCTTTGAAGCAGAAATGGCTTGTTTGTAAGTTAGTCATTGATTAGAAGGTCTGCTAAATACGAAAAATAGTAAAATAAATATTTAGAAAAAAAATCGGTTTTATCTATAAAATGAAGGAAAAAGTGAGAACTGTTTTTCAGATACCGAAAAAAATTGAAGTTTTTAATACTTCCCCGTGCTAATGAAATGATGTAGTTGAAAATTTATAAACTGTGTCACGCATATTCCACGCTTTTGTTCACATTTAATTTTTCTGGAAAGTAGGAAAAAAGCGGGTTAGAAAAATAGAAAGTATATTTAAAAAAAAATTCAAATATTTTTATTTTACAGGCTTCGGCCACCTCCCACGCAATGTTCAAAGATGTCAGGTCATTTTGATAATCTCGTCCCTATCTAATCAGGGACTTCCTTCTTGTATTTTCTCCCTTGTGGGTTATTAAGTGAAACTGTTCTAAGGATTCGCCTTTTATCCATCCTGTGGACATGTAATTGAGTGTTGTCATGAAGAAAGGTTTTGAAAAGAACTTTGCTAGTGCATAATTAAGGATATCCTCATTGTTTATAAAGTAAAGAATCTAGTAGTAGAGTAATCTGTTATAAACAAAGGTAATCAGAAAAGTGCACCGGAAATTATGAATATTAAATCGTTAAATAGGAATATTATTAAATTAGTTGTTTGATAAAAATAAAGAATTAAATTATCGAAGACAATTCTAGAGGTAGTCACTTTGACATGTTGCATAATTCCTAAAATTATTCTAAGGATTATGTCTTTATGGGTCCTAGGAATATGCAACCGAGTGTTGTCACGAGGAGAGATTTCAAGGGGACTTTTAGGAGATGTCGCGAAAAATTGCCTTTTTGCATGCCTTGTGGCACTTTGTTCTGGCTCTGCGGAGTGGGTCTCTTGAAAGTAGATTTGTAGAGAAAGTTGTTGGTGCATTAAGAAGGACATCGAAGAGGGCGCCAAGAATTCATTTTTATGCAATTTGGTATGTGCCACATTGCAATGTGGAATGTGCCACATAGCACCCTTCTGGATATCTCAGAATGGGCATATAAGAAATGGATAGGTCTGAAGTTAGTGTTTGTTAGAAAGGATTTCGGAGATGGCACAAAATAAGTATATTATTATAATTATTATTGAAAGAAGCATCATAATTCAAAAGTATGTAAAGTCTAAAAGATCTAAAGCCGAACTGGCCAGCCATGAACAAAAAAAAGAAGACATTAATGTAAAGACGACAAGCGGGTGTATGGCCAGTAAATGAAAACGAAGAGAAGCAAAAAATTCAAACGAATATTTCACCCGTATACAACAAGGCGTCTTCAGCGTAGAAAGAAAAGAAAAAAAAATAGAAACTAAAATATATAATTACTATAAATAAAATATATAATTGCTTACATTCACAATTGGTAGCTACCTTCATGAAACCACGAAGGTAGATGCCAATTATATATTACATATTACATTACATATTACATATTTATTACATTACAATTATATATTACATATTTTATGTTAGTCTATTTTAGTTTTATGTATATTGTTTAGTTGTAGTTTCTATTTTTTTTTCTACGCTGAAGACGCCTTGTTGAATACTGGCGATATATTCGTTTTATTTATTTTTTTTTTTTCGTTTGCATTTACTGGTCATACACTCGTTTGTCGTCTATACATTGATTTCTTTGTTTTTTATATAAAGTATAGATTATAAATGCAAATAAAATTCAAAAATTATAATTAGTTACTAAAAATTATTTATAAAAATAACTATAAATATAAATAACATAGTATAAAAATGGCTAAAAGTTATAAGTAAATTGTATAAATATAAAAGAATATAAGTATATAAAAATATAATATTAAATTTAAATGTTTTATTGTTTAATTTCAGAGCAATGAACTCTATGAAAGAAGATCATGTTATACGTTTTCGACCAAGGACACAGTCATCGTCGGCCACAGATATGCCCAAGTTAGCCCCTGGTCTATCAAGAAGACAAACTAATCCTGGTATTAAATCATTTCTCTTTTTCATTTCTATTTTCACTTCTCTTCTTTTACCCTTTTTTCATTTTTTTTTGTTTCTCGTCAATTTCCCTTTTTGCATTTCCCTTTTATTTCTCTTCTTTTTCCCTTTTCTTCATTTCGCTTTTATTTATCTTCTATTTTCGTTTTTTCAGTTCCCTTATATTTCTTTTCCTTTTGCCTTTTCTTTATATCTCTTTTTTTCTCGTCAATTTCCCTGTTTTCATTTCTCTGTTATTTCTCTTCTTTTTCCATTTTATTCATTTCGCTTTTATTTCTCTTCTATTTTCATATTTTCATTTCTTTTTTATTTCTCTTCTTTTTCCCTTTTCTTCATATCTCTTTTATTTCTCTTCTATTTCCCTTTTCATTTCCCATTTATTTCTCTTCTTTTTCCCTTTTTTATTTCTCTTTTTTTCGCTTCAATTTCCTTTTTTCATTTCCCTTTTATTTCTCTTCTTTTTCCCTTTTATTCATTTCTCTTTCTCTATATTTTTCCCTTTTTATTTTTCTTATATATCTCTTCTATTTGCCTTTTTTCATTTCCCTATTATTTTTCTTCTTTTTCTCTTTTTTGTCATTTCTCTTTTCATTTTTCTTTTTACTAATAAGGAAAACTCCAGATTTTTCAAATATTCAACTATTCCATATTGTCAATTGCAGAAAAAAAAAGGTAGATATTTCATGTTGATGTTGACAGACTGCCCTGGGTACCGAAAAGTGGGTAAAAAAATAAAACTGAAAATCCAACAATCGAGAATAATCAAACAGTTCGTGGTAACGAACTGTAAGTAAGGAGCGACCCGGCTCAATGGTAACCGAAAGTCTAAAAAACGGAATTTTGATACCAATAGATACATCAAAAGAATCAGATTTTAATGCTGATTTCAAATATATAAGTTTCATCAAGTTTAGTCTTACCCATCAAAAGCTACGCGCCTGAGAAAATTTGGCTGATTTTCGAAAAAAAGGGGAAAGGCCCCCTAAAAGTCATAGAACCTTAATGAAAATCACATCATCATATTCAGCGTATAAGAGAACCCTACTGTCGAAGTTTCAAGCACCTATCTACAAAAATGTGGAATTTTGCATTTTTTGCCAGAAGGAAGATCACGGATGCGTGTTTATTGGTTTTTTTTCCCAGGGGTGGTCGTGTCGACCCAATGGTCCTAGAATATCGTAAGAGGGCTCATTGGAATGGAAATTAAAAGTTCTAGTGCCCTTTTTAAGTCACCAAAAAATGGAGGGCAACTTGGCCCCCTCCCACGCTCATTTATTTCCCAAAGTCACCCGATCAAAATTTGAGATATCCATTTCGTTCAGCATGGTCGAAAATATGATAACTATGTCTTTTAGGATGACTTAGTCCCCCGAAGTCCCCGGGGGGGGGGGCTGAAAGTTATGAACTTTACCGAATGTTAACATATAGTATTGGTTATTTGGAAGTATACAGACATTTTCAGGGGGGATCTGTTCTGGTAGGGGGGGGGGGGGTCGGTTGCTATATGGGAGGATCTTTCCATGAAGAAAGTTTTCACAGGGGAGGGAACATTGCTATGAAGGGGGCGCCGGATTTCCCATTATTATTAAAGAAAAAAAAATCAGAAATTAAATAAATAAAAAAGTTTTTCAACTGAAAGTAAGGAGCAACATCAAAACTTAAAACGAACAGAAAATATTAAGTATATGATTGGGTTCACCCCCTAGTCAACACCTCGCTCTTTAAGCCAAAGATTTTTTAGTACTTTCATAAGAGCTATTTATTCTAATTAACAGCCTTTGTGATTAAGGGGTCATTTTTAAAGAATAGGGAAAAAATTCGAACTTTAGCTTAAAGAGCAAGGTATTGACTAGGGCGAACCCCCTAATATACGTATTAAAAATCTATGAATATAGAAGTTCGTTACGTAAGTTAATTCGTAAGTTACGTATATTTATTACTAATAAAAACGTTCGTAAATAAAATTAAACAAGTTTCGAGAAAGCCATTTAACCAAATAAAAGTAAAATTAATATGCAAATTTTGTTTTAATTATTTGTGTACGGTGAGCCCAAATCAAAACCTGTGTTAATTCAAAAATTAAATTAAAAAAACAGTTTTTTTAACTGAAAGTAAGGAACGACGTTAAAACTTAAAACGAACAGAAATTATTCCGTATATGAAAGGGGCTGTCCCCTCCTCAATGTCTCTTACGACCTCTTTCCACTATGTTTAGCGTTGACCTGTTTTTTGTTGGTCCCAAGATGACGGTCGATTGGATGTTATTTTTGTTGAATTATTGTTATTATTTTTATTTTATAATTATTATTATTGTTTTGATTTGATTTAATTGGATAATTAATTTAATAGGTCTGTGTTACGTGGACTTACGCATAACCGCAAACACCTCGCAGGTTCTTCTTTAGGGCGAAAGTGTTGTTTCATAATAATTTTATGGAATTATTTGTGATTAAGAATAAAAGTTGAAGTTGTTGGAACTAGTTGTATTAATAAAGAATTAGCTTACCTACCTTCATCTGTTAAACGTGACCTATCCATCTTTACCGTATAACCCTAGTCAGGGGCGTCGTTTGGGAGGGGGCAGTTGCCCCCAATAATGCGAAAAAAATTATTATATATCCCATGTCTTGACTATCCGGATATGGAACCCTCTTGCCCCCCCCCCCAATAAAATAGCTGGAGATTCATACCTGGCCCTCGTATAGTTTATGTTTCAGTCGGACACCAAAATCGGATTGAACCATATCTATGGTTTAGCTTATTGTTTGATAAATGGTCAGTCAAGAGAGTGCCTTAAACTATCGTTAGACTATTCCTCTGGACAATATTTTTCAATTATTTTCGGTTATATTTTATATTTTTTCCGCAGCATCCATGACCCAGGTGAGCCGGGAGCGTGTAGATTTTGGTGCACCTCGAAAGCGCACTAATAGTGAAAATCAGCCAGAGCCACCTACGTCTCAGACATCTATGAAAAATGCGTATTCATTGGACAACTCCAAACATTCTCTCAGCGTCTCCGCATCGCCACCTAAAAGGAATCCAAGGTAAATTCAGTTCACGTGGAAATTAATAATTTTGAAATTAATTCGGAAATAAATCAAGAAGTCCAAAAACGCAGCCTGATCTGTGTGCAGGTTAGGTCAAAGAGTATCCAATCTAAAGGCAATCCAATGCAAATTCAGTTAATCTACCTTATCAAAAACGAACAATAATTGTATGTGTCGGGTAATTAGCATACTACATTTTCTGATGTAAAAGATAAGTCACGACTTTGGAGAAATACGTTTTCCCCTCCCGAATCCTTAATAATTTTCTAAGTCTTCTGCTGACAGAAATCAGAGACACCTGAACTTTGAAACCCTTGAGCTTAAGGAGGAGTTTCAGAACGCAATTTGTTTGCTGACAAATCAGTTGATTTCGAGTTTATAGATAAAAAGATTTTAGTTTAATAGCTGTGAAGTCAGTCCCGAATTCTTAATTGCTTCACATTAAATGTTACGCTTGCGGCAGAAAAATTCCTATAATAATTTATTATATATAATATAGTAATATTATAATATAATATATATAATATAATATATATAATATAATATATATAATATAATAATATATAATATAATAATATTATAATATAATAACAATATATAATTTAATTCTTATAATAATTTGTATATTCAGGGAGCGAGCTTTGCTCGATGATTACTGATTGTCTGATAAGATTGGTCGTAATGAGATGATTGCTCCTTTTTCGGAAAAAAAAAACAAAAAAAAACGATCTAAATAGGTTGTGACTTTGGGAAAATCTGTTTAGGCCTTAATTAATCTTGGAACATTTTTCACATGAATGACGTCACAAATGCCTAGGCGTCCAGTATCCTAGTGGTTTTACTTTCTACAGCGAATAAAATAAAACGAAACCGAGGTTATTTTATGAAAGAGATTTGAAGTAGCGTACAGTGAAAATGCAATCTTATTGCTTGGATCATTCAAGTGGGAACTTGCACAACCTTATACATCTTCAAAATTAGGAGTAATTACGAATTAGATTTGTTTAATTGAAAATGCCTCTGTATGCAGATCTGCAGTTTTTTTGTAGTAATGGGCACCAACTTTAAAAAAAAGAAATGTGGCGAAAAATCATCAAAAAATAAACAAAAAAATATGATACCAAACAACTTAAGAAGGTATAACCAAATGGTAATGTTTAAACTTTTAAGGACAAAAGACATTTTCAAATTTAACTAATTAGTTAAATTGTTAAATGCTAATTAGTTAAATGCTTATTTATTTTCGTGGTTTAGCATGGCAACATTAACAAAAATGTGGTACCGCCCTGAAACTTATTGAATTTGAAACTGCCATATGAGAATTTTACAAAATGGCCTTTTCAGTTATGAATAGACTTAAGACAGGCCCAAGGTGGGCAAATAAGGTTTTTATTGGGGTGTCATTGGTACTTTCAAGGGAAATTCAATAATAAATTTTAGGAGTCTAGTATTTTAGAGTTCTAAAAAGGTTAGATCAAAGAGTATTGCAAACTCCAAACTTCGATATTTCATCCAAGTATGAAAGAAGAAGCACTTTGACAGGAATTAAAAACAAAAAAGACGAAAGAAACGAAAAGGACTAAGAGAAAAAAAGCGATTTACAGCGATTAAAAGGCTTTGGTGCCATGGACAGTTGCAAGGTGCCACGGTGCTACACTAACCAGTGTACTTATAAAAAATACGTAAACATTTGAGATGTAGTCTCATCACAGGCCTGTCCTTGTGATGACAAGTTGATTACAGTTTTTGTTAATCATTTACTAAGTAGTTATATACGAAAATTGTTATACATTGAAATTTGCAAAGGCTGTAAAATACAAGACACTTTCTTATGTGTTGAAAATTAAGATATTGCTAATATAATATATAATTTATTATTAATATATAATATGTTAATAGAATAAATTGATAAATAAAGTTAGAATTAATTAATACATGTCAAAAAAGAAAGAAAAAAAGCTGATCATTTGGTTTCCTGTGCTTTCAGTCCAATTCCTTTGAACTCGGTGGATCAGAACACGCTCAGATCTTCAATTGATGAATGTGATGCTGGCGATATTACTTATCAAGATGGCTCCCTCCAGAAGTTGGTACGTGAGGACAACTATGTTGAACAGTGTCCTCCGGATTCAGGTAATTTGCCATGATAATGCAAATTATGAAAATAGGTACTGATTATTATTATTTTTAATAGGAAGAAGGGGTGAAAGCCTGTTTTTTTATATGATATTTATTATTCATATACCTGCATATAAAGGAAGAGTAAAGTTTTCTCTCCTTGAACTGAAAATCTTGAGAAATAATTTAAGGCAATTTGGGATAATGCAGGTTATAAGAATAAGTACTGATTTATTACGTTTTTTTAAATAGATAGAAGGGGCGAAAGCATGTTTTTTAAGTGCTATTTGTAAAACTTCCGTATAAAGGAGGGGTGTGGTTTTTCTTCCTTGAGCTAAAAAGTTTGGGGAATAATCTAAAAAAATCGAAGATAATGCAAATTATAAAAATAAGCACTTATTTATTACTTTTTTTAGTAGATAGAAGGGATGAAAGCCTATTTTTAAAACTGCGTATAAAGGAGGGGTAATTTTTTCCCTCCTTGAACTCCACCTTGAACTGAAAACTGTATGGAATAATTCCTGAAAATTTAAAATAATGTAATTATGGGAATAGGTACTGATTTTTTTTATAGATATAAGGGGAGAAAAGCTTATTTTATATATGATATTTACATACTTGCATGTAAAGCAGAGATAAATTGTTTCCTCCTTGAACCCCTCCTTGAATTGAAAACATAGGGGAATAATTTAGGAATTTTTTTTTTAGGATAATGCTAATCAGAGGCAACGCTGTAGCGTTACGTATAGTAAAGACCATACGACTCCAATGTTTTATTATTATTATTTTTTTTTTTCAGAGGCACTTCATATGGAAGGGGTCGTCGTAGAAACTTCAAAAAAAAAGGCTCATTCGATTGGAAATCGAGAGTTCTAGTGCCCTTTTTAATAGTCGAAAATGATTGGAGGGCAACTAGCCCCCCCCACGCCCATCATTCCCCTGAACACATCCAATCAAAATTTTGAGATAGCCATTTTGTTCAGCGTAGTTGATTTCCAGATAGAAAATATGCTTTTGAGGAGGACACTGCCCCACAACCCTCAGGGCAAGGGTTTTAAGTTATGCCCTGTGGGCATATAAGGTTTTTGTAGAAGGCGTTGTCCTAGAAACTTCAAAAAAGGCTCATTCGATTGGAAATTGAAAGGGCTAGTGCCCTTTTTAATAGTCGAAAGTGATTGGAGGGCAACTAGCCCCCCCCCACGCCCATCATTCCCCCAAACACATCCAATCAAAATTTTGAGATAGCCATTTTGTTCAGTGTAGTTGATTTCCAGATAGAAAGTATGTTTTTGAGGAGGACACTCCCCCACAACCCTCAAGGCAAGAAGCGCCAATTACGCAGTATGTTTTAGACTTTTACAGTGAGAGAAGGAGGTCATACCCAAACTCTTGTTTGTTGTGATTTTTGTTCGTTTCAAGCTTGATTTGCATATTCAATTTAAGTTTCACTCGTTTTAAGATTTATTTATTAATTTACATTAATATCTATTGTATGTTTGTTTGTATTGATTGTTTATTTAATTTCTGTTCGTTTTAAGTTTCATTTATACTTCAATAGGAAAATATTTTTTTTCATTTTAAGCTTGATATTCATATTCAATCTAAGCATTACTCGCTTTAAGATCTATTTATTCATTTATATTATTACTTGTTTTGTGCTTTTGCTATGATTGCTTATTTAATTTCTGTTCATTCTGGGTTTCATTTATTCTTTAATAGTAATTTCTGGTCGTTTTGAGTTTGAATTTTAAAAGGTATTTGTATCTGCTGAGCTTAAGTTTAAAATGGCCTTTACTTTTCTTTGAAAAACTTATTTTTCGGAAAGTTTTTTTTCCTTAATTATGAAAGAGGTACCGATTTCTTTGTTGATTGCTAGACGGGATGAAAGAAGGGAGGGGATGAAGAGGGAGGGAGGGAGGAGATTGAAGGGAGGGGATGAAGAAGGGAGGGATTGACTTTTCCTCTTTGGGCTCCTCCTTAAAGTGAAAATTTCAGCAATCGTTTGCCAATATACATCAATCCCATATCTTTTAATCCTTATATGGACATGTCTAAATATGCATGTGCGAACATGACGCTCTGATCCATTCTTAAATTTCGGCTGATTCTGACTGTTTGTGTCTGGGATTGCCAGGACGTGATCAACAGTCATTTGGTGGAGGGAAAGGGAAAAACTAAGAAAAACCTTTGTGTTCAAGAATTATGTATTTCGATATTTTTTATATATTTTGAAGGGGGGTTTGGAACACACTCTTATAATACCGGCAATTAATTAAGGATTATAAAATTCTTGAATTTTGGTAGAAATATGCCCAAAGGTTTTATTGCGACATTATTTTCATTTTCCCCCCCCGTCAATTCACCCCCTTCCTCCTACCTTCAAATGAATTCCTTTATATAGTATATATACCCATGGGCTACAGCCTACTGTTTTAAATACGGCCAGTCAGCCGGGTACCCAGAACAATCCGTAGGCAATTTCTCTGGAAAACATCTGGCAAATTTTCAGTCGCTTTTCGGAGCGCCCATGCTTCAGAACCATATTTGACCACTTGTAATCACTAGCTTCTAATATTCTAGTCTTAGTTTGCAAACTTATCTGACTATTCTTCCAAGCTTTTTTCAGCTGAAAGAAAAAAAACGGAGAAATATCGTTTTTTTTTCAAACTTTTTAAAACACTTAAATCATTCATTCATTCGATAATAAGAATAAAACCTCATTTTGGTTCCAATACATAAGACATGCAGATAAAATTACCTGGAATGCTGCTGCTAAGAACGATTGTTTCGAGACGGATGCAGAACTAGACTTTATAGCCTAAACTAGCGATGCTGATCTCCATTTCATGGCCCTTTAGCCATGATTTTGAGATGAATCCTCAGTCTCATTCCGCATACTCTTCTCCTGGCCTCAAAATTGATCGGATGTTTTCTGTCTCCGCCCTCCATAGCGGGGTGGGATAGGGTTTTGGGCCCTTATATATAACATAACCTTTTAAGCACTCTCGATATTTCACCGTTTTTTCCCTATTTTCTCTTCTTCTTTTTTATCTTTTCCTCTATGCCTGCTCAAGCGTATTTATGCTTACTCTGGCCATTAGCATGAGAATAAATTCATATTTTTGGCTACAATAAATTGCATTGTATTAAAAAATCGGCACTGATTCCAAGTATTTAAGTATTATGAAGAGTAAATCCTTATTTTGGCTGAATTTTTTTTTTATTCCAGATAAAACTAACTGGAATTCTGCCTCGAAGAGCGATTATTTTGAAATGAATCCTCAGCATCATAATACATGTTCATCACCTGGCCTCAAAGGCGGCCGGACTAATTTTCTGACAAGTCATGTGGGGCGGACAATGTCCCAGTCGTCCTCGGCAAGGTGAGTCAGTGACTTTTTTACAGTGTTGTGCCCCAAAATTGGGGGGGGGTCCTACCAAAGAGACTGGCAGTTCGTCCTCCAGCTGACATACTTGTATACTACGTACCGTATTCGTTCACGTTACATTTGGACATTTCGCTATAGGTTCCGTTAGGCTATGGGACCTGCCAAGTTCGCAGGAGATGGGGAGGGGGCTTCGCATATTTACCCCACTTCTTTAAAAATGATTTGTTTATTTTCATTTTTCTTGTTTCATATATTTCCTGAATTTTTAAATTTCAGTAATTTACTTTCCATAAATTTTGTTCTTTATGATGTATGATGTTTTGTCTTGAAACATAAAATAAAATCTTCATTTAGTCGTATTTATTTATTTTTATTTATTGGATAATTTGAAATTTTTTTTGGATGTTTTAAGTAATTTTTTTCAAATATTTATGTTCTGTTTGAACTGTCTTATCGCTCAGCTCAATAGAAGTGCTGATTCTACTCAACTTGTCTCGTTTCAAAGTTTTAGGACAATTTCAAAAAAACACGCGTAAATTATAAAGCCCTTTCATATAAGTTGTAAAGGCTAAGAATTGTCTGTCGCTTGAAGAGATTTTAACTTGCTATTTTTCAAAATTTTAGAAAAATTTGCCAAATCATGCGCGTTAGTGTATTCATTGTTAAGAAAAAATATAAATTTGGGGTTAAATTTTGATTTTCTGTTTTTTTATGGGAAGCAAGTTATAAAGTATTTGCAGTAGGTTGCATCAAGACATGGCTAATTGTAGAAAGAGAAGAGCCAAGACAGATAGTCCAAGTAATTGAGAGGCAAAAAAAATTTAAATTTTAGTAATAGATAATAAATTTACTTAGTAATAAATTATATAGTAATAATAACCTCAATGAAAAACAGACCTTTACATTCAGCATATCAGAGTATCTTACTCTAGAGGTTTCAAGATCTAAAAAAAAAAAAAAAAAAAAAAAAAAAAAAAAAAAAAAAAAAAAAAAAAAAAAAAAAAAAAAAAAAAAAAATAAAATATGCTGGATCGATTTCACTCTGAAAATTGAACCAAAGAACTATCAGTTAAAAGTTGCTAGACGTAAATACTACATCACAAATAATTACTAATCATAATATTATTATATTAATAATATTATTTTACATTATTATTTATTATAATGTGATTATTAATATTATATTATAATATCATTATGTTACATAATATCATCATAAATAATTTATGTAATAATTTTCAATAAAGTAATAAATTTAAGGAATTAAAATGCTTTAGAAATGTAGATGACTTGGATTAAGTAGATCCGAGGACTATTGTGGGAAAACCCACTTTGACGTATGTTTCAAAGCGAGGCTTTTATTATAGGTTTTTTCACGGGGGAGGGAGAGGGTAGGCTATCCCATGAACTCTTCTTGGTAGTACCCTTGCATCCCTACACAAATGAACCTTTAATTCAAGCAATTGCCGAAATCTTTTATGGATTCGTATGGTTTCGAAAGTTTTTGATGACAGATTGGCTATTCTCTTACCAAAATTTGCTTACTTAAATATCTGTTTAATTGTATTCAGTAGATTATGTGGTTTTACCAAACAAATTTTCACTTTTCTTCCTTCAAAGTTTTTCGGCGATTGGAGATGAATCAGAAAATTAGTTTAGATTTGTGTTACCGTTATGTAGCGATTACTACATGTTCAGCTTATGTTTACACCAAGCTGTATATAAATTATTTTGTAGATGATTCAGAAGGGTTTGCATCCTTTCGAGGGGGGGGGGGGGGGTGGCTTCTGTACTTAGCTTCGTGAGAAACAATTTGTTCCTTCTTAATTATCGATACTAATTTATTTAATTATTTATTACCAAT
The DNA here is from genome assembly GCA_027921565.1 of Artemia sinica. Lineage (NCBI taxonomy): Eukaryota > Metazoa > Arthropoda > Branchiopoda > Anostraca > Artemiidae > Artemia > Artemia sinica. The sequence continues at coordinate 60,389,254 of CM051270.1, read as the reverse complement.
TTGACCCTAATTTTGTCATTGTATTGTTAACTAGTTATTTAATATTTATGCGGCCCTAATTCATCGAATGTAACAGAAATGTTAATTTACATATTTATTAAAAAACTTATTTTATTCCTTTGTTTTCGTTTTTTTCAGTGACGGGTCCAAATTTGGGAAGGGGGAATAACTTTGAAAAAAAGAAAAAGCGAATTGCATGGAAATATATAATAAATTTTAGGAACGATTTTGAAATTTCGGAAAGACTGAAAATGGGTGACCCAACTAGTTCATCCTGAAAGATACGGTCGCTTTCAGGGGGGAGGTTGCTGAAATTAATTTAGTAAAAAAAAACAAAAAAAATAACCCTGTTTTATTTAATTATTATTTATGTGAGCCTATTATTATGAATGTGAAATGAGTATTAACTTAGGCATTTTTGATAAAGTTTATTTTGTTACATTATTTTCGTGTTTTTCAGTGTCGGTTCTAAAGTCATGCTAGTTTCTGAGTGGAGACGGGGAAGGAGTTCCAATGCTGGATCAATAACTAGTGAGCGCACTATATCTGAGGTAAGAAATCCCTCTGATGACTAATAATTACTACAAGAATAAATGCTATTTGGAATTGTGACTAAATTGTTAAAAAAGAAAAACGAACAAAAAACAGATTCTGATTTATTTGAGGTATGTCAGAGAGAAAACCTTGATTTGACCATATAAACTGTGTATATTTATTATGAACTTCAAACTATAACCTATAAAAAGTTTATTCAACTTGTAATGAATTTGTTACAATTTGAATGTATTTAACAAGTTGTAATTCAATAAATTGAATGCATGAAACTAATATCATCATAAATGGTGCAGTGAGACTGATCTCTGCTTGGTAATACTGGACATGGAGTTGCCGCCTCAGTTGCAGCAGCCCACCAGCAGAGCCCGGGGCGTGATTCCAGTGATGAGGTTATGCGAAAGTGTCTCCCTAATAATCTAAAGAGAAGAAGAAAATAATCTAAATTAAGATAAGGGCCGTGCCCGAAAGATACTGTAAGCAAAAATCCCCTGAAAAATCCAGCGAGTGACCAACGTTGTTGTCCAAAAGCTATTTTGCAGAATGTGCTTCTTATTCTGCAAAAAATTTCAAACACATCGATTTACATCTTTGGAATTACGGCTTAAACGTATTTTAAAGGGTGTGCTTAAGTTTAGTCAAGCAAAATAATAAATAAATTGATTTACCTACTTGATTATGTCCCAGTTCTTCCTTAAAGCTAATTTTGGTATTATTTGGCATTATTTGCCAACTATGATTGAGAAACAGTTACAAAATACCTGAAATCAGCAAAATTACTGAACTTTTGTCTATATGCTAGGGATATATAGCCTAGAGACATAAGAGGTGGGGGAATCGGGAAAATAAATAGACTGTGCTGTACTCTGATAATAAAATAAATACAAGTTTTCTGTATTGAATGAAGTAAAACTTTGTTAATAGTTACCGAACATTTTTGCAGCACTTGCTAAGAAAACCTCCTAAGGGCTTGTTGGCAGCAGATGGGAGTCTTCTATTCTATATAGGCTACTCTAGAAATACTATTTTATTATTCTTCATGGCAATAATACACAAATCATGCAGTTACAACAGCCATCCTACTTACATAAAACACACGGGAGTCAATCATACAATGGGAGTCAATCATACGTAGTAATGGAAGTCAATCATACCTAGTAATGGGAGTCAATCATACGTAGTAATGGAAGTCAATCATACCTAGTAATGGGAGTCAATCATACGTAGTAATGGGAGTCAATCATACGTAGTAATGGAAGTCAATCATACCTAGTAATGGGAGTCAATCATACGTAGTAATGGGATTCAATCATACGTAGAATGGGAGTCAATCATACGTAGTAATGGGAGTCAATCATACGTAGTAATGGAAGTCAATCATACCTAGTAATGGGAGTCAATCATACGTAGTAATGGGAGTCAATCATACGTAGTAATGGAAGTCAATCATACCTAGTAATGGGAGTCAATCATACGTAGTAATGGGAGTCAATCATACGTAGAATGGGAGTCAATCATACGTAGTAATGGGAGTCAATCATACGTAGTAATGGAAGTCAATCATACCTAGTAATGGGAGTCAATCATACGTAGTAATGGTAGTCAATCATACGTAGTAATGGGAGTCAATCATACGTAGTAATGGGAGTCAATCATACGTAGTAATGGTAGTCAATCATACGTAGTAATGGGAGTCAATCATACGTAGTAATGGAAGTCAATCATACCTAGTAATGGGAGTCAATCATACGTAGTAATGGGAGTCAATCATACGTAGTAATGGAAGTCAATCATACCTAGTAATGGGAGTCAATCATACGTAGTAATGGGAGTCAATCATACGTAGTAATGGGAGTCAATCATACGTAGTAATGGGAGTCAATCATACGTAGTAATGGAAGTCAATCATACCTAGTAATGGGAGTCAATCATACGTAGTAATGGGAGTCAATCATACGTAGTAATGGGAGTCAATCATACGTAGTAATGGGAGTCAATCATACGTAGTAATGGTAGTCAATCATACGTAGTAATGGGAGTTAATCATACGTAGTAATGGGAGTCAATCATACGTAGTCTTCTAGATGCCGGGTGAGGCGTCCGCGTCTGGTCCCGCAACAAGTACAAGTAAGTACATAAAACACACAGATAATTACTATTCTTCTGCAAGAACAAATCTTGTTGCTGTGGCCTTGAAGGTTACCAGATGACTTGGATTTGGTATTGCAACCAGTATTATATCCCATACGCAGGGAGCAAAATCTCTTATTACAAAAGAAGCTCTTGTCCTATTTCTAAATTGATGTACTAGATTTGGTGCTCCCCCTGTATTATGACTATAAAGATGACTAAGATGACTGTATTATGACTAATGGCAAAGATATTTTCGAAAGAAGGGGGAAGTACATTACCAGAATAATTATATGTGAATATGTTTTGTATTTTTTATTCAATAATAGACTATAATATTAAAAAATTTACAACATCTTTTTTTTAATTCATATTTCAAATTCTTCTTCTTTTCTTTCTTTTATCCAGCGTTCTTTGGTCTATACTGAAATATCCTGGATTTAACTCCTTTGCAGGTTTCCTCTTCTTTTTCGTTTTCTTGATGATGGGTTGGTGATGGCTCATGTAGTAGCTAGAATCCAACCGGGTGTTGTTTTTCTTCCATACTCCTGGAAATGAAATAAAAAACAATCTCATTTATTTCTCTTTTTTTTACTCTTAAGACTCCCTGCTTAATTGTAATTAATTTATTACTATTTCACCATCATTTTCTTTACTCAACTACCTATCTACCTTACCTCTTACCCGGTATTCCATTGCTTTCTACCTTTCTAATTCCTCACATACCTAATTTTTTCTCTTCTCATACATTTTATCTACCTTTTTCCTAAAAACTTTTTTTTTTTTTTTTTTTGTAAACAGTTTCCCCCATTCTTACAATTCTCCATCCATTAATTTACGATACAATATTTTCAAAATTCACATTATAGCTAGCCACGGCAGTAAGGGGCTGCTCACATTCATTAGGCCTATAACATATAACATTAAAATACAAATTTAAAATACATATACATTTTTGAATTTTGAAATACTTTCACTTTTCTTAAAACACTTTTCACTAGATTTACTTAAATAATAATAATAATAAAAATTTTATTATTGTTATTAAATCACTATTTTTTCTCAACTCTCCTTTTTTCTTTTTCTTTCTTTTTTACAACATATCCTTACCCACCAAGAAACAAAAACTATTCCCTTCTACTTAGACCAAACACTTCCTCAATTCTCTTACACTTCATAATCCTTATCCTTTTCCACTCTGTTTCCATACGATTTATCACATCATAATCTTCCTTCTTCTTTTCTTTTCGTTTCCACGTGTAATAGCAAAAATTTTTCCCTTATCATATCTTTGAACATTGTCCTAATGAAAAGTTCTTTCATCTTACATTCCACATGTATGGCCTGAAGGTCTGTTTTCAGTTTAGGTGGAAATTTTTCATTCCATATGTACTGGTAAATTGCACTCACAATTTGCTTTAGATCTGTCTTTTTGGGTTGCAAAACAAAGGACATACCATAAAAGTGGGCAAGCAAAAGTGTTCACATACTCTGCCTTCTGGTGAATAGTCGCACCTCTTCCATATCCTTGTCTAAGGGCATTTTTGAATTTCGATATCAATACGATATGAAAAACCATACCCAATATTTTAATTTTTTCCTTTCTCGGGATCACCTCACACACCTCTTCTACTTCGTCTCCCAATGATAGCATTTCACACTTATTTCTATTGAGCTGGAGCTTGAAGATGTCACAATATTCATCTATGCACTGAACGGCCACTTTGAAATCATGCTCAGTTTCTGTGTACGTTGTCAGATCATCCACTAAACTGTTCAACTTCATTGCCACATTTTCTATTATAATGCCATTTATTTCCTTCTCTAGATGTTTAAGTAACGGGTCAAAATACATTTCAAACAGTAAAAGACTCATTGGGCATCCTTGGCGCACTCCAGTTTCTGCTTCAAATTCTCCCGTAACATCACTATTCACACAAATTACTTGTACTATTTTTTCAATTATCCTATTTATCCATTTTATGAATGTCTCGTGGAAACCGTAATAATTCGTGATCCATACAAGAATTTTTTTTTTCTTATTTTATCGAAGGCCTTTTTAATATCATAACTCGTTATCCTGTATTTTATTTTCTTTTTTTCCCTTTGACTTCCTGCTTGTTTTATTACATCCCTCACATTCGCCAATATATCTGCTGTTTTACGGTTTTCTAGTCCTCCTCTTTGGTTTACACTTAGTATGGATGGTAGCACCTTCTAGTAGACGGTTTGCTAATACTTCAGACATAATTCTGTAATCGCAATCGGTGATATTAACTGGCCTCCAGTTGTTGAGGTCTTCAGGGCTACCTTTTTTCGGTATTAAGTTCGTCATCCCTAAACACTATCTTGATATCATCGTTATTTAGTATTTCATCAAAAATATCTGCCAGATGTTTTGCGATTTCTTCGACATGTGTCTTAAAAGTTCGTGAGGTGTTCCATCAAGTCCTGGTGTTTTATTGTTATCCATCTCCACTATAGCTTTCTTTATTTCTTCGTTTGTTAATTCCATCAAGTCCTGGTGTCTTATTGTTATCCGTCTCCACTATAGCTTTCTTTATTTCTTCTTTTGTTAATTCCATCAAGTCCTGGTGTCTTATTGTTATCCGTCTCCACTATAGCTTTCTTTATTTCTTTTTTTGTTAATTTAGCCGTTTGTATATCATTTTCTTCTTTTGTCGCTTGAGTATATTCAATCTTCTGAAAGAATTCGTCTACTCTCTTTTTCTTCTTCTGTCTCTTTTGTAAATACATTCTTGTAGAAGGATTTCACTTCTTCCAGGGTATCTTCCATTTTCTCAGTTGTTTCTCCATTTTTCTTTTTAGCTCTTTTAAAATTAGTTTCTTTTGCTTGCTTTTCTCTTCGCAAATAACTATTGTTGTTAGTTGTTCATTCCTCATCTGGTCCTCGCATTTTGCTCCTATCCTATAGGTTCTGCCTTCTTTTGTTCTATTTCTCTTATTTCTTGTAGAGTCTCGAAGTATTCCTTATTTGAATTTTTCTCTTCGTTTATCTCCCTTTTTAGTTCATAAGCCATTCTATAAAGAAATTTCAGATACTCATGGCCAGTTTTTGTTAATTCTAGTGAAATTGTCTTTACCTCTTGCTTAATTCTGGACTTCATCGTCTGTTTCCAGTATTCGGGTAGCAACTTGGAATCTGTTTCCTTCATCGATTTCAATATCTTCCCTATCTTTGTCTTGCATCCATCGCTTCTTAGGACTGCAGTGTTCACTTTCCATACAGATTTCTTTCTTCTTTCTTGCATTTTTTCATTTTTATTGGTCACTAATACTGCATTGTGATCCGTGAAAGACACTATCTTGTGTTCTATGTTTGCTATACTTTGTATCAGTACTTTTGATGCATAAACTCTGTCAAGTCTAGCTCCACCTCCATGTTTTCCTACCCAGTTTATTCTTGTAAAGCTGTTTATCTTCTTAAGTTCCTCCCAGACATCTACCAGTTCCAGTCTATTTATTCAACCAATGCTCTGCAAATATTCTCTTCTCGGGCTCTGGCATCTTTCTTACTTGTTACACAGTTAAAATCTCCAAGTAATATCAATTCATCAGTATTTTGGAGGATAAATACTGCAATATCTTGCCGGAAAAATTGCTCTCCGTTTCTCCTATTTTGGGATCCGGATAGCGCATAAACATTGATATATATTCTTCTATTTATCGCGAAACTGATAATTCTTCCTTCTTCGTCGATTCTGACATTTTTTGGCTCAAACTGACGTTCATATACCACGGCTACACTACCGCCACCAATGCAAGTGTTTGTTAAGTATTTGTGCTCGGGTTCTACGCTTTTTAAATTATCAGTATCACTTTCTTGTGCAAAAGCTAATTCTATACTTTCCGTCATCAGAAAGTCTCTTAAAAGCTGCTGTCTCTTTCTTTGCCTCAAGCCATTTACATTCAAACTTATAAGTTTTTTGGATCCAATTCTTTTCTCGCTTCATTCTCCTCTTCCTGACGGATTCTCGCTTATTTGTTCTCTTTTTCTGAACCACTAGATGATGTTGATTTATTCATTTCTGCCTCTACCATGTTTCCCAATGTATTATCCACGTACTCGTCCAGCGCTAGCGCCGGTGTAATTCTATTCAGCATAGCTTTCATATTTTCGATGCGTTTCAACGTTCCAGATTCTTTCTCTTTTTCTTCGTTTTTCTTAAACTGTCTGTTTTTATTTCTTTTCATCCCCGTTGTTGTGATTCCTGGTGTAGATTGGTTACGAGGCCGCATATTTGCGTTCTCTTCTTCTTTTTCACTATCTTTGTTGTTTTCCGTTGTGTCAGCTGTCTTCCTTTTAGGTTTTTTTTTAGCTCTTATCTTCGTTTCTGTCTCTATCTTCTGATTCTTTTCTAGTTCTTCTCTCATTTTCTGCAATTCTTGCTCTACTCTTTGTTCAAATTTTCCCTCATCTTTACTTGAGGCTTTATCCATATTTGAATCTTTTCGTTGTATTTCTTTTGTCAAGGATGGAAATGCCACATAATCATCAAGTTCTGCTATCTCCTGTTCTTTTCTTTGATTTGTGACTGGTTTTGATGGAGACACAGAGCAGTCCGCCCCCATATGTCCTTCTTGGTTGCACCCGGCGCACATTCTTATCTGTCCTTCGTACCATACTCGCAATCGTAGTCCATCCACAAAAACGAAAGATGAAGTGTTCCTAGCTATTTTCATTTTTGCTGTAAATCTAGTTTTTGAAGTTTCTATATATCCACCTCCCTGATAAACATCCCTTCTATACTGTACCACCGTACCGTACCCTGTCAATGCTTTTTGTACCGTTGACCCTTTCATCTCAAAGGATACCATTTTAACGTAGCTTTTAGCGTAGTTAGGTCTATCCTCGCAGCTGTCAATAATTACATACTTTACTTCTCCATCTGTCGTTGCGAATGGGAGCATTCTGTATCTCCTTTGCTCCAAAAAGTTTTTAAGTTCTTCACTGTTTGTAAATTTAACAAAAATTATTTTCTTGAACGCCAAATCTGACGCATCTATGCCTATCAGATTTTCTTTTCGCAAACCTTTCTGTTTCATCCATCTGTGTATCTCAAGTTCAGTTGCCAGGTCTTCCTCTGTAAATGTGGTGAAACTCATAAATGCTGTACTTTTTTCATACTTCAGCGTTTTGCCATCTTTTCCTCCAATTCCTTGTCTTTTTACTCATCTTTATCTTCTCCTTATTCACAATACTCTAAACACGAGTAATTAATCTAAACAAATAAAATGGCACACACACGCGAAAAAGAAATAAAAACTATTAAACAGCCACCAACAACACCACTAAAAACTTCCAAAAAAAGAAGAAAAAGCAAATTCAACTAATTACCAGATTAATTGCTTTTACTTAATCTTTCCAGTACTTGTATTTTATTTCTACACTCTCTGCATGCTACCTAGCGGTCCACGCAAATCTACGAAATATACGAATTATTTCAACACTACACGCTACCTAGCGGTCCATGCAAATCTACGAAATATACACTGTTTAATAATTTTTCATATTCACACTTAATACCTAACTAGCCGAAATAACTTACTTAGCCTACTTTTTCAAATTAAACCTATCCTAAATAGCTTATTCTATTATTAAATAATGTTTCTTTTTAGCCTGTATTCTTAAAACTAACCACAAACACTGAAAATACTATTTAATCATTTCAATCTATATAATCTTATTTTCGCATGTGAATATGTTTGTAAAACGGTTCGAAAAAAGATATTTATTTCCTATTTCTTATTATTGAAAAAGCTTTAGTTTTACTTGAGAAACAGTCTTGCCTGGTGTTCCACTACCATTTGGAACGAACTGTGTGGTCAATCCAGATTTGAAGGTTATTCTAGCACCAGATGTAACACCATTTTATATGAGACATAGTGATACCGGCATCTAATGTTAGATTGCGATTAGAAAACAATAGATGGCGTAGTAAGTATACGTAACGTAACCCTAAGAAGTATCGTATATTAGTCTTTTTTTAGGTCAGCAATCTCGTAGTTTCAAACTTTATTTTAATGCAAACTATCTTAAAAAATTATTAATACGAAAAAATCTATTATCAAATGAGGGTAGTTGTGAAAAACTACGACAGTGGTAATTCTAATGGTGTTACGTGAATTTTTTTGTCAAAGTTGATAATAATACCCAACTCGCTTAAACTCAAGGCTGAATCGATTAAAAATATTCCGATTGAAATTCAAACATTCGAATCCATCGGTCAGATCGATTTCACTCCCTTGACTGCCTCTTATTCTGTCTTGAACAGTGTCTGAGTCAGCTAAAAATTGCCATTCGTTTGTGTTTTCAGAAAAATTGTAAACAATATTTTGTTTCCGAGTAATCTTTTTATAATATTTCCATCTATATGGTGAATGTATCTTGGTCAAATTTTGAATCGCATGTTGATAATGTTTATTGCTCAAATTAATATTGTAATTATTAAAATATTCTTTCAGTCATCAAGTGTGAATCAAGACTATTTTGATATGAGCAGTCCTATCAACAATTCTTGGATACCCCCTGATGTTCTGGGAAATTTTGCTTCAATGGGTAAGTTTAGATTAAGTTTATTAGCTTGCACATTTACGTCGCTAAGAAATAACGAATTAAAAGCTTTTTTCCGATTTCTTTTTCCGTTTTTTTTCGTTTTTTTTTCCGAATAAATTTTGCTTCAATTGGTAAGTTTAAATTAAGTTTCTTAGTTTACATGTTTACGTCTCTAAGAAATATAAAATATCTACAAAAATGTGGAATTCTGTTTTATTTTATTTTTATTTTCTAAAAGAAAGATCATAGATGCGTGTATATTTTTTTTTGTATACAGTAAGTTTCCTTATTATAGATCATATAAATTTTTTGTTTTTATTTCATCTCTTTTTTTTGTGGTATTGATTCATGTTTTGAAAGAATTTTCTTGTGGGTGTTTTCATTTGACATGTCCCATCATTACATTGACAATCGGTATGCCAAAATTCTTGACAATTTGATTTCAGATTGTTTAAAAAGCTAAAAATTAATAAAATGGACAGTTTCTGGTTTTATTGAAGTTTATGTTTTGAATTACGCTTATCCCTTTGTCAGTTCAATTTATAATTCATGTTGCATTTAGTTAGAGTTTTTTTTTCGCTCAAACATGTAAACGGGGGAGCCTCTTGTTTTTGGACCCCCTCCCCCCTAGAAATATCAAAATGTTAACAATTTTTACATATTTTCCATATAATGTCAATCGTCGGCATTCCACCCCCCCCCCCCCCTCCTCCCTGAAAACGGAGTTTTGTCTGTTTTCCCTATTCAAAATTTTTGCCAAAATTATGTTCCCATTCATAATCAGATAGCTTTAAGTTGAATTGCAAACAGCAATCTATATAGTGAATTTTTTTTTGAATCTCGTGGGCTAATTCAAAATCTGAATTTTGAGATTATATCAATTACTTTGGCATATAATCTTAAAAGCTAAAAAAACTATAGCTAATCAATTTGCCTTCTTTGCCGTTCAATCTGTGGGTATTAACTTAGCAATGGGAATAGTATTCTCCGTCCTGGCTAAGTAGTTGGTGCGCTGGGTTGGGGATCCTTTGTCTGAGGCGCACGGGTTCGATTCCTGGTGTGGCTGGTTATTTGGTTTTGGACGGGGGTCAGTGGCGTGACTCAGTGAGCTAAGCCAGAGTTGAACCAGCTCTAAATGGATACCCGAATAAATCTGAGAAAGCTAAGGAGGAAGGGTGTGCGAAAGCACAGAATGGCTGGCACCCAACCCCCGTTGCACTACCTGGCTGAAGGGCAACGAAATGGAGATCAACACCGCTGGTTTGAACCTTGAGGGTCTAGTGCCGTCATTCTTACGTTACTTAATAGTACTCTGTAACCTATTACTCAATTTGATTCATAGAAATGGTGTTATTATTTATAAAAGAATATAATTTACTTTTTTGATAAATTGTTTTTGATCATATGTTAAAAAATGTTTTGCTTTCAGCGGATTCACAGATTTCTAAGAGCTCCGGCAGTCATACAAGGTCAGGCAGTTTATGCGAAGGAGAGGACACTATAGATGGCTATAGTAGTAGCGATTACTTGTCAATGGTCCCTCTTGGGGAACATGGAGCCAGATATCCTTACATGGACATGAATATAAAGAACAGGGGCAGTGTTTCTAGAAACACCCGTGACAATTGTAAGAAAATTAATATTGCTCGTTTTTGCTTTTTTTATAATGGTCTAATTCTTCTTTGCTTTTAAGAAAAATCAGGAAAAAAAGTAGACTAGTAAGGAATTAACAGGGGTGGCAACTCTGGCCTACATCTATTTTAATATAATTTCATTTTTGTTTGTATATTTTAATGTGAAATATTATTTAAATTGTTTGTGCTTAATTGTTGTTAAAGCCTCCATGATTAATTGTATGTAGTTCATAGTTTTTTCATAGCTTTGAACATATCAACGATAAAAATGATATTTATTGTTTTTCATCTATCTTTTTTTTCTTTTTTTTTATTATTATCATTTGCAAAAGTCGTTGAAGGTCAGGAAGAAACATGAATATAGTGAAACAATCATCGCTAAAACTAGTTGTGTATGCACCCCCCCCCCCCCCGCCCACCTAGAAGTTGAGCCCCCCCCCCTCCCCGTTCCCAGAAAAATACCCATTAGTTTAGACGTTGATTACAAAACTTAATGGAGATAAATAAATAATAACATAAAGGTTTAGTCATTCGAATCTCACACCCTCGCACCCCTCCCCGGAAATCTTTGAAATTTTGAGTAGTGAAGGATTTTTTGAACAATTTTTTCATTGAATTTGATTTATTTCAAAAATTCGTTACAAGTAAAGAAGAAGACGGAAAAATAAACAATTGATAAAAAGATAGGCGAGACACGGAATTTATTGAATTCTGAAATTCAAATTCAGAAATCAAAATCCAATTCGAATATTTTACAAAACACACCACAAGTAAAGAAGAAAACGGAAAAATAAATAAGAAGGGGGAAAAAGTTAGACGAGACACGTAACTAAAATACATGGATAATTTACACAATACTATTTTCTGCCAAGTAAGTAGAGCCTTCAAGGGATGGCTAATGGCTGAAACCCAACAAAGGTTCAGTTATTTGAATGAAGCTAGTAGCCAATGATTGCTACTGACTTCAACTCTATAACGACACTTTAATAGTAATTCCTCCACAGCAGTGGCTCCTAACCGACTTTGAGCCATGCTGCATTGCTATAATCCTGATGCCCCCTCGTGATATTACAATTTTCCTATTTAAAATTTGTCGTGTATTTACCCGAAGAGAGAGTAATAAGCCATTAATTTGGTGTTTTTTGGGGGGTGTCATCTAGGCATATTTTATAGTAATGAAATATAGTGTCTGAATAAAACACTTAGTGCAATGTATGACGTCCTTGCAATGCTATCATTTATCTTTTTTGCTCTTTAAATACATTAGAATGTGACGTTAATCACATGAAAAATGTTTTTTCCCTTCTAAAATTAAGGCTCTAAAGTGTGGTCAGCTGAAGAGTGCACGTCCCATCCATGACCTACCGAAATATTGCTCGGGCCTGCGCCCCACGTTAGGAATCACGGTTTTATAGCAATCAAAAAATCAATCATTGAATATTTATCATTATATATTTTATATTATTATATAATTATATATTATTTATGTATATATTGCATAATCACTATTTATATAATTTACATTATATATTATATAATTACTTGTGCATAGTGGGATTTGGATTAAATATTTTAGATGCCTGAAGGATACTCTCCTTGTAGCTACTCTGTTTTCTTTGTTTAATATTTTCCAGAAAGGCAAAATATACAAAGGCAGTGGAAAAGCTACAAAAATCGCTGATCCTAATGACATATTTAAATTTATTTTGAGGCAAGAAAAGCTCTATAGCCTGGTCGGACTTTTTGTGTCTTAATGATAGTACTTTGTTGGATGTTTTGTGGAATAGTGGTTTGTTAACCTCGTCTAGTTTAGCTCTAGGTTCATATTGCTGCGTTTTTATTCTTTTGCAAAGCGTATAACGCAGTGTGGATGCAACAAAAAAGTTAAAATGATAAATCTGGTCAATCCTACTTTCTATGGCTACAATAAGAGAAAGGTAGAGATGACTAGGACACGTTACGCGGATGAAGGACGGCATATTGCTAAAGATCATCCTTTTCGGCCAACCATCTAGGGCCAAACGGAAAGCAGGCTGTCCTTGGTTGGTATGGGAAGATGTCGTAAGGAAAGATTTAGGGGAAATGGTAACTTCCTGGGATGGTGTAAGAAGGTTGAATTTGAATAGATTGACATGGAGGAGGAGCGTGTGTTGCTGTGTTGGCTCCAGGTGGCTTGGTGCTGCGGTGAGTTTTTAGTAGTAGTAGTAGTAGTATAAAGAAAGAAAAAGATCAAAAATGTGTTTTTTTTAAGGCCAAACGAGAATATTGAAAAAATTACAAAGCGAATATTTCAAGAGGATAATCGTTACTCTTCTTCAGCGCGAACAAAATAATATATTCAAGGAAAATTCCGAACAAATTTGGAAAATTCCAAATTTGTGTTTCCATTTTTTTTTTAAATATATTCAAGGAAAATTCTTTTCTTCGGAATTTTCCGACCAATAAAACAAACGCGGAAAGTCAATGAAAAAAAAACAAAAAATTAAAAGATAAATAAAATTCAATAAAAGCCAAAAATTATAAGAATTAAAACCAAATACCTAACAACCACAAAGGGAGTCATTCGCCAATATCTTCGATTTGCACAAAATCCAAAAAATAATGAACTGTCATCGACAGATACTAGTGAACAACGTAGAAATAAAAGAAAAAATTAATTCACTCAAAACAAAACGAACCAGCAATTAAATAAGTCGGAGAACTATGTCATCTGATTTCTGATTTAATAATTGCATTGCTTGCCGACACCCTTTGAGACCTAAAGGGTCATTGACGTGTTTGATTATGTGATTGGGAAGGCGGTTCAAGATTTATTTCGGGGATTACTAAAGTATCGGCTTCTCTTTTGAGAAAACCGAAATACAACTCATTTACTCTTAAATGTCTCGTTTTTAGTAAAACCCGGGATTTAGGAACCTGGGATTTAGTAAAACCCGTTTGTTGTGTTTAAGGGATACGCTTTACGGATCAGTTTAAATATATGAATTGCTGGGCCGTCATGAAATGTGACGAAAAACGCAATATTGGCCCTTTTTGTCACGAAAACGCAGCTCGTAACCTGTAACGAAATTATCTTATTCCATGAGAAACCAAAATTTTGGATATGTTCTACCATTTAGTAAAATTTGTTTCCATTTTTTTCAAATACTCTATGAGGGGGGGGGGGGGACTTTTCACGAGCGTCTCTTGCTTGGTAACAGAAAATTCAGTTTTGTCCTAATTGATGCGTCAGTACTCTTACTGAGAGCGAAATTATCCTACTAGCAGAACTATCTTACGATGCTGTTTAGCAGAACTATCCTGCTAAGTTGTTGTCACTACCGTTAACGGTCTAAGAAGAAATTAAGGTTGTTATGGTTTATTAACTGGACCATGGAGCGTCCGAAAATCTCCATCCGCCTTTAACTCGTAATGAGTTTTCGAGCAGCAGGACTATTTCGCTCTCAGGTTGCGACCTGTGTAAGCGTAATATAACAGATCACAATGGTTTTTGTACTCATTTTTTCTACCCATCAAATAGGATCTAAATGGAATGCAATAAAGTCAAACAAATTGTTACATTTTAGGTAAGAGTACCCTTTAATAGCCAATGTTGCTGAAGATTAATGTATGTGCTAAATATTTTAAGAAGTCGATCATCTGATTGTCGATAGTATAGAATAATTAATAAATATAGAAATATAATATAATAAATTATATAAAATATAGTATACAATAAAAATATAACAACATAGAATAATAGTAATAGAATAATTTGCCGGTGTAAATATCCAAACCCGTTTGCCAAATAACATAAAATGAAATTAAAGTAGTTTTGAGAAGGAGATTAAAAAACTTTTTCTTTTCACCGAGCAATCTCGGTTCCTTGTTACTATTTTCAACGCGTGCAATATACGCAGTGCTGATCATGATATCGGTTCTTTCATCTCGATTTTTTTTTTTTTTTTTTTTTTTTTTTTTTTTTTTAATTGATTCAATCTTTCTGAATTTTTGCAGTTGTCTTGCATTTTTTGCTTCTGGTGCTTTCCAGGTTGCAATTATTATTAACTAAAATCGCCTAAATTATAAATGAAAAAAACGCAACGAATAAGAACGAGGAAAAGTACAGCCAGTAAAAAAGAAGAAGAAGGGAGAACAATACAAATTTATCGGTTAAGAGCTCCGCTCAATCCCTCAAGACCTCCTAGACCTCCGCGACGTCAGTGTACAATTAGGATTAAAAGAAACATAGAATTCAAATTTATCGGTCAAGACCTCCGCTCAACCGGTGAAGACCTCCGCAACTAAAAAAGAAATATAGAACTAAAAAAGAAATATAGATTAAAGTCAAATTTATCGATCAAGACCTCCGCTCAATTGGGCAAAACCGCCGCAATTTCAGTGCGCAATTAGGATTAAAAAAGAAATATAGAATAAAAAAGAAACGTTTGGATTAAAAAAAAGGAATATAGTCATATTAAAGTCAAAATTTATCGGTCAAGACCTCCGCAATCTCAGTGCGTAAATAGGATTAACAAAGAAACGTACATGAAATTCCACAGGGAATATAAAAGTACAAGCATTAAAATAAAAGAGGCACATTCTCAAGCAGTGGGGCTTGTTACTCCCAATTATCGAATTATTCAAATCGAAAATCCGACTAAGTTTCTTCTTTTTTTTTTCGTTACATTTTCCCATTTTGCCAGGCTTAGCCAGTAAAGTCTCAGTAATTATTTGCGACCTAGATTATGCTTAAATGAGATTCTAAAAATCACGTAAAATCTTTGAGAATTTCTCAGGAGCTGGTTGAAACAGAAGGCATGTATGGTGTAGAAAGACTGGACGAGCTTGTAGTAGTAGTGTACGTACTGAAATAACTTTTTTTTTGTTATTTTTAGTAACACTGTCATCCCCTATCTGTGCCGGATCCTTGGGAAGCTCCGTAACTTCTGGAACTGCTTCTGTTCACGGGGAACTCCACCGTCTCTCTGTAGTTCCCGTGAGGCATATCCTCTTGAAAAGGTCACTTCATATGTCTCAGCTCAACCCATTGAAGATGAATCATGTGTTCGAAAGACACGTGCTTATTCTGTTGGTTCAAAATTGGAAGCCAAAGCTCGCAAAAAGAGGTATGCTGTTTTCTTTATTGCCGAATTCTCCTGCATCCTGATTCAATTAATTAGAAACAAATTTCCACAAAATAGGTTTTTCAAAGAAAAGTAAAGAACTCCATTAAACAAAAAATGAGCAAAAATGAAATCAAATAATTTACCAAGCGTGAAACTACCACAAATCAGCATCGATAAATAAATGAAACCCAAAACGAACAGAAAGTACAATAGTTAACTGAGTCAAACTCAAAACGAGCAGAAATTAACATAAGTTGGGCGCAAAATCCGTATGCCTTCCCAAGGCCAGAACAAAATTTGCACTTACTGAAAAATATAAATGTTTTACTTTTATAACTTTAATAAATCAAATAATATTAACATTTTGATTACTAAATATCAGTATATGTATATTAAACTGATAATGCACATTCATTTGTATTTTTTCAGTAAAGTGCAAATTTTGTTCTGGCCTTGGGAAGGCATAGTGGGTTTGCGCCCAACTTATGTTAATTTCTGCTCATTTTGAGTTTGACTCGGTTACTTTTTGTAATTTCTGATCGTTTTGGGTTTCATTTATTTACCGATGCTGATTTGTGGTAGTTTCACGCCTGGTAGATTATTTGATTTTATTTTTGCTCATTTCTTGTTTAATGGAGTTCTTTACTTTTCTTTGAAAAACTTATTTTGTGGAAAATGTTTTTTTAACTAATTTCTGTTCGTTTTATATTGACATAGTCTTTTCAGGGAAAAAGAAAATAATACTTTAAATCTTTTCGTTTTTTAAGACTTTATAGTTTGGCCTGCTATTTATTTGTATGCTGGAGAAAATTTTTAGCAATTTTAAACAACATACACCCTTTTAAAAATCTGGACGCAAATAGTACTGTTTAATTTAGTTTCATACCTCCTCTGGTTGAACTGAAATGGAAAACTTGATACCATTCGCAAAAAAATCTGTTTACTTTCTTTGATAGCTTGGATACACTTACGCTATTGTGATTTGGTTAAATTTTAAGAGCAGAATTGGGAGGGTTGGCGTGGGAGGGAGGGAGTGGAAGGGGGATTAGTTGCCCTCAAATCACTTTCGACTATTAAAAAGGGCATCAGCCCTTTCTATTTTCAATCGAATGAGCCCTTTTCGAAGCGCTAGCGCGCTGCCTATGATAAGGAACTTCTTATAAACGTAATACAAGATCCTGTAATGCTTATCTTCAAGCTTGTAAAACGTTGTGATTTGTATAGACGTTATTTAGATATAGAATTATTTCTTGTCTTATTCACTAAGGAGTTTTGTATAAATGCCTATATAAACGTAATGGAAGCTGGCGTAACGTTTGTACACACGCTATTGAAACGTTGTTACGTCCATAAACATTATCTTTTTGAACTGAGATTGGCCTGTTCTACTACTCAATGAGGATTTTTTCTATTTAAACCCATGTATAAGCGTTATGCAAGTTTGTATAACGTTTTTACACAAGCTTGTAAATCGTTGTAACTTGTACAAACGTTATCTATTTAGACCTTGACTTAATTCTTCTCCTGTTCACTAAGAATTTCTGTATAAATGCATATGTTAACGCTACGGAAGCTAGCATGACGCTTGTACATAAGCTAGTAAAACTCCTTAGTTTACATAAACGTTATCTCTTTAGACTCAACCTTGCCTGTTCTGCTATTCAGCAAGGAATGTTCTATAAACGTTATGCAAGCTTGTATGGCGTTTGTACAAAAGATTGTAAAACGCTGTAACTTGCACAAGCAATATCTGTTTAGACTTGGACTTAATTCTTTTCTATTCACCAAGTGTTTTTGAATAAATTCACATATGAATGTTATGTACATATAACACAAACATTGCAACGCTTGTACATAAGCTAGTATAATATAATGACGTACATAAACGTTAACTATTTAGACTCAGGCTTGCCTGTTCTGCTATTCAACAAGTTCTTTTTTCCTATAAGCGTAAGTATAAACGTTATGCAAGGTTGCCTAACCCTTTTACTTAAACTTATAAAGTGGTATAACTTGTATATACATTTGTATAAACGTTATCTATTTTGACTTAGATTGGCCTCCTTTGAAGTTTCATTTTAATTTTTGTGTAAACATTTTTGCGAGCATGTATAACGTTTAAAACTCTACAGCAGCACAGACAGCGCCATCCTTGTTAACAGGAAGCTCTCTTTTTCCTTCCCCATCAAAAATGGTATACGGCACGGATGCGCTGCTGCACCTGAGTTGTTTAACTGCGTCATCGACCACATTTTGAACGAGACACCGTGTCCACCCTTTTGGCATAAGGTATGCCGGGAGGACTGTGTCTGATGTTGACTTTTCTGACGATGTAGCCGTCCTTAGCGAAAATCCCGACGTACTTAGGTCTGCACTCGAGACGCTCTACTGCCTCTGGAGTTGGGCTGCAAATCAACTGGAAGAAAACGAAGATCATGCCCATAGAAAAGACCGCATCGGTATCACCCTTAACTGTTGCGATCAACGGCCAAGCTGTTGACGTGGTAAGGCAGTTCACTTATCTCGGATCAATTATATCATCAAATGGCACACTTGACGCCGAAATCTCAGCCAGATCAGCCAAGGCAAACTCTGTATTCGGACGGCTCCTAAGACCAGTCTTCCACAAACCGCAAATTAGTCGCCTTACAAAAGCCCGCATCTACAACGCCACAGTCTTAAGCATCATGCTTTACTCTTCTGAGATATGGTCGATATCCCAAACACAGCTAAGAAAGGTCGATGCCATCCAAACTAGACACCTGCGTCGAGTTGAAGGCTTTAAATAATATGACAAGATCCGCAATACTGAGATCCTGAGGACTTTCAAGTTAGCGAACCTCTTCACCCAAGTAGAAGCTGCTTCTCTAAGATGGTACGGCCACTTACTCCGCTCCCCGCCAAATACCCCTGCAAGGATCATATCGGGCTTCAATCCCTCGATTGTCTGGAAACGTCCTTGAGGGAGGCCGCGCACCAGATGGGCTGATGTTATAAATCAACACCTCTTCAACCGCAACATCAACCCAAATGAGGCCCCATCCTTAGCCCGGGACAGGGCTGCTTGGAGGAGACTGACAGCGCTGTCAACCAATTTTCTCTACGCTGGCGACCCTGCTGAGCAGGAGCGTTAAGTAAGTCAAAGTATAACGTTTGCGAACTTTTATAACGGTATAATTTATATAAACAAATAAATTATCAAAAAAAATATAATTTGTGTAAGCAAATAATTATCTATTTATTTAGATTTAGTCTCACCTCTTCTGCTATTCCTGTAACACATTCCTGACACAAAATCCTGTAAAACGTAAAACAATACTCTACTTCATGTAATTACTAATGACTGTAACTCCTATCCAATCACAATGCAACGGACACCTGAAGGACATCTGACATGCAACCCTTTAGCGTTTACAGCCATGCTTCTATAATAGGTGACGAATTTTGCACTTTAATATGTATACCTGTTTTGTCTCACGTCTGGGGGATTCGTTTCAAATTTTCAGATATTTTTTCTTCTTTTTTTTTGGGGGGGGGGGAGGAAGTGGGGCGAGGGGTACTTGAGTTTGTGTTTGGGGAAAAAAGTAGAAATGTTTTTCTCGAGAGTCTGTGAATATAATTGAAAACGAGGGGCGAAAAACGTATTGGCCTTGGCATAACATAGGTATCGAACTGATCTAAGTTATTTATGCATGCGAGTTAAACAGGTCAAGTTATGTAACGCCCAATCTGTTTTGCACAACCCTTGTACACCCCTTGTATTCACAGAATCTAAAAAAAACCTTTTCGACTTTTTAGTCTTCTCTAAGACTGTCCAAGTCTTAAATCTTTTCAAGTCTTCTCAATTCCAACTCTTAAAGTCTTCAAGTTTTATACTTTGTTGTTGTGCCCGTTCACCCATTTATGTTGTTTATCAGGGTTGCAGAGGTAGCTAGCAACCTTGTGAGAGATGATACGTCCCATACTAAGAAATATAATAGCCCATTACTCCTAAATATTGTGGCAGATGTAAGCATGACAGTGCACCATTAGAACCGCCTGGTCCGAAAAACCTGTAAAGGAAACTTACAGTCTCTTGGCTTGAACAACAAGGGACAATCATTTGGCTTGAAGAACTAGGAAAGCGGCTGCAACCATGATATTCTGTATCGAAGGCATCTTTTTTTTGTTTACCTCCACAGCTAGCGGGGCACTGGAACATCATAGAGAAATGTTTAATGGCTCATTTTGAAGGAAATGGTTAAGTATAGTCGGTTTTTTAATTAACAGAAAATTATTTGTAAAATAAAATCAGTATTATACGAAAGATATTACATTAAAATCTTTGTTTAATACGAAAGATTAAACATAATCTTGCATGCGGAGATCAAAATAAGATTTTATTTTCATTATTATTATAAAAGGCACTTATATAGTAGTTTTATACACTTATATAGATAGTTTTATTTTATACAAGAGGGGTGAATTTTAATGTTGTATTATGGCACTGTCATCGGAAGTTCATATATGCTTATATATACTTAAATATAGTTATTATATTATATAAATATATTATATTTTTATGTATTTATTATATATTTATATATAT
The DNA here is from genome assembly GCA_027921565.1 of Artemia sinica. Classification (NCBI taxonomy): domain Eukaryota; kingdom Metazoa; phylum Arthropoda; class Branchiopoda; order Anostraca; family Artemiidae; genus Artemia; species Artemia sinica. Next base: position 60,368,665 of record CM051270.1, on the reverse strand, counting down.
TCTATATATTTTTTATGTATTATATATTTATTACATTCTTATACTTATACTATATATATACTTATATATACATACTTATACTTACATATATATATATACTTATATATATATATATATATATATATATATATATATATATATATATATATATATATATATATATATATATATATATATATATAATATATATATATATATATATATATATATATATATATATATATATATATATATATATATATATATATATATATATATATATATATATATATTAAACAGCATTGAATATAAAAGCAAATAGTGATATCAAAACTTAGGACGAGAAGAAATGGAGTCATATATAAAGTGAAACTTAAAAAGAAGGCAAATTTCTAAGAAAGAATAAATGAAAGCTAAAAGGAAGCGAAATGAAGGAGAGGAAAATTGAAATTAAAACTTTGTAAATGTATATTCCAGTTCACTCCAAGGGAAAGAAAACATGTTTTTGGATCCATAATTTTCTACTAAAAATGATTGTGTCTTGAATTTGTGGTCTTGATATTTGTATTTTTCTTATAGGAAAGTAGGTGTACTTAACAAAATATGTCTATTGAACCCGATTTTCAAAATATTTATTCATCGTAAGGTAGTGTAAGATGTTTCGGTTGGTAATGATGAGCGTCACATTTTCCTGGATTTCTCTTGTGTCCGCTGTGCCCCAAAAGGTGCAACACATTTAATAATTTCAGTGGCAAAAGTTGACATTTTCTAACAGCCAATTTTTTTTTTCAGACTTGAAGTCCTTGAAGTGCCCAATGAATTACCCCGTGTTCGATCATTTTCAATGGGCAATAACTTAAGCAACGTTGCCAAATCTCTCAAGACTTCGCAGCCTCCAAGTCAATCAATCGTTCTACCAAGAACTGGCAAAAAGTGTTTAAGTGCTCCAATGCTCGGCACTTCCCCTTTATCGAGCTCTTGGTCTGGTAACACTGGAACTTTTTTCAAAAGTTTGTTTGGCAGTATGACGTCGTCTGGGAGAAGTAGTGAAATTCTTGAACTTGATTCTATTGAGCCTCACGTCAGCAGCATTGATAGCCTTTCAAGTAGCTACTTAGAGGATAGAACAAGAAAAGAAAGTTTTTCATCGCATGAAGGTGGAAGCCGAGCTTCGTCCACCTCTGGAGTCGTTCTTAGTCGAACCAGGTCGGATTCGAAAACCTCCTCTATTCTTGGTCGAGCAAGTGGGAAACTTGCCTCGATGAAGAAGGAAAGAAAACGAGAAAGACTTGAAAGCGTGCCACAAGGGAAAGATCAAGATTATATAGAGCTTGATTGTCAATCTCCACCTTCTGATGATTATGTCCAAATGGATGGGTCTATGACTAGTAGTGTAGACTCCTCTAAATCTATGCCTAAGATATTGGAGGTTGCTCCAAGTGCTCCAAGCACCAACAAGGTGAGTCACTCAGAAAGACAACCTGATTCCTTGAAAAATGAATATTTGCTAATGCAGTACAATCAAGCCAAAAAAGGGGAGTATTTAGACATGCAGCCCAAAATACAAGTAACTCAGCCAGAAGAAAACGTCATTCTTCGTCGACAAGGAAATGACTATATAGTGATGGGGTCTACGAGCAGTGGAACTGTGACACCATCCAACCATTCTTGTAGGAACTCTCGCACTGAAGATGAATTTGATGATTATATGGAAATGTCTTTTAAAGAAACAGGTTCCCTGCGATTACGACCCGAAAGAGCGAAATCGCTTATATCTGATGACTCTGGTCCCCAGAGAAAATCTTCAAAAACTCACAGTCCTTTATCCTCGATTTCAAATATGCTATCAAGGAGAAGTAGCAGAAAAGAAAGTAAAAATATTTCAACCACTAGTCCTGCTAACACCCTGCCCCGACCGGTTAAAAGTGCCCCGCCTAGTCAGTACCCATCTTTAAAGCGAAATGGATCGAAACCTTCAAAAGAAGAGCCTCCCTGTGATTATATAAGTATGAACATGTCTCAGTCGTCATCTCCTACTCAGCTTCTCACTTCTGTATCACCTGAGTCAGACTATATTGAACTTGCCATGAGTCCCCCAGTTTTGCGGCCTAACTCTAGTCTACCAATTTCCATTCAATCTACAAAAATTGCCCCAGTGCCCAGAAGCTCGGTTTTAAGTAGTTCTCCAAAAGAACCTGTTAAAATGGAGGTTCAAAAAGTGGAGAAGTCTAATTATACAGACTTTGTGTCCCTTGCAAAATTACCTTCCCCTGAGAATTCAGATTTGTTTGTGTTTGAGGCGTGTAAAGAGGAAAAAGCGGACAAAAACTATGCTGCAATGGAACTTCCAAGTGGGCGTAGATCCACAGATAATGAACCCGGGCCCTTTATAAGTATGATAAATCCTCATGCTATGTCCCCCATACCTGAAAAGTCTCAGTCAAGCTCAGTTGAGACATTAACAAGCCCTCCAGACTTGCTCGAAAGTAGACGAGACCCGAGGACCTCTTCGATAACTAATCTTTTAGAAAAGGCTGCCAACTCTATCCAGTTGAGTCCTAAGAGACACTGTAGTGGGGACCCTCCAGTAAGGAAAACGTCAACCATCTTTCGGTCTAATAGCTACCATCCAATGAACAAATGTCGATCTGCGTCAGTGCTCCCCTCTTTAAGTGACATTCCTGATGGAAAGGCATTGAATGCATTTGAAGTGGACGTTAAACCTGCCAAATCACCTCCGTTTAGTGTTGTGCCAGGATTTTTTCAAAATAAGAATCCCCCATACACAAGTCGCTCGTCATCATCATCAGTGACAAGTTTAGGGGAAGAAGAGGAAATAAAAAGTATGATTTGGAACAATCAGGTGTCTTTAAGTCCACTTGTCAAAGAGTCTAGCTCAACAACACCTTCTTCTCAATCTCGGCCTTCGTCAACATCCAGTGAAAAAGAGTTGAATTATGCTACCTTGGACCTGGCTCCGCCCAAAGAGGGTCAAAAGTCACGCCCCTCCTCAACAGGACCTGAACCTCCTCAACCAGCTTTAAGCTACGCTCAGATAGACTTCACACGACATGAAGGCCTTAAAAATACAGCTAGCTCACAAAAGCCGAGAGAGAAAGAGGGGAGCTAGTCAAAACTGATACATGTGTTTTAGTGCAATGTAGATACTGCCCTGTTATTTTTGTTTAGTGTTTTGTTAATTTTTTAATTCAAAGCCGCATTTGAGTTAGCATCCCTGTCAATAGGGTACGCGTTTGACTTGTAAAATGATGACCTTTGTCGTCTTTTGGCGACAGAATAAAAATGTCTGTCGGTTTCCTTGTCGGGATAGAAATTACAAGTTTGGCGGCAAATTCGAAATGTAGGACGAATCGATGATTTTTTTTATAATGATGGTAAGGAGTATTAAAATCAGTTAATTGACTGAATAAAAGCTGACAGTTGGCTTATTCAGTATTTGGCCAATTAAATTGGCAAGTTGGTTTTAATTAAGGTATTGTGTTTGAAACTACCGCCAGGAAAATTGCGTTCGATTTATGCTAATCTAAGTCGACATAAAGACACAGATCGCACGCTAAAGAGCAAAATGATGTCGACATGATGTCAATTTTTTGATGCTAACTCAAATGTAGCTCAACTATGTCTTGATTGCCATCGCGAGTCTGGCTGTAAGGCCGTTGTGGTTGGTCCAAAAAAGGTGTGTCTCGTTAATTTTGAAAATCGACCAATTTTGCCAGCCACAGGTTGTTTGTCGAACAGGACTTCGGTGTCTGTTGCCCATTTTGGTGGGCATGTTTTTTTTTTGCTGGTGCTTGCAGTAATAAAAATGCAAAAAACAACAATAAAAAAAACTGAAAGATTCGTGGAAACATGTAATTTAGTGCATAATCTAAAATCTTAAAGTATAAAATAAAAGAAGAATAATGTATAAAACATAAAAGAATACTAATAATATAAAATGATTCTTTTATTAAGTTTAAAAGGAGAATATAGAGCATTAAAGCTGTGTTAAATTGTTTAAAGAAAGTTACTTTCGATTATTTTTTTAATGCTGTATTTTTTTTTAATTTCATGTTAGAAATCCATGGACGAACTATGGCTATCACCATCGGTTGTACAAAATCGAAAAACAAACTCCGTTTTTTTTTAGTGACTTTTAAACATTCTAAATGCTCACTGTTGAAGAGGAAAATATTGAGGAAGAATTTTTAAGTCCCATTTAAGAAAAATAAAAAAATATTAATTTCACTTTAGTATAAAAAGAAGAAATCAAGTCAAAGTAATAGCGACAAATTACGGTCAGATCGGAAATGCGTTTCGATTTTTGAGAGTAGAGGTTAAATTTTTAGTTTTTTGTTTTGTTTCCTATTTGTTTTACGATAGAATTTTTTGATGGGAGAAAATATATTTTGATACCAAAGAAAAAAAAGTAAATATTCAAACTGACAAAGAAAGGGACTCTTCTCCTCAAAGGCACTCTAATCCGACAAAGCATAGATGTAACCAAGGAAGATTAGGGCTGAAATACTCTTTCAAACTTGTTGAAGTATTTGCAGACATGGTTTAAAAATATCTTGAGGCTTATTTATCAATGCTGATAATTTTGTTTTCGGAATAATTTTAAAAAATTTATAAACTTGTATAAGTATTTGAAAACCTGGTGTAAGAGTAATTTGAGAATCATTTGTCAATACTGATAATTTAATTTTTTGAATAATTTCAAAAAAGTTTATAATCTTGTCCAAGTACTTGGAGACCTGGTGTAAAAATATTTTGATATCTCATTTGTCATTACTGATAATTTTATTTTCGTAATAGTTTTGAAAACTCTTTATTAACTTGTCGAAATATTTGGAAGCCTGGTATAAAATTATTTGGAGGATTAATTGTCAATAATGCTTATAATTTTTTTTCCTTAATAATCTTGAAAACTCTTTATAAGCTAGTCGAAGTATTTGGAAACTTGGTGTAAAAGTACATTGAGGCTCATTTGTCGATATTGATCATATTATTTTCTTAATAATTATGAAAACTCTTCATAAACTTGTCGAAATTTTTGGAAACCGGGTGAAAAGATATTTGGAGGTTTATTTTGTCAATGCTAATAATTTCGTTTTTGGAATTATTTTAAAAACTTTGTAAACTTGTCCAAGCACTTAGAGGCCTGGTGTAAAAATGTTAGACCAGATGACCTGGTATAAATATTTTTAAGCTTACTTGTCAATGCGGATAATTTTATTTTCTTAATAATTTTGAAAATTCTCTATAAACTCGTCGAAATATTTGAGACATGGTGAAAAGATATTTGGAGGTTTATTTGTCAATGCTAATAATTTCGTTTTCGGAATTATTTTAAAAACTTTGTAAACTTGTCCAAGCACTTAGAGGCCTGGTGTAAAGATGTTACACCAGATGACCTGGTGTAAAGATATTTTGAAGCTTATTTGTCAATGCTGATAATTTTGTTGTCGTACTAACTTTGAAAAATCTTTATAAACTTGTCGAAGTATTTGGAGACCTGGTGCAAAAATATTTTGAGGGTTAATTGTCAATGCTGATAATTTCATTTTCGCTTGCATTTGTTTTCTTAGAAAGAACATAATTTTAATAATAGAATCTACAACTAATTAAAATGATCTAACTAGTCATTGGGCATTTATTCATAAATATCTGTATTAAAATATAAAACTCAGCATTAAACTGAAACAAAGTAAAAAAAAATGCGGTTTGGGATGTATTTTTCTGAAATTGGGTTTTGAGTTTGTAATTAAGGTTATTTCGTTGAATAAGTCGACAGGTAAAATCATAGCCATACATAGCATTTAGGGCTCAAATTTTAAGATCCTGGGGAAAATTCCAAGTATCAGCCCTGGTGCCACTGTAGAAAGCTTCAAGGGCATAAAGTTTTAATAAATTTCATGGATTTTGGCAAGGCCCCGTAGGGGGGGGTGTACCTGGTTTGAATCCCCCCCCCCCGTAATTTTTGTCCAACTCGTAAATACGTAAAAAAACGCATATAAACAAATTTTTGCTGCAAGCCTGTAATTTCCATTAAAATAGCCCTTAAATTAAGTTATTGTAAAGAATGAAATGATAAGTAATTTTATGTTTCATATATCTTTTATTTTATTCAAATGTACTTGCAAACTGTCTGACTAAACCAATTGGCGATTTTTCTCGTCACGGTAAAAAAAAAATAATTTAAGTAAAAGTAAAAAAAGAGTTCTTTTTACTAATGCTTCTCTTCTAAATAAATCAAACAGACTAAAGCACGACGGTTTTTTTTTTTTTTTTTTTTTTTTTTTTTTTTTTTTTTTTTTTTTTTTTTTTTTTTTTTTTTTGTATGGTTGTGTATTATTAACCTGTGGGAAATTGTGATTTATTACAAATGTCAGTTTTTTTGTATGGTTGACGTCTTGCTCAATTTGTGATGTGTTATTATTAGCGATGATGATATTGAATTGATGCTGTTCGCCTTGCATATAGGGGACAAGGAAAAGTCCTAATGAGCTAAGGAAAGACCAGATTTTGTTTAAACTTTTTTTTTATTTAAATGAGGCATGAAGAAATCTTCTATTTGAGAATGGAATTTGAGGGTAGTTTCTGTTTCCCTTGCCAACGAAAAATGGTGCTGCTTTAACAAAAGCTCGTTCATTTGTTGCACTCTCAAATTTCTTAATTCTTTTCGATTAATTTTTATTAATATTGATTATATAAATATCAATTAATTGATTAATAGTTACCTTTTTGAATCATGTATCTTTGTCGCCAGTTTTCATTCTCCTGTCGCTTGTTTCAGAAATTTATCAGTAATTTGTATTTTTTTTTATCTTCAGTGGGAGTCTCAAGTTCAGTTTGTCGAACTAAGAATTTCAATTTGACTGAGAACTTTCTGTTTTCTTCTGTCAGAACTTGAATTAACTTCCTAGACATATGCTCCTGAAGCCTAGTAAATATAATTGAGTTTCCAACTTTCAGTCGTTTTACCATGTTTAGTATTTAACTCCAGAAAGAATCAGAGAATTTTAGGAGTTGAATAAGGCTATGAAATTTCCTTAGAAGAGAATTTGAATCTTATAAGACGAAAGATGTCAGTAATGAGGGGTGGGGTAATAGTAATGAGGGGTGGGAAGGAGGGGTAGTAATGAGTGCCTTCCAGTCACTTCCGATCTTTGAAAAGTTGATATAACTTCTCTAATTAAATGAATCCTTTTCCAATTTTCTCTGACCATTTTAAGATTTAAGCCCTTATTGGACAAGTCTCATTTTGTCAAATTCTTTAATAGCTTATAAACCAGGATATAGCAAATTTCTGACAATCAAAACACATTTTCTGGGCCACATTTAAATCTGTTATTGAAAGTCTGAATCTGGATTTCTTTTCTTGGTTGATTACAGGGCCATCCAAAATGAAAAGACGCCGAGTCCAAAAAATAAATTAATCCGTATGAAGATACCGTGCTATAGAGAAAACTGAACCCGTTCTAAATTGCCAAATGATACAGTAGGGGATCAGTCTCCAACCCCCCCCCCCCCCCCCCAGAAAAAAAATACTCGGTGTTTTTTTTTTTGGATGACCCGACCTCTTAACTATTTGCTTTTTGCCTTGCTTGTTTTGTGATGGGGCTGATTGGCTACTTCAGTTGAAACATTGATAAATGAATATAAATGCGGCAGCTTAGAATTTGACTGAACCAACGAAGCTGAATGTATAACCAGTATTCTATTAGTTCTTTTGTCAGTTGCTTTCGTCAACTATAGCTAATATTTAAAACATCAAAAACCTTTTATTTATTCGGAATATTAGAATGCGTTCGAACCCTTAACTAAGGTAGTTGATTTAACTACAGTCAAGTCAACTTTAGTTCTTACAAGGTCCAAACGTCAAAGGTTCGCTTTTTAGTCAGTATGGCAAAATATTTGAAAATTTTACTGATTTTATACTGATTCTAAAAATTTTCATGTGTAATTCAATTTCACCTTTTTCAAATACCCTAACACCAGCTTTGTCATTAATTTTAAAATCCATTTTTTAAAATTCCCAACATCCGTGCAAACTATGTGCTACGTAACTACGCTCCGACTCGATCACTGACAGAAATTACGAAAAGACAACTAATTAGAAGGTAAAACAGTCAGAATAGTTGTGACTACGTGGCAACAGCGTCCAATATTGCAACACTGATGAAAATGCTATAGCCTATTGCACTAAAAACCTCAAAATTTTAAACAACCAAAAGAAAATTCACGATGTTTAAGTATATGAATAGACCTTAAATAGGCCCAAGGGACAGAAACGGGTTTTGTTTTGATTTCCTTGCTACTTGAAGCTTGATTGTGATATTGGTCGAATTTCGCTTTGTTAACCGGATTTCGCGTAGTGGAATGAAAAAAAGGGTTGATTTGAGCGAATATTCGGTTCACTTCTGTTTCAGATTGGCCGGCAAAGACTTGTTTAAAATTAAGAAGAGCTTCCTAGATGAACTGGCAGATGTACAATACCGAAATAATGTGCTACTGATATTGTAATTTAAATAGCTTCTCAATAAATTTTCTAAGAAGGCCTTAGAGAATTTCACTTTCAATCAGATATAACGGGCGGAATTTACATGGCAACGTTGCTTGGTCGTTATCACTTGAGAAAATTGTTGGCTTGTGTCAGAACTTGGATTTAAATGGCCATTTACGAGTGTATTGCCCGTCACGAGGCATGGGGACTTAGAAATGGTCCCATTATCGGATATGTCAATAAATATGTGACGAAAACTTTGACATAAAAAAGCTGCCAAATATGTTATTCATTTAGCAATTACTGATGCCCGGTTTATGTTATAGTCTCACTTGTCGATAAATTAGAATTACCCTTGACTATAGCGCCAATTATTTGTCATTCGTAATTTCTCGAGTTGAATATTGTTAAAACTTTAGGCATAAAATTTGTTATTGACCAGTCAGAGTCAATTCTTAAGGTATAATTTTTTTTAAACTAGGAAAAATGGAAGTGTGCACAGACAGTTTCCCTGTCTGTGCACAGCAGTCTGGCGAAAGACACATAGTATTAGAAGAGAATAGTTAAAAAAAAATTGCGGCAACACAAGCTTCTCAAACTGATCATTTTAATTCTTCGCTTCTGTATTACAAATGTGACATTAAAATCAAGATAAAATCTATTTCATCGATATTTTTTGTATCGGCAGGTGTGAGTACAGTGTGACTCAGGCATGAGGATATACTTTGTGCAAATGCAATTTAAGTAAAACATTTAATTGTTCTCGCTTTGCTTGTTATTAAGCTGTGATTATGTGACTATATTAATGACCTGGAGGTTTAGAAAGACATTATTTTTGATCGGAGTTGCTCGAGCTTACAAAACAGGCTCAAGTGCTTCTTTTGGTAAAAAGCGTGTTATTTATTGTATTATTCTGTTGTTATCGATTTTGAAATAAGAGGACGGTATAAAAGATTGTTTGTTTTTCTTTGAATCAGAAAATTTGCTTATCGTAGTTACAGTGTCAAAATTGGACTAAAGGGTTGGGCACACGTAGCTGATTTCGGGAACTGATTTCCAATTCAGCGCCGATTTTAAAAGAAATCGGCGTCGATTTGAGCTTGAAAAATTTTCTAGTTCTCGGCGCCGATTTTCATCATGATCATCACAAAAAATAGGGATACAAATAAATAGTCAGCCAGAGATGTCTGTGGTGAAAGACCCCGCTACTGAGCTGAGAACTAAGCTGAGATCAATCATGCAAATATTAATAAACTCCGGTGGACTATTTGTGTCCATGATTCTTTGTTTTGAAAATCTCGCGTAATAAATTTTTCTTGTCGCTATCGTTTGTCCACTTATGCTGAAATCGGTTCCCTAAATCAGCTACATGTGCCCAGCCCTTAAGGGGAGAAAAACTAATATTCAAGATACAGGCTTCCAGATTTTAATGATTCAAATTTAGTTCATTACTTTGTTTGTAATTTTGATGGACAACCTGGTAGTTATAAAGTTTTTTTTTTAAATAATTTTAAAGATTTGCTATGAGAACTTTCATAATTTTTTGATAAAAAAAAACCAAACTACTGCAATATATCAACCAATGAACAAATATGTTGGAACACATTTTCCTGTTGTCTGTTAGGCCATCGGTTCGATAAGAATTTCAAAAATGGGTACTTGGATGATATGCCCCCTACCTAATATTCTTCTAATATGTTTCTCTGACGCTCAATCCTAATGAAATATACCAAAGTAAGATAAAAATATAATACTTTAGAAACAAATTTGGGCTATATGTTTGCACATTAGGGGGGGGGGGGTAAACTATAGCGGGTCGGCATGCCTAATGTGTTTGGTAAAATTATTCTGCATATTATGTAGTAAGAATTGTTTTCTAACTTCACACTATCAAAATATTTTACCCCCATCCCCACCCCCCTTGTCTGCAAATATATAGCCCAAATTATCTATTTTGCATTTATTCTGTCACTTCTCTTTGTCTTGTCTCACACTAAGCTGAATGAAACTAACGAAAAATACGGTTCTACAATGCGTCAATGAATGAACAACTTGAGCGGTAGGGGGTTTATCATAGAACTACCCAAGAATGATCTTAGTCCATTTTAATGCGAGCCTGATTCAGAATAGTTCTTACTATTGAAAGTTCGGGACCATAAGATTACGGGTTGGGGAATGGCTTCAGATTCCCTCTTTGGTTGAAACTTTTTTTTGTTCTCCGAATTTTCTCATGATTATTATAATTATCATAAAATATGTATTTTTTCCCCTCGCCACCTCTCTGAAATACATTTATGCACCCGTGCTTGTCTTGAGCTACACGTATACAAACCTTGGGAGACATATTTCGGAGTCGATAGATTCGAAGTCACTTGTGCAGGTAAGACCTGCCTAGGTCACAAGATTTTTTTCCAGTTTGGGTTTTTACGGTTTTTTTTTCAATATTGGTTTTCGTATGTCTACTCAAAGAAGAACTGATTGAAAACTGTTTCTTACACATAGGACATTCATACGGTTTCTCTCCAGAATGACTTCTTGAATGTTGTTTCAAAAAGGCCTTTTTGTTTTCTTAGCGTGATATAGGTAAAGAACCAACCCCAGTTGCAATGATGTCAATATAGTTCTACCATAACAACTTTTATAGTTATAACCTACGATTATGACGTCATTCGTCACCTTGTATGCGATGATGCAGTTTAAAAAAAAACAAAAAAAAACGATTTTACTTTTAATATTATGTTTTGGTACTTACAAAAGCTCGTGTATATAGTAATTTCCTATAAAATGGGCCCTTAAGCAGCTTTCTATGAGTTTCCAGTGCCCCGTTAGCAATGGAGGAAAAGAGGACATCAGTGCTACTCGTAAAAAAAGTGATTTTCCTTGTTGTTCAAGCTAGGGGACTATGAATGTCTTGCAAAGAATTTTCGGCTATGGTAATTCCAATTGTGTACTTATTGTTTCGATCCGACGCTATTTGTGAGGTTTCAAGCTATTTTTCGAAATTTCCCTAAATTTGTTTTCAAAATAACATTTTACTATAAAGATTTATTTTGATAACAGTTACCATTCCTGAATGAGCTAGCAATGGCAATTTTTCTCACTTGCCGGTTTCTTTTAAAACGGTGTTTTTAATTATGGTTACTATGGGTCGAGGATTGTTCCTTACTAGGTTAGGTTATGGCTACCGCTACAACCATGACAAGAATAACAAGCTGAAATAAGATAACAAGCTGAAATTTCGGAAGTTATGATGTTGGTAGACTCCAGGATGAAAATTTGAGAGAAACTTTCAGGAAGAGTTGACTAAGCTCGAGAGTTTAAAATTTGACAATGTGGAAGATGGATGGAATAATTTTGGTAAAACAATTTGTGAAGTTTCTGATGATGTCTTAGGAAAGAAAGTTAGGACTGCTGCTAAGAATATTAGTGAAAAAGCTCTATGTTTAAGAGAGAGGAGAAAGAGTTGTACATGAATCATCTGAGTGATAGATCATATGAAAACAAAAGGAATGTAAAGAAAGTGGAAAAAGTATCAAAATATGAACTAAGGAGATGTGAAGTGGAGGACATGGATAAAACTGCCGAGGATCTGGAAGATGCAGCTAGACGGTGTAATAGTAAAATATTGTACTGGCATGTTCATTAATTGAGAGGGAGTAGTCAATCTGAACTTGTCCCAGTGAAAGATAGGAATGGGACCACAATTAATGATAAGGACAGAGTTAAAGAGAGATTGGCAGAACATTTTGAGAATATGCTAAACAGAGATAGAGTTGCAGGAAAATATATAGAGCAGGGGTCTCCAAACAAACAAAAAAAGCACGAAGAACAATAGGGAAATCTTTTTGCAAGACAGTGAAGATAATTTGAATTAATATTTCGGCCCTATGTCCAAGGGCCCTCAGCAAGACAAAAATATATAAAAGAAAAAAGACTCACAACAACATGCGAGCAATAAAACCAAAAATTAAAAATTATTCAAAGCAGTCCTAGCATCCTTACTTCAGCGAAGTTCAACCAGGGCTGATAAAAAGTAAGGTAAAACAAGGCGATTCAATGAGATGAAAGAAAAATAATTTAAAAAACACGTTCTTATTGCTAATCCAGCCTTTTTGGCAGCTAACCTCAAAGGTCTTTTTGTGACCGGTTCTGTGTTAATGTCTATCGGTTTTTTAAAATATTTTGTAAGATCATTTTTAATTAAATTTGTGTATAGAGCATTTAGTGTATATTCCCCCAAGTCCCTATTTAAGGAAATATTATTATTAATCTTAAGTCTGATTCCAATTGATTCTCGGACTACCTGCTTTATGCCTAGGTCATTGCTAATAAGGGCGGATTCATCAAAAAGTATATTGTGGCTAGAATTTTCAAAATATGACTGCCTAATGCAGAATCCAATGAAACAGTGGAAATATTAGAATTTAGAGCTTTGACTATATCATCTTTATGCTGTTGTATGCGCTTTTCTAAATTCTGGTGTTTTCTACCTACATAATATTTGCCACAATCGCATGGTATTTGATAGACCCCTCTTTGGCGAGTAACTGGGGTTTTATCTTTACCAGAATTTAGAAAATTTATGATTTTAAAGTTATTTGTGAATACTTCATACAGATTATTTTTTTGCAAACTTTTTTAAGATTTGTAGTGATTTTTGGGATTTTGGGGAGGTAAATTATGTTTAAGGGCTTGTCAGAAATCTCACATGGTAGACTATCATTAATTTTACGGAAATGTCTTTTCAGTCTATAGTTAATTACACTATTAATAAATAAAATAGGATACCCATTTCCAAAAAATATGTCCTTGATAAAGTTTAATTCTGCTGTGATGTGGAAATCAGAACAAAAGTTTAGGGCACGATCGACGAGGGATATTGCGACTGCTCTTTTAACTTGGGGGTGGGGTGGTTTGATTTAAAATGCAAACCACGGCCTGAGGGCCACATCCGGCCTGCGGAGAGCTAGCATATTTGAACTCTTTTTTGAGAACATATTTTTTATAGCAAATTAAATTCAGTTTACTGAAGTATTCTAATTTTATGTTGAATAATTATTAATAGGACATCTAGATATGGTCATGGGATAACTACTTATAACATTGTTGTAGGCTTATTGTTATTGTTTTTGTGATAAGTTGGATAAAGAAACACAGATTTGTAATGAGTAAAGACATGTATAATGTGCAGAAAATTTAACTTCAGTATATAATAACTAACAAATTATTGAAATGAATCCAACTAACATTTTATACATTTTAAATAAAAATATAAATCATAACAAGCATAATGACGTTAGCCTACGATTTTGACGCTAAAGCTAATGGCTGGTCTCGCCCGAGGGGCAGACCTCAGACAAGGTGGAAGGATAGCCTCAATAAATTCCTTGAGATAGCTAATATCGCTGTCGAAGAGGCCCCACTAATAGCAGTAGACCGGTCAGCCTGGAGGAGCAGAGTTGCGACGCTCTCTACGCCACCCCCAACGTGGCAGGAGCCTTAAGTCAAGTAAGTCAATAATGACATATGAAATAATAATGAGATTTATGTAATTGAGCTTTTCCCCTGACAATAGTTTGTAGTTGTGGACTAATTTTACTTTTACTAATTATTAAAAGATGTTATAAGATGCTCATCAGTTAATTTAGATCTGTAAACATTTTTTGTGTACTTCATTTTGGAGAAGGTCTTCTCACACAAATAAGTAGTACCAAAAACAGAAAACAGCCCACGAGCAAATTATCAAATTGTGTCAGTGGAAGACTTATAAAATTCCAACAAAGATGAGTTTTGATATTTGTTCTTAATTATATCAATGTATTGTAGATCAATCATTTCCATTTGAGGTTCCTGGGCTAGGGTTTCATTGTCAGTATCAAAGGATTCTGAAAAATCTTAATTTGATTCACAATGGCACCAAAGTCCGAGAAACGAGTATCAAAATTTATTTTCAAAGCACTCAAAGTTTCGATTGCAAAATGGATAGGAAACTCAGTCTCAGTGGTGTGGCTGAATATTTCACATGTTTTAAAATGTGAAAAACATTTACTTCGCAGTTGCGATGGACACAATATCAATTTCTTCCGGAATGATTTGATATTAATGTATAAATCAGGAATGGGCTGGTTTTCTCCTTGCAATCTCAAATTCAGTTCCTTCACATGTTTTGTCTAATCAATAAAGAATGCTAACTCATACAGCCATGCTTGTTTTGTAATTCAGTAAGAGGGCGATGCTTTTCATTCAAAAAAAAAAAATCGATCACTGCTCGAAGTTCAAAAAAGTGCTGAAGAACTTTCCCACAACTAAGCCAAAGTACGCAGTATGATAAGGTAAGTCATTTTCTCCAATCTCTTCAATAAATTGTCGGTGATTCAGCCCAAAAGACCTGATAAAGTTAACAGTTGATATGACTGGTTTCATAACTTCAAACATATCCGAAAATTTTCCGCACAAATTGTACGCACTATTTCATTTCACAACAGTGTGATAGGAGCTGACTTGTGGTTGCGCCACTAGCCTTCTTATATATTCTAATTACTGTCATCTAGAAGGGAGTTTCCGCTTGTCTCCACCAGATGTCGTGTCACGTTATTTCTCATGGCTCGTACTCTACGACCACGACTAATCAAGAAATTAGAGATAATGACAGGAAAATTAATAATATGCAGTGTTGCCGTTTTACGGACTTTAGTCGGATCTGCAGCCTTTTTTTTAACGTTGCCTACTTTTTCGGACTTTTTTTTTCATCAGTGGACTATTTCACTTTTTACCACCGATAACAATGATAATATGGTTTTGGCCCTCGGAACTTACTGGAGTAATCAGTATGGCCCTAAGGCTGGAAAGTTTGGAGACCCCTGATGCAAAGGAAAATGAAAAAGTTTGTGATACCATGGATGTGAAGGAAGATTTGTTTTGTGAGGAAGAATTAGCGACAGTACTAAAATGATTAAAAAATAATAAGACTCCAGGTGCTGATAGTGTGGTAAATGAGTTTCTTAAATATGGCAGTTCTGAGGTGAGAAAAAAGTTACTGAAGATTATGAATGTGATTTTTGAAAAATGGGAAGTACCTAGCTATTTTAGGAAAACTTAATTAAACCACTGTATAAGAAAGGTGATAAGAGGCATTGTGGTAATTATTGAGGCATTAGCCCAGAGGCGTCATTTGGAGGGGGGCTGGCTGGGGCTGTAGCCCCACCCTGATTTTAGAAGGGGCCCCAAATCAGTTGTCACAATCTCTGTCGAGTTGATCTGAAGTGTGAAAAAAATTGCGTAAAAAAGTTATCTCAATTAAAACAAATCCGCTTCTAATATAGCTGTACTTCAAAAGAATTTGGGCTTCATTCCCAAACAAATTTATTTAATATTCCTTTTTCATATATCGCGACATATTTTTATTCCATTGATGTTAGTTGGCCACGATGACCAGCTTTCATTCTAATTAAGTAATTGACCCAGGATCCTTAATAAAACTATAAATTATTATTACAATGGAGCAGTGATCTCCTCCACATATACGTATTATGTACTCTTTATTTCTTTGGGACTGTTTGTGAATCTGTTGTGAGTCGTGTGTGACAACACTGGTCTTCTCTGTTTCTGGACTTGGTAAATAAAACACTATTTTGTACAACGGCAGACGTTTTGCGTTCCTAGTAGCCATAGACATATTATTATTAATAGAAGCCAGAGCGTATGGGATTTTGAAAGTTCCTTGTGCTTTTTCTAACTAATTTCTAACTTAAATGTTTCTCCATTTCTAACATTCTTCTTCTCAATTTCTAACTTTTTCTTCTTTGCCTCCAGTCAGCATGTTAAATTTGAAATTTGGTTTAGTTCTAAATGATTATTTCATGAATTTTGTTTCTCGAATTGTCTTGAAATTTAGCTTCTTTAATTTTGAAAAAATCAAAGCGGGAATTTCCGATCAGTATTTTTTTTTTGGATTTCAGGAAACATCAGAAAGAAAAGATAATTGTATCATATAAAAGGATGATTAAAGAATCGATAAAGATCTTGAAGAACAATACTTAATCTCACTCACCAAAGATCATAACAAAACGAGAATATGAAAAAGGAAAAGAACTGTTAATAAGACAGTTAAAAAGAAATTGTACTGACAATCAAAGACCAAATATTTTGACGTCACAAACGAAAGGCTTTGTCAGCAGGGTGGGGGCTTAGATTGACCCAATTGATAAAAGAAGTGAAGAAACCTGACAAATTTAACAAATAAGAGCTATTCAAGAACAACCTGAGCATTAAAAGAAAAACTCAGACCAATCAATTGGTGTAAGTTCAAGAAAATTTACGATGGAGGAGGAGAATTTACTGCTGAACATCCAAAGGGGGTGAAAATTTGTTGTTTTATACATTTTTCTTTGAAAATTCCAGGACAGTGTCATAAGCGACCAATTTTCAGGTGGGCAAGCCCGTATTATGTCAACTGCACCGCATGCAATTTACATTAACTGCCACCCTCGTAGACTCATCCTTGTGTTGGATGATTCCATTCAGAATTTGAGATGAATGGCTTCTTTTTTCCCCACTCTTCAAGAGCAGTATTGTTTAATCGTGAATAGTAGTACACCCTACCAACTGTTTTTTAATATTCAGAAAGCCTTTGGCATAACTGGTCTTCAGCTGGAGAAATCATTTACTACAAGATGGGCACATTGGAATAGACTGGTGAACAAAGTACTGAATAGATACAACTGAATTTTGGCCGTTTTATCAATTACCAGAACATCTAGTAACGGGGAATCTGCAGCTCAGGCCCACGGACTCATAACCATACATCGAACATTTGAATTTATACTCAATTTAGCGGAAAAAAAAATTGCGCCACGAACTCTGTCGGAGTAGTTGCAGAAGTTAGACCTAGTTTTGTCTAGTAGCTACTGGTCTTATTGTAGGTAAACAAGATAAAATTATAGACAAGCGAACTAACGATGGTTTTGATGAAACCTTTCATAAAGCAACATAATTTTCTTGTGAGTGCAGTCTCACCTTTTGCAAAATTCTCAGATTTCTGATTCTTCATGTAAAAGACCAAAGCATGCACTCGAAGTAGCTTGCTGCTTATGTGATTTTGTAACCATGTCGACTTTGGGAAAAAGCAATCTTGCTAAACTGAAAGAATCAACTAAAAATGCTTTCAGAAGGGATCATTTTCCTGTGACAGACAGATTGTGCTCCAAGTTTGAAAGTTGCTTTGTGAATGCTTTCTGCGCTTTACCAATACTAGCCGACTAGCTAGTATAACATTGCATTACAAAGAAGCTTACAACGACACAACTCTGATGGCCTTGCAAATGGATCTTGTGAGAAGATGTACACTCATTAGCTAATACTTCAAAAGATTTCTTTGAACTTTACGATTGCCTGAAAGCAATGTCAACAGCGTATTCCGAAGTTTAAAAAATTGTGCAAATCTTCATTACTCTGTCTATCACAACGGCTAGTAATGAGATATTCTTTTCTACGCTTAGCCTGATTGAAACATATTTATGATCAACAGTAGGCGACGAAAGGCTCAGTGATCTGATGTTGATATTTGGTGAAAAGGCTCTTTTGAAATTGTTTGACTTCAGTGCTATAGCTAGAAAATATATTTAAATGTATAAAATTATTGTATAAAAATTAAAGAATATAAAACATATGGTTAAAAAAATATTTTTAGAAAAATGAGACCTTTTTGGTTCTCAGTGTTACAATAAAACTGTGAATTACTTTCCAACTTAAGTTCTCTGTTAATTCATTAAACACTTTTAAATTGATTCTTACTAGTATTAAATAAAAAAAAAGTTTTTAACTGAAAGTAAGGAGCGACATTAAAACTTAAAACGAACAGAAATCATTCCGTACATGAAAGGGGCTGTCCCCTCCTCAATACCTCGCTCTTTACGCTAAAATTTCTTATTGTTTTGAAAAATAAAGTTGTGTGAAATATTCAAACTTTAGCGCAAACAGCGCTAAAGGTCTCATTTTTCTAAAAATATTTTTCTAACCATATGTTTTATATTCTTTAATTTTTATACAATAATTTTATACATTTAAATATATTTTCTAGCTATAGCACTGAAGTCAAACAATTTCAAAAGAGTCTTTTCACCAAATATCAACATCAGATCACTGAGCCTTTCGTCGCCTACTGTTGATCATAAATATGTTTTAATCAGGCTAAGCGTAGAAAAGAATATCTCATTACTAGCAGTGAAAAATTTCTTATTGTTTTGAAAAATAAAGTTGTGTGAAATATTCAAACTTTAGCGCAAACAGCGAGGTATTGAGGAGGGGACAGCCCCTATTTAATTTCTGAACGTTTTTGAATTAATGCAGCTTTGATTTTGGCTCACCGTACATGAATAATTAAAACGAAATTTGCATATTAATTTTACTTTTTTGGCTAAATGGATTTCTCGAAATTTTTCCATCGAGTAAATTTTTCCGAAGAATTTCCATCGTGTAAATGGTGGATATGTGAGAATATCATTACCAGAGAAGTTAGTGCTCAAAGAGAACGCAAACATAAAAATAATCGTCAATGATAGGGAACAACTCCTTGCTAATACTGCTGGTAACACATTGTCTGTTGATACATCCTATCGTCATCTTTCCGGTATTACCATTTTAAAGAATACAAGAAGAAGACAGACATACTCCTGCACTAATGTCATTAATCATATCTTGTCTACGTGCCAAAATTGTTATCTGTGTAAAAATAATGTTAAAATAGACAGTGAAATCACAGGCAAAATAAAAAGGGCATTTGCAAAAAATATCATCAATGCATATAAAGATGAATTGATGGAAAGTTCTTTTGTTCAAGGAATTGATGGGGGAAACATTCCAGTGAAACCTTGCGTTGGAATAAGTAAACACCCGCCCAGACATGTGGCAAAAAGAGTGAGAGAGACGAAAAACACATACAAATACGTAGATTCAAACACACATACCGAGAAAGACATGCATTGGAATAAGCAAACACCCGCCCAGACTCACAAGCAAAAAGAGTGAGAGAGACAAAAACACATACAAATAGGCTACGTAGATTCAAACACACAAACCGAGAAAGACATGCATTGGAATAAGCAAACACCCACCCAGACACACAGGCAAAAAGAGTGAGAGAGACAAAAAACACATACAAATACGTAGATTCAAACACACATACCGAGAAAGATATGCATTGGAATAAGCAAACACCCACCCAGACACACAGGCAAAAAGAGTGAGAGAGACGAAAAACACATACAAATACGCAGATTCAAACACACATACCGAGAAAGATATGCATTGGAATAAGCAAACACCCATCCAGACACACAGGCAAAAAGAGTGAGAGAGACAAAAAACACATACAAATACGTAGATTCAAACACACATACCGAGAAAGATATGCATTGGAATAAGCAAACACCCACCCAGACCCACAGGCAAAAAGAGTGAGAGAGACAAAAAACACATACAAATACGTAGATTCAAACACACATACCGAGAAAGATATGCATTGGAATAAGCAAACACCCGACCAGACTCACAAGCAAAAAGAGTAAGAGAGACAAAAACACATACAAATAGGCTACGTAGATTCAAACACACAAACCGAGAAAGACATGCATTGGAATAAGCAAACACCCGCTCAGACACACAGGCATAAAGAGTGAGAGAGACAAAAAACACATACAAATACGTAGATTCAAACACACATACCGAGAAAGATATGCATTGGAATAAGCAAACACCCACCCAGACACACAGGCAAAAAGAGTAAGAGAGACAAAAAACACATACAAATATGTAGATTCAAACACACATACCGAGAAAGATATGCATTGGAATAAGCAAACACCCACCCAGACACACAGGCAAAAAGAGTGAGAGAGACAAAAAACACATACAAATACGTAGATTCAAACACACATAACGAGAAAGATATGCATTGGAATAAGCAAACACCCACCCAGACACACAGGCAAAAAGAGTGAGAGAGACAAAAACACATACAAATAGGCTACATAGATTCAAACACACAAACCGAGAAAGACATGCATTGGAATAAGCAAACACCCGCTCAGACACACAGGCATAAAGAGTGAGAGAGACAAAAAACACATACAAATACGTAGATTCAAACACACATACCGAGAAAGATATGCATTGGAACAAGCAAACACCCACCCAGACACACAGGCAAAAAGAGTGAGAGAGACAAAAAACACATACAAATACGTAGATTCAAACACACATACCGAGAAAGATATGCATTGGAATAAGCAAACACCCACCCAGACACACAGGCAAAAAGAGTGAGAGAGACAAAAAACACATACAAATACGTAGATTCAAACACACATACCGAGAAAGATATGCATTGGAATAAGCAAACACCCACCCAGACACACAGGCAAAAAGAGTGAGAGAGACAAAAAACACATACAAATACGTAGATTCAAACACACATACCGAGAGAGATATGCATTGGAATAAGCAAACACCCACCCAGACACACAGGCAAAAAGAGTGAGAGAGACAAAAAACATACAAATAGGCTACGTAGATTCAAACACACAAACCGAGAAAGACATGCATTGGAATAAGCAAACACCCGCTCAGACACACAGGCATAAAGAGTAAGAGAGACAAAAAACACATACAAATACGTAGATTCAAACACATACCGAGAAAGATATGCATTGGAATAAGCAAACACCCACCCAGACACACAGGCAAAAAGAGTGAGAGAGACAAAAAACACATACAAATACGTAGATTCAAACACACATACCGAGAAAGATATGCATTGGAATAAGCAAACACCCACCCAGACACACAGGCAAAAAGAGTGAGAGAGACAAAAAACACATACAAATACGTAGATTCAAACACACCTACCGAGAAAGATATGCATTGGAATAAGCAAACACCCACCCAGACACACAGGCAAAAAGAGTGAGAGAGACAAAAAACACATACAAATACGTAGATTCAAACACACATACCGAGAAAGATATGCATTGGAATAAGCAAACACCCACCCAGACACACAGGCAAAAAGAATGAGAGAGACAAAAAACACATAAAAATACGTAGCTTCAAACACACATACCGAGAAAGATATGCATTGGAATAAGCAAACACCCACCCAGACACACAGGCAAAAAGAGTGAGAGAGACAAAAAACACATACAAATACGTAGATTCAAACACACATACCGAGAAAGATATGCATTGGAATAAGCAAACACCCACCCAGACACACAGGCAAAAAGAGTGAAAGAGACAAAAAACACATACAAATACGTAGATTCAAACACACATACCGAGAAAGATATGCATTGGTATAAGCAAACAGCCACCCAGACACACAGGCAAAAAGAGGGAGAGAGACAAAAAACACATACAAATACGTAGATTCAAACACACATACCGAGAAAGATATGCATTTGAATAAGCAAACACCCGCCCAGTCTCACAAGCAAAAAGAGTGAGAGAGACAAAAACACATACAAATAGGCTACGTAGATTCAAACACACAAACCGAGAAAGACATGCATTGGAATAAGCAAACACCCGCTCAGATACACAGGCATAAAGAGTGAGAGAGACAAAAAACACATTCAAATACGTAGATTCAAACACACATACCGAGAAAGATATGCATTGGAATAAGCAAACACCCACCCAGACACACAGGCAAAAAGAGTGAGAGAGACAAAAAACACATACAAATACGTAGATTCGAACACACATACCGAGAAAGATATGCATTGGAATAAGCAAACACCCGCCCAGACTCACAACTAAAAAGAGTGAGAAAGACAAAAAACACATACAAATACGTAGATTCAAACACACATACCGAGAAAGATATGCATTGGAATAAGCAAACACCCACCCAGAAACACAGGCAAAAAGAGTGAGAGAGACAAAAAACACATACAAATACGTAAATTCAAACACACATACCGAGAAAGATATGCATTGGAATAAGCAAACGCCCACCCAGACACACAGGCAAAAAGAGTGAGAGAGACAAAAAACACATACAAATACGTAAATTCAAACACACATACCGAGAAAGATATGCATTGGAACAAGCAAACTCCCACCCAGACACACAGGCAAAAAGAGTGAGAGAGACAAATAACACATAAAAATACGTAGATTCAAACACACATACCGAGAAAGATATGCATTGGAATAAGCAAACACCCACCCAGACACACAGGCAAAAAGAGTGAGAGAGACAAAAAACACATACAAATACATAGATTCAAACACACATGCCGAGAAAGATATGCATTGGAATAAGCAAAAACCCACCCAGACACACAGGCAAAAAGAGTGAGGGAGACAAAAAACACATACAAATACGTAGATTCAAACACACATACCGAGAAAGATATGCATTGGAATAAGCAAACACCCACCCAGACACACAGGCAAAAAGAGTGAGAGAGACAAAAAACACATACAAATACGTAGATTCAAACACACATACCGAGAAAGATATGCATTGGAATAAGCAAACACCCGCCCAGTCTCACAAGCAAAAAGAGTGAGAGAGACAAAAACACATACAAATAGGCTACGTAGATTCAAACACACAAACCGAGAAAGACATGCATTGGAATAAGCAAACACCCGCTCAGACACACAGGCATAAAGAGTGAGAGAGACAAAAAACACATACAAATACGTAGATTCAAACACACATACCGAGAAAGATATGCATTGGAATAAGCAAACACCCACCCAGACACACAGGCAAAAAGAGTGAGAGAGACAAAAACACATACAAATACGTAGATTCAAACACACATACCAAGAAAGATATGCATTGGAATAAGCAAACACCCGCCCAGACTCACAAGCAAAAAGAGTGAGAAAGACAAAAACACATACAAATAGGCTACGTAGATTCAAACACACAAACCGAGAAAGACATGCATTGGAATAAGCAAACACCCGCTCAGAAACACAGGCATAAAGAGTGAGAGAGACAAAAAACACACACAAATACGTAGATTCAAACACACATACCGAGAAAGATATGCATTGGAATAAGCAAACACCCACCCAGACACACAGGCAAAAAGAGTGAGAGAGACAAAAAACACCTACAAATACGTAGATTCAAACACACATACCGAGAAAGATATGCATTCGAATAAGCAAACACCCACGAGACACACAGGCAAAAAGAGTGAGAGAGACAAAAAACACATACAAATACGTAGATTCAAACACACATACCGAGAAAGATATGCATTGGAATAAGCAAACACCCGCCCAGACTCACAAGCAAAAAGAGTGAGAGAGACAAAAACACATACAAATAGGCTACGTAGATTCAAACACACAAACTGAGAAAGACATGCATTGGAATAAGCAAACACCCGCTCAGACACACAGGCATAAAGAGTGAGAGAGACAAAAATAACATACAAATACGTAGATTCAAACACACATACCGAGAAAGATATGCGTTGGAATAAGGAAACACCCACCCAGACACACAGGCAAAAAGAGTGAGAGAGACAAAAAACACATACAAATACGTAGATTCAAACACACATAACGAGAAAGATATGCATTGGAATAAGCAAACACCCGCCCAGACTCACAAGCAAAAAGAGTGAGAGAGACAAAAACACATACAAATAGGCTACGTAGATTCAAACACACAAACCGAGAAAGACATGCATTGGAATAAGCAAACACCCGCTCAGACACACAGGCATAAAGAGTGAGAGAGACAAAAAACACATACAAATACGTAGATTCAAACCCACATACCGAGAAAGATATGCATTGGAATAAGCAAACACCCACCCAGACATACAGGCAAAAAGAGTGAGAGAGACAAAAAACACATACAAATACGTAGATTCAAACACACATACCGAGGAAGATATGCATTGGAATAAGCAAACACCCACCCAGACACACAGGCAAAAAGAGTGAGAGAGACAAAAAACACATACAAATACGTAGATTCAAACACACATACCGAGAAAGATATGCATTGGAATAAGCAAACACCCACCCAGACACACAGGCAAAAAGAGTGAGAGAGACAAAAAACACATACAAATACGTAGATTCAAACACACATACCAAGAAAGATATGCATTGGAATAAGCAAACACCCACCCAGACACACAGGCAAAAAGAGTGAGAGAGACAAAAAACACATACAAATACGTAGATTCAAACACACATACCGAGAAAGATATGCATTGGAATAAGCAAACATCCACTCAGACACACAGGCAAAAAGAGTGAGAGAGACAAAAACACATACAAATAGGCTACGTAGATTCAAACACACAAACCGAGAAAGACATGCATTGGAATAAGCAAACACCCGCTCAGACACACAGGCATAAAGAGTGAGAGAGACAAAAAACACATACAAATACGTAGATTCAAACACACATATCGAGAAAGATATGCATTGGAATAAGCAAACACCCACCCAGACACCCAGGCAAAAAGAGTGAGAGAGACAAAAAGCACATACAAATACGCAGATTCAAACACACATACCGAGAAAGATATGCATTGGAATAAGCAAACACCCACCCAGACACACAGGCAAAAAGAGTGAGAGAGACAAAAACACATACAAATACGTAGATTCAGACACACAAACCGAGAAAGACATGCATTGGAATAAGCAAACACCCACCCAGACACACAGGCAAAAAGAGTGAGAGAGACAAAAAACACATACAAATACGTAGATTCAAACACACATACCGAGAAACATATGCATTGGAATAAGCAAACACCCACCCCGACACAGAGGCAAAAAGAGTGAGAGAGACAAAAAACACATACAAATACGTAGATTCAAACACACATACCGAGAAAGATATGAATTGGAATAAGCAAACACCCACCCAGACACACAGGCAAAAAGAGTGAGAGAGACAAAAACACATACAAATACGTAGATTCAGACACACAAACCGAGAAAGACATGCATTGGAATAAGCAAACACCCGCCCAGACACACAGGCATAAAGAATGAGAGAGACAAAAACACATACAAATACATAGATGCACACACACAAACCGAGAAAGACATGCATTGGAATAAGAAATTGCATGAAAGGAATAGAAGAAGTCCGACTAACTAGTCGTGAACTATAGCTGACTTCACTGCAGTCAAGTCAAGTACCGTACCCTAGCAGGGAAAAAAAATGTTGAAAACATTCTTAGTCACACAAAATAATTCTTCTTCTTCCTCTACTAGATTTTCTTCTTCTTTCCTTTTCTTGTAAATTAATTAAAAAAACTTTTTCCACAAAATAAGTTTTTCAAAGAAAAGTATAGAACTCCATTGAACAAAAATGAGCAAAAATAAAATCAAATAATCTACCAAGCGTGAAACTACCACAAATCAGCGTCGATAAATAAATGAAACCCAAAACGAACAGAAATTACAATAAATAACTGAGTCAAACTCAAAACGAGCAGAAATTAACATGAGTAGGGCTCAAAACCCCTAGCAACGCCCCATTTCATTTTCATATGCAAACGTCCTGATCCTTTGAATGCAAGTTTACCTTTTTGAGAAAAGAAAATCAGGGGTTTCTCACTCTGTTATCAATATGACTGAAAAGTCGAAACTTATTTCTGAAAACCCATTGGCCGTTCTACTGATTATGCCAATTATTTTCTCGTTAACAACCAAAAGGGGCTTTAATCATTGCTACTACTACTAACAAATCACCGCAGAACCAAGCCTTCTGAGGTCAAAAAAACAATCAATTCAACAATTCTCTTCGAATCTTGGTTCAATTTAAATTTCAGCATTTAATAGTTGCATACTATTTTCGAAAAAGATGCATGGGGACTTCAATACAGGTTGGGGATTTTAATTTAATTATGGCGAGTGGTCATTGGCTTTTTCATCCTTAAATTTCGTAAATTATAAACAATTTTTCTTTTTTTCAGATGAAAAAAAATTATTTTCAATATATTCAAGGGCTAGGAAACTACAGGTATGGTTTCTATAAAATTTGAGAAACGCATTATACGTCATTGATTAGGGTTCATGGACTTTGATTTCCCCTCGAAAGGGGTGCGCCGATCCCGGAGGTACTGCAATACCGGGCCAACGCGTGAAGGGAACGGAGCAACTCCCGACATCCCTCCTGTTTCCAAAAATCGGTTTAATATTCTGGGCACCATGTAGGGACCGTATCAGAGTTTAAGCTGATAAGAACAGATACTACACTTTGATCTTAGGCAAAAGGCCGAGAAGCGATAATTCAACAAGGATTGTCAAAGACTATATAAGAATACGAGTAAGAAAGTTTGTCACAAATTTAATTTCGGTTGCAATCACAGTTTATAGACAGTAAGCTTATCGCAGATCATTTCTGGTCTTCGTTCTCGGTGCGAACAAAAGCTCCTCCCACTTATTTCTGCATTACAGGGTTAGTCTGTTTTCGTCAATCACTGAAAAATGGTTACCAAGTGCATTATTCGTAATTGCGAAAGCAGAAAAAAACTTGGTGAGCCAGCCAAGTGGTTTGCAAGTGTCCCATCTCACAGGTATGAATTAATTGATATACAAATTATGACTTAATCTATTGTTTACATACAGTGGACTCAACTGATCGGCCTATGTAGGATTTTATAAAAAAGGGGGCGGGGGGGGGGGTTGATGAAATTTGTGAAAATAAGGAATTTTTTCTTCTTCTAAAAACTGGTGGAGTAGGTGTGATGGTTTCAGGGACGGATCCAGGATTTTTTTAGGGGGGGGGGCGCAAAATAGGTTGATCCGACAAACTTACGTTAGGAGCAAGTTTAATTAATGCAAACTTGCGTTAATTAGGTAAATTACGCTACTTTAGACTACTATAGGGGGGCACCCCTCGCCCCCCCCCTCCGGATCCGCCACTGGATGGTTTATCATTTTTTTTTCACGTCGTGATGTTTATTTTCTACGATATTTATTTCCTAGATAAGACTAGTTTCGTTTTCAATCAATGTTTTCGTATGAAATGGGCAGACCTTTCCTGAACTTTAAACAATAAACACATCTGTTCGAAAATCTTTGCACTTTGTGAATTTAGATAGCGATAAGGGTTCCTGATTGAGAACAATTTTAGGACTTGAGTTCTAATTATCGGTTGTTGTGGTAAAAGTCATATTGGTTGTTGTGGTAAATTTGTGTTTGATTATCTCCTTAATGAGCTCCTCAGTACTAAAGACAATAAAAATCAAACCAATATCAATAAACAGATGTGAAAAGTGGAAGTAACTATATTTAATTTAGCTGCAAGTCTACATTCATGCCCACCACGTAATTTCCCTTTGAGAAAACATTGATAAAACTTTTAAAACTGAAATATCAATGCGAAGCACCAAATATCATAATCAAATGTCATCGCCTTATGGCATTGTTCAAATAAAACTTATTTTTTACTTGATTATCGTCGTAAATTTATTCTTTGTCTTTCTTTCCATTCTTAAACCAATGTTATATTTACCTTTTGCATTATTACAGCCCACTATATATACATTCATATAAATTTATATGCAGTGTTACCGCCATACCAATTATTCTCCTTTCCTTTTTTATTCTTTAATAATAATTTCTGGTCGTTTTGAGTTTGAATTATTGTAGGCTTCTATTTCTACTGATCTTAAGTTTAATATGGCCTTTACTTTTCTTTAAAATAAACTTTCTTTTTCGTAAAGTTTCCGTAGCGTATATATATATATATATATATATATATATATATATATATATATATATATATATATATATATATATATATATATATATTTATATCGGCGCGTACAAACAGCTCCTCTCTTTTGATCTGCCATCAGCGGTCCAATTACCCTGGAACACGTATTTTGGCAGAAACTTTCTCAAAATGCCTTTGAAACCAACTTGAGACTTCGAAACCTATTTTTAATTCCTAAAAACATCTAATAATAACATTACACTACTAACTACCGATTTTCATGTATGTATTGGAATAAATTAATTTAAAATTAGTTTCTTCAAAATTAGTGTTCCAACGTTGAAGCCAAGTTTCGCGTCCAAGAGAAATCTGACTTGTCTACCCGTGAAAAGATCTGACTTCGCTTATGTTTATATCTGCAAAAACGTTCTCCGGAGCACTCGCACCCCGGTCCGGGTTTTTATAATGGGTGAGATAGAGAATGATCATACTGGATAATTATATGAACTGTGGTTGCAATACACAAATGACATTCAGTTAACTTATCACTTTGTCTTTAGATTTTTATAAACACTATAAACATTTCCCATAATATCAAAGTTTATCTCAAAATTTTCATGGTAAAAAAAAAATTTGCCAATCAAGAATTGGAAAAAATTGTCATTCAAAAAGCCAAAATCAGACAAAGATAAAAAAAAAACGCAAAAGAAAATTAAATAATTTGAAAATGGTGTATTTTGATTTAGCTCAATTTCCCATTGAACATGTCCTGACAATTTCAACGAAGTACCCTTAGCCGTTCCTGAGGTATAGCCCTTTTGACAAAACTGAAAGCATGAAGTGTCTCTTGTTTAGTTTAAAATCCCCGCAAAAAATACCCTGAAGTTCTGTATTAACTTCTAATTATTAGAAGTTATATTAAAAATGTCTTTAACGTTACACGTTGGCAAAGCCACGAACATCTTAACGTAGAAAAAACATTTTCATAAAAAATAAGATTGCATCGATTTGTGACATCAGCAGTAAATTTTATTTTCAAGGATTTTATATTTGTTGTAAAAAAATAAAAATAAAAAATTATTCAAGCCTCCAAACGATTTCTCCGGCATTGATTTCACCTTTACGCATAACCAACTGCACTAGGAGGCGTTGAATTTTGTTTTGCATTTTATGGTAATTAGTAAGCTACATTAAACTTGTTGATTTTAAAGTTTTACGTACCAAAGGAGTTGCAACATTTAGGTGATTAGTTTTGCTTACTGTTTTTCACGGTTTAACACTATCCTACGAAATTTGTTGTTTTGGGACAATCCAAATAAAAAAGGATTACATACTTAGTTACATTACTTACAAGGATTACATACTTAGTTGCATCAATGCTATTTATTTAATAAAAATTTCTGTCATTCATATAATAACAATTTCCGGCAGTTTTTATTTCACATATTCTTTTTCATTGGTTAAGATAAGATAATTTTAGGTCTTTTCCATTTCTCTCTATGAGGATTCAAATTTCGGCTTTCTATTTATACGTTTGACAAAATTTTGCAACAATTTTTTAACAAAAGTTGTGCTATAATGCTTTCGATTGATGGGTAGGGGGAGAAATATCCAAATGTAAATAAGTTGAAAATCTGCATAATCTCTTGGTTTCTATAGGGTTGAAGGGATTCCAGCCCCTATCATGTTACAACCTTGAGTATAGACAAATGTGACGCAACTATTACCCCCAACATACCCTGAAAGTTTCAACTTAACTTCCTTAATTTTTCCGTAAACATCACATATACATGGAAACATTGGATGCAAATAGTGTATTTTGATTTAGTTCAATTTCCAACGTAAAAGCCATTTACGCTGATATACCCTACTTGACAATAAGGCAAGTTATATTGTGATATTATTAAATTTGCTCTAAACATAGACACACAAACTGAATTCAAAATGAGCCGAGCAAATATTACAAGAAAAATGTCCTCTCTTCCCCAACGACACCACCGGTGACAATCAATGGTGTCAATTCGCGAAAATTATAGAGGCTAGGTAATATCCAGTGCACCCCCCCCCCAACATTTTTGTCTGATACGTTAAAACGTAACGCAATACATTTAAACAAATTTTCGATGCGTTTTTTAACCATTTTATACCCCCCCTCCCCGCTCCTCCAAAGCGAAATTCTGGACACGGCCCTGGGGGGGGGAAGAGTATTCTTCATAATCAAGGGAGGGAAAGTTCGTTGTTTTTCCAATTTCTTTAACAAAAATACAAAAAAAAAAACCAAGCCCCTTTTCAATAATAATACCACAAAAAGACTTTCTTGAATCTGGAAGGGGGAATGAGAACAGACTATTTTCCAGGAAAATACCCCCCCCCCATGAAGCTACTGGTATTCACGCATGCTACTTGGTATTAATACAACTTACATTGTGACATTACTAAATTTGCTCCAAAGATGGACACAAAAGCTGAATTTTTAATCACCCAAGCAAAATACACAGAAACAATACAGAGAGACTACACCAGGTAAATGATTACTTACTTTATTTTTATTAGTATTTATCCTTTTTATTTGTCATTTACTTGATTAATTTTATAATTTTATCTTGTTATTAACAATGTAGCCAGAACACTGTATTGAAGAATAGATGGCCTTCAAGTATAATTCCAGTTTTATAGTAGAATTTGAGTATAAACTTATTAAAGAACCCTAAGCTTTGAACCGTAGAAAAGCAATAGAAAACGAAACAAAAGTCCTATAAGATGGACTCGAGCTAGAAAGACCTAGTAGAAACAAAGTAATACGCGGGATGTTGCATTCCAAGATGGTTGGTAGTATCTTTTGATTTTTCAAGTGCAGAAGATCAATGTCTTATGGAGTAATATTCTGTATGGACTTGTGCTAGTTTTGTTCAGATTTCTTGAGCAATGCTTTGCCCTTTACTTTTTAGCCTAAATAAATTAAGGGGGACTGATGCATTATGCAGGCACCGCTATATACTTTATCAAAGAAACCAGTCATAAAACCCGTCAAACTGCTATTTCATTAGCAGACATTTACTAGATAAATTGATGGCAAAGCGTGGTTTCTCAGTATTTAAACGATTGTTCTTTGGGGTTTAGGAGGGAGAAAGGTACCTAGGTTAGGTTACGTATTTAGTACAAGCTATGCTTTGCCCCCCAGCCTCCCTAATGTGCAAATATATAGCCCAAAATTGTTTCTAAACTATTATATATTCATCCTATTTTATTTTATTTCATTAGCATTAACCAAACTTGACTTCTTCACGGTGCCCGCATAATGAGCCAGTATCAATTACGCGGCTATCCTGTAAGGATAACAAATCCAGCAATAGTTACTTTCTAAGACGAAACAAAAGAGGAGTAAATGTAGCTTGAACTTGGCTCGCTTTTACACCATCTAAGGGCTTAAGAAATAAACACAAGAATTGTTTCCTTCCAATCTCGTACAGGCCCATGGGCCCCTCAAAAAGTCTACTCCCTCTGGAGAAAAATAAATTTCTGTAAAATTTAGGACGGTTCTGCAGCAAGGCCTACTATAGAAACAAGGGCCAGCCCTGAACACACCAATTCCTTGTACCGAAATATCTTGCGGAATGCACTTTAATCATCAACTAAATGAATTCATTCTTCATTGAAAGATTCTAATATATGGACCAAGGAATCAATAGTTAAGCTGTCAGAATGCCATACTTCAGACTCCACGAATGTATCAACGAAGATACAACTCTGAGATGGTAAATCAAAGGGTTTTTGTTTTATTTGCATTTAGGCTCCAGGCACCTCCTTCCTCACAGACCGTTTTCTCTTGATTCTCATTCTCCCTTCCCATGGAGAATTGCCTCTTGATCCTCTTTTCCCTTCACACAGAGCCTTGTCTTTTGAATCGCGTTCTCCCGCCAGACAGAGTATTGTGTCTAGAAACAATATAAGGAACAAAAGATACTAAAATCTTTGATGGTAATAGGCTAGAAACCCATGGAATCTCCCAATTGAAAGGATTTGCCCCTATAAGGTCTCAAAACTCCTCATTTTAGAGGAACCTCCTAAACTGGAATGGAAAGAGGATAATTTCTTAAACCACATTGGCCTGACATAACATAAAGAAAGAAAAAAGAGCAAAAATGGGGTTTTTAAAGGCCAAATGAAAATACTGAAAAAACACAACAAAGCGAATATTTTGAGGGGACAAACGCCTCTCTTCTTCAGCGCGATACAGAAAAAATATAATGAATGCGAGTGCCGAAGAACAAACCAACAAATAAAAAGTGGAAAGTCAATGTGAATGTGAAAAAACAAAGAAAAAAAACAAAAATTAAAAGATGAACAAAAATCAATAAAAGCCAAAAAATTGTAAGAATTGAAACCAAATACCTAACAACATTAAAAGTGAGTCATTCACCAATATCTGTGATTTGCAAAGAAATTGAAAATTGAACCGCCATCGACGGAAGTAGTATCCATGTACACAATTTCAATTACACATGGAATTTCACAAGAATATGCACTACAGTTACACGTGGACATTTTTAAAAAAGCTGGCAAACCTATAAAGTGGCCAAACACGTTTTGAAACTATAGTCAAGGCTGTATAAGACAATCAGACTGTTTTTTTGCTATTGATATCAATTACGCATGGAATTACACAAGAATATACAGTGTAGTTTGACGAGCACATTTTAAAAAAGCTGGCAAACCTATAAAGTGGTCAAACATGTTTTGAGAGTATAGTCGAGATTGTATAAGACAACCAGACTGGTTTTTGAGGCAACACCCATTTTTTAGGGCCAATCAGAGACATCGGAGGCTATTCTATATACGATAACTTGATTGGTGATTGGATTTGAATAAAAGGAGCGATTTTCATTGCAATTCATATTAGTAAGAGAATTGAATTAAGAGAGAATAGTTTATTTGAGAGGATATTAGTAGAGAAAATGAGTGGTGCATTTACACTATTGGAGATTGATGGTGGAGCCGGTAGCAGCAAAGATATACGAGTGCCAAATGTGGCTGTGGAAATAACCGGATGTTGTAGACTATGCCTTGAATGGGACGATATGTATGCTAGATACGTGATATCATTAAGCAAATTTAAGCTGGAGGAGCAATTATGTTTTGCTGCGAAACTGAATATTGTGCATATAAATAGACTTCAGGCAGCATTAGATGTGCTAGTGAAATATATTGATGAGAACAAAATACATCAGTGAATGTTATTATTGTAATTAAGCTCAATAAAATTGTTTCTAAATCAAAGGTATTTTTCTTTCTATAGTAGACTAGCGTATATTTTTTAGAGTAGAACAAATTCTGGTTAGTCTGAAGTTGGTTGTCAGAGTGTTAGGACTCTAAAAAGTGGATAGATTTGAGAAAGAGCGAATCATGGGGAATCTAGTGCTTATGGAAAAACGTTTGATTCTAGATGATGATTTTCTAGAGCTGTCTATTCAAAGGAAGATATTTCTCAGGGAATGCTTGTCGATATAATGAAAACTGACTCTCCATCATTAGACTACTGCATGAAGCTTCTACGTCGTGGTCCAAATGCATTTACACAATGTATTGATATATTAATCACGACACAACAAAATGATATTGTGGATATGCTTTTAAACACTAGTTTAGAAATTTAGGACTTTTTTTCATGAGAAAGATGGTGTTCAAGGATGATTTACTCCCCTCTCTCTCTCTCTCTCTCTCTCTCTATATATATATATATATATATATATATATATATATATATATATATATATATATATATATATATATATATGTATATATATATATATATATATATATATATATATATATATATATATATATATATATATATATATATATATATATATATATATATATCCCACTCAATTTGTTGTTGTTGCTAGCTCAGTTTCATTGTGACAGTGAGAGTGTCAACACATGAAGAAATGTTCCATACATGTCCACTATGTATGTACACACTGGGAAGCTGGCCATCATGTGAGAATTGCACAATGATTGATGAGTATGATGAAAAGTGTAGATTATGCAACCCGTGTAAATTGCATAGAGGATATGCTGTACAAATTAAAGGTTGTAATTCCTGTCTTGAAGAGGTGTGTGACTCTCATCCTAGAGGGCACCTATGCTCCAATTGCC
The DNA here is from genome assembly GCA_027921565.1 of Artemia sinica. Classification (NCBI taxonomy): domain Eukaryota; kingdom Metazoa; phylum Arthropoda; class Branchiopoda; order Anostraca; family Artemiidae; genus Artemia; species Artemia sinica. The sequence goes on along the minus strand of CM051270.1, from coordinate 60,334,291 downwards.
ACTATTTTAAATGTAATCAGTGGGAGAATACATATCCCGGTATGATTGGAAAGAATCCTAAGCGTGATTTTAGCTTATTGCTACGAGATTGGTATCGTCGTGGTTTTAGATTGTTCTGGGAGGAGGAGCCGGGTCAGCGATTCAACTGTTGGAACAACAAAAGAATATGGTTTCTACGTCATCGTTGTGAAGACAATGGGTGTTATGATTATAAGCCCACTGATTTTTATTTGGCTGTGACGGAATGTGATTCGCCACTTGAGGACACTGTTTGTGACATTGCTTCAAATAAACAAATTGAAACATGTGAATTCTATAGAATGAATGAGAATAGTAACATTGACAATACAAAGAGATATGACAAGAGTGAAGTTACACTCTACTGTAGAAAATGTGACCCTGACATTGCAGCACATCAGGATCAGTATACTGTGAATTCGGATAATCTACCTGCATTAGTTGTTGTCGACAAATACCTATACCTAATAGAAGATGAAATCTAAAGAGTAGAAAAGTCGTTTTTTATCATGTATATACATTTTTTTTCATTTATTAATAAACAATTTCACATACATTTTTAGAACATTTTATTCGTAGGGCACTAAAATCAATATTAAACACGCTTGTAAGTATATTTTCCACTAGAAAGTCGTTCAATCGAGGTAAGTCAACGTAGATGTCGAGAAACTGCTTATAGGTATAGCCAACACATCTGAACATGAAAAAGAGTAGTGCATGAAAGCCACATGTCTTAGTCGTTAAATCCTGTACTCTTCGTTGATTTTGAATAATAGTTTTCCCACTGCTTTCAATAAAGTTGCTGATGTATTGAGTGTAGAATTTATACGATAGACCAAGAGGATAAAAAAATTCAATATTCCTCGCTGTTAAAGATACATAGCCAATGGCCTGTCTTCAAAGTCGATGGACTGCTATTAACAATGATTAGGGTATTGTTAACACCTGGAATTTTTTCAATGAAGTCCGATAGTATGCAATAGGACTTGTACTGGGACATGTATGGATCCATACTAAATACGTTGATTATTTGGTTTGTGTTCATGGTGCTAGGTCTAGTAGAACACTGCCGTTGGGTGTGATTTCCCAATAGGTTTCAAATTGACTGAATGATATTAGCATGATACTCTCAGTCAAAGCATCGGCAAATGTACACTCTAAGCGTACATTCCCTGTTCGTACTATGCTCATACCCTAAGTCCCCGACAAGTCCAAAACAATTACGCCATAATTTTTTGAAAACATTGAATTGGTTATTCTATTTTCAAATAGTTGGGAATCATGATCTAGTGATTGCATGGTCAACTCGTACAGAGTTCTATAGGGTTTTTTGTACAGTGGAATACCATTCACTTTACACACAAGGCTAGATAGACCGAAAAAATTAAAATAATGGGGGGATTCAGTCCAGGATCCAACAGCACTGCCACTCTTCACAAAGGCCAAAGCCAATTTTGATGGGATTTCTCCATTGATAAATGATGAATCGGTATAGCTACGAGAGCCGGTGGCAATGTGACGTTGATTTGTGATTGTATGGGGGACAAGAAGTTTAATATTATTGCCATTGGCTCTTACCTTTTCCACTGCCAATGCAACAGAGCTCATAACCTGTTGTTTTCGGACGTAGAGAATTGCCGATGTGATAATGACATTTGCATCGGGTGCTACAGGAAGTGTTTTTCTCAAAATTAAATTCGATGGGGCTAGTTGCAACTTTATGTCAATCTTGACATTGGGGGGTAACCATTGGGATATATTGAATGTCTCTGGATTTAATTTTCCAACTAAATGATACTCCTGGGTAGCTGCAGTAGTCAACTCACCGTCAGTATCAACACCTGATCGATATTCATAGCCCAATGATTGTCCTCTCAACTCCTTGTATGCTTTTGGTGTCATCATCATAAATTGTATGTAGCTTGCATAGTTGGATAGACTATTGCTAGTGCTCACCAATGTTCCATTAATAAATATAATACATGAATTTGTTTGAACAGGTTGTGCAGAATACAGTTTTTGTAGGAGAGACCATCGGCAGCAGTTGGAGTTGTATTATCTGACTTTTTCTTCACCGCAACATTTAAATCAATAAATGTTGATGACAAATCAATGAAATAGTCTTCATTGGAAAATATTTGAAAGTGTATATTTTCCGAGAGGGGTTGCTGGGATGAAATTGTTCATAGTAGCCATACTTGACACTGACATCAACATGTTCAGCATTGAAAAGATTCAATGAGGAACTGATTGATGGATGTGATTCCTTGTGAGGGAGATAAGTCATCTTAAAAGAAGAAATCCTTCTTTGATCTAACAATCTTTTTCATTTTCTTCTTCTTCTTATTGGTCTTCCTTGTTTTATTTCTCAAAGTCCTTGTTGATGTCCTTCGCTTCCCGCCTGGGTAGAGACTGATGAGTGAATGACGTGCACGCATCCTTTTCAATCCCTCCTCATTTTGCCGAGATTTTAATTGCTCACCAACGGCTCTTGGTGAAGATCTAATATCTTCCTTGACACTCTCGTTGAAATCCTTACCCGACCCCCAGTCCTGTAGTGTTGAGGCAGCAAAATTTGATGCAGCAGGTACAAGATATTTTCTGGCAAGGGGTGGTGCAGAACGAAATAGCCTAGCAAACCAGCTACCAAGACCATAGCCAGACATTGTAGTACGCCCCTTGTAGTAGTCCAATCCATTGCCTATTTGACGTTGACTCAGAGCACCAACATAACAATCGATATCGGGACAGACAAATGGAATTCTTCTATTGTTCATTTTAAGTGGTGCTTTTGTCGTCGACAATGGGTCGAAAATGACATGTAATCACTGCCGAACCTTTTGTTATTGCTAGAGGATCACCTAATTCACTTCTTAGTGTTAACTGACAGAGGAGTTCCAAATACGAAGTGTTTACAGGAACATACTGAAGATGCTTTATATTATAGTGATGAACAAGTTCATGGGTTGTTTTTCGTTCAAGAACACTTAGGAGGGGGACATTTGAATTACCAACTCTCGATGTTTCCACAAAAGATGCATAGAGAAATATGCAAGAGTCCGAGGCGAAACCAGGTGGATAATCAGCAAAAATAACTTGATCCATCCCGTAAACAGTGCCAGCGTTTTTCCCATTGATCATATTCTGTTTAAAGCCAAGAACGTCTCTCAGATTATCATTGAGAATAATCATTTCAGTGTCAACAGGTGAGGTAATGTAAATCCTATTGTGTTCCATTGAATAATTAAAATGGAATGTACCAATCCTACGATATGAGATTTTTCTATTGATTGTACGACACAAATCTGTCATATTATCATATTCAATATATTTCAATTTGACATGTGGATATTCGCTAGATTTAAGTGCTTCAACCCATTCATACTCGACAAAGAGTGACCAATCGAATGGTATAACTTTTATGTCACACACACGATCCTTTCTCAGGATGTCATAGGTATTTTTAAGAATACAGTCGACAAGAGCCACTTCATACTTTTCGTCATCGAATTTGATGGCGGGGGAGAGTTTCGTCCAAAAATCACTTGTTTTATTCAATTAATTGTAGAGAGGATCGCAAACGTTGGACATAAATGTTACATAGAAATCATTGGGCATTGTCAGTATCTTCAACACTGATCCAAGAATCAAAATCAGAGTTGTATCCTAGCCACCGAACAAGTAACTGTTTCCTACCCCTGTGAGTACGAGTCTTTAATATCTTTTTAATTTGATAGATTTCACTATTATTTTTAACTTTTTGTAGTTCATAGTCATAAAATCTGCCGAGAATTTCTTCATCTTTGGCATCGCGCAAACGATAAGTTATGGGTTTAGTGTCTAGGATTTTTGCCACTTTAAAAAGTTCTGTGGACCACAAGTAATTACCCTTTTCAAAAACATTAGTTGTTCTATTAATTCGAACAGTATCACCAACATTGACTTTTTCCTTCTTGACAATCGTTTCATTGAAATATTGTTTAAGAAAGGTATCAATTGTATCAAGATCTGAAGGATGAACTTCCGTTGGGGTTTAATTGGACAATGATCGATGAGGTCGTTGATTATAAATCAAAATGATTTTATCTAAATCATGAATAAAAGCAGATGTATTTTTCAATGTACAATATCTTGAAATTAAAAGTCGAATAGTTCTTATCAATCGTTTGGCCAATGCAGCCTTTATAGGACTATGACTATGATAGAGCAGTGTATTATATTTTGCTAGTACTTTTGCAACATGGGGATTAACAAATTCACTACCACGATCCGTTTGATTTTTTTATACGAATCCTGTTCGAGAATACTTTCAACGGCCTGAGCAACTTCAACATCTCTCTTTGACTGCAATGGAATGGCATATGCATAGTGACTAAAAACACTGATTGCAAGTGGAATGTACTTGTACGGTGTATTGTGACGTCTTTGAATCTCATCTAGAGTTAGGAGATCTGCTTGCATTATATGCAATGGGAAAAAGGCTTTAGTTTTTCGATAATGATTAGCACGACGTCTATGATTTCTATGCAGAGTGTAATTTGATTCATTTTGTAGATAGTTCTGTACACTTTTAGCGTGAACACCAGTGACTTTGGAAAGAGTGGTGGGGGAACTTAAACTCCCCACTTCGCCATTATTTTCATAAACACCTTTCAGAACTTCAACCATTTTGAACGTAAACACGTAGTGTAACGTCCGCTACCCTTTTGTATACTGGTGGTTGGCGGTGGTAGTGATGGTGACGTTGACTTGATACGTCTTCGCTTTTGTCTAGCTATCAGTGGTGTGCTGCTCCCCACCATTGTCAAGTTTCCACTAGGTGTGCTAGTATTTTCCAAAATTGATTTAAAATCTTCTTCTTCTTCTTCTTCATATTTTAATGGTGTTGGTGCATGTTCATTTAATTTTTTTAGAATTTGCTTATTGCTAATAAGGCTTTTGGGGAAGTTAAATGTCTTTAGAAAGTTGTATAGATGAGTGTCAAATGATTATAGTCCTTAGTCCTCCCAAATCCTACCAAATCCTACCAAATCCTACAAATCCTAATAGTCCTCCCAAATCTACCCGTTTACAAATCTACTATTTGTAATAGAAATAAAATAAAGTACATTATAAAAATATTTGTCAAGGAACTGTGGTTAGTTCAGAAAGAAGCAATAGCCTTATTTCTCCTGAAGCATTTTAAGCGATATATTTACCGGGGTATTAAATAAGTATCATTTTTATCCCCCCTCAAAACGTAATTTCCCCTCCTAGCATTAATTTCCCCCCCCCAATAAATATTCGCTAGTTTGGTGTGGCATAGACAATGCAATGTTTTGACTAATAGCAAAAGAGTAGTTTCTTTGACAAGCAAAAAAAATTACATTATATTTAGGTATCTCTGAGGAGAGCAGAGAAATTTAAAACAATGTTTGGGGTGGGGGAATTAACATTTTAATATCTCTGACACACTTTTACAGTGTTGAAAAAATGGCGAAAAGAAAAGGCTAAAAAAAAGTTGGAAAGAAATAGGTAGATATTTCTATAAGCAGGTAGATGGTATAAGTAAAAATGCTTACATTTCCAAATTCAGACTGCACTTGTGTGCCTGAAGGCCCTGGCAAAGCATGAAGGGGGGGGGGGCAACCTCACGATCTTGAGTAGACGGGGTTGAGAAATTATGAGAAGCCATCCACTCTCTTTTCAATTTTCTGCCAGGTTGCATAGAGGTTTGCGCAGGTAGCGCAGAGCTGGCAATGGCGTGAGAGGCTCCGGGCATTAAAAGTTGAGTGGTCAATGGGTGGCCCAGAGCATGTGTAAAGGAACTGGCATATCTTTTGATGGAAGGCCTTGCAGCTTGCATCGGTGTGACATCGTTCCCTCTTGCTCTCTTTTCAGGGGGAGAGTACTTGTCGGAATCCTCCTTAAAAAAGAAGACAAATTTAGTATGAAATAATGATCCCACTTTTACAGAAGAAAAATTAGTACCCCCCGCCCACCCCATAACCAGAATTTTGTCTAGAAAGCATTTATCGCAAAGAAGCCTCTCCCCTCTTTTCAGCAAAGCAGAAAGTAAAAATTTGCAAGAAATATACTAGGCTTAGAAATCAAACGTTTTATTGCTCGACTTGTGAAAAAATAAATTTTGACAAACAGTAGTCTGTAGTCTTAGGATAGAAATCAATGTTTCTATTTTTTACCATTTAGAAAATTTTTTTTATATGTTCCAGTCTATAGGCTTTATATAAGATAAAAAAGATAGTTAACACACAGCTAACAGGCCTAAAATTTACGATCATAGGTAAAAATGCTATTTAATTTACGCATAATAAAGCTATGTATCTTTTTCTTAAACCCCCTCCCCCCTTACTTTTCATGCGAAGAAACAGTTTGTTTTCACCTGACAACGAAGGTGTTAGAATTGATACATTGCCCCTTCCCCGCCTTATATTTTTATAAAAGCCTCTTAATCATCTATGAAATCCATGAATTCGAAAATAAGAGGATTTAAAATGCCCCGTCCCTTCCTTTCCATGAAGGTAAAAGTTTGAAGATTTAACTGAAACATTATTTGCTTTCATCAAATACATTTGAAAAAAGAATATCTCGTTTAATTTTACAATAATTCATCCCCTTTTTCAAACCGTCTAGAATTACGCAAAAGCATGTGGCTTTAATCATTTCTGATAACACGCGTTTGAAGTTTGTTTTATGAAAATCACCTTCTTGTAGGAAGATTAAACACACATGGTTTTATCTAGACTGCAAAGAAAGCAGATTTTAAATGCATAATGGGAAAATGACATTTTTGAGCGAGAGAATTATTTCTAATGAATGAATTAAACTCGTAAACAGAGGGGGAGGGTAGATAGGGTTTACGTAATGGAAAAAAGAGTGTATTTTACGCTTTCTATCGAGTATAAACATCATATAGTAGAGTTTTTATTGTGGGGTGGGGGGAGGGTACACCCTGAATTTGAATTTACTGGAGGGGTGACTCTGTAAAATGATTTTATTTGGAAAAAAATTAAGAAAATTTACTTAACTGAACTCACATTATAAATCGATGTAGCCAAAGCTTCCAAGTCAATAATATCAAATGCGTTATCAATGGTGTGTTAGAACTTTATGAAAGTTTAATCGTAACGCATGCTCGTTATATACAAAATCTCAAGGGCGAATGAATATCACTCCTTTTATTTGAATCCAATTACTAATGAAGTTATCGTATATAGAGTAACCTCCGCTCTCTCTTATTGGCCCTAAAAATGGGTGTTATCTCAAAAACCAGTCTGCTTGCGTTATATAATCTCAATTATACTCTCAAAACGTGTTTGACCGCTTTATAGGTAAAGGTTTGATCGCTTTTTGCAATTTACAAGTCAAACCACACTGTATATTCTTGTGTAATTCCATGTGCAATTGATATCAATAGCAATAACCAGTCTGGTTGCGTTATATAATCTCAACCATAGTTCCATAACGTGTTTGTTCACTTTATAGGTAAAGGTTTGCTCGCTTTTTGCAATATCCACGTCAAACCACACTGTATATTCTTGTAGGCGTGAAACTGCACTGTATATTCTTGTAGGCGTGAAGCCTTATGCCCTATCATGATGAGCGAAGTTGCTAAAGACATGTTTTTTTGATCACTTTTTTGGAAAGGAACATAAACTCCTAGAATAGTATAGCAAGGAACATAAACTCCTAGAATAGCATAGGAAGGAACATAATCTACCCAAATAGCACAGGAAGGAACATAATCTACCCAAATTCCATAGATACATTCTACTCGTGTTTGACTTCGAATACGTATTTTAAGTATCTGATACGTATCTGATGGTGTAATTTTCATTAAGGTTCTATAAATTTTATGGGGTTGTTTCCCACTTTTTTCGATAATCAGGCAAATTTTCTCAGGCACGTAACTTGTAGAAAATTACAATTCTGAAAGCGATAAATAAATTTAAAGAATGCGTAGGACTAAACTTGATGAAACTTATATATTTGAAATCAGCATTTAAATTTGATTCTTTTGACGCATCTATTGATATCAAAATTCCGATTTTTAGAGTTTCGGTTACTACTGAGCCGGGTCGGTCCTTACTTACCATTCGTTACCACGAACTGTTTAAAAACGCTAGAATATCTGTCACCAACACACCAAAGATATTGTAACCCGTGCATCTCTTCACTAATGTGAAAACCTTCAACAAGAATGTATGTCTCCATACTTTTAGATGGACTCTTATAATTTATTAAGCATACATGACTGACGGAATTTTCACCCTTTTTCACAGATAAAGCAAATCTAACAATGTTTATTTTTTTATCCCCATATATAATAGTTTTTTTTAGTGAAAGTGTCAATAATGACCCCTACACATCCTTTGACTGTGTAGTCATGGCCCTTGCTGCGTTTGTTCCACCCCCCGTCACACACTACTGTAGTCCAATAGGAACTATTCAGAAACCTGATTTCGGGAACCACCATTTTCAGTGACTCCTCTCCGTTCTGCTGTAAGATTTCTCTCAACATTTCCATCTATACGGTGCCAATTGCCGATTCAGTTTTCATGAAAGTCTCTTTTGACATAGGGCAGATGCCTAAGGGACGCCCAGTGTCTCAGATAGTGTGGTGTAGCCTCCACCTGTCCCCATAACACCCCACGCAGCCTCAATGTTCATGTCTCCTCGTACGTTGGTATAGTGCTCTGCTGTTCCTTTAGGCTTGCTGTCAGTAAAGGTTGTCAAATAGTCTTTTACACTTGTTGTGGGAGAATCAGGATAGTTTCTTAGGATTTTTTTTCACTTCCAGGCCTCAAAAGTCAAAAGCTTTACCTGGTGTTTACGCGTTTACAGGCTGCGATATAGTATTTTGCTTTTCTGGCACTGGAAAGAAGAAAGCCTTTGATGTCTGGAAAAGTTATCCCAATGCAACTGACGTGTTCTTCGATTTGTCGTCTGCGTCGACTGCTACGAGACCGTGAACGCAAGAGCTACTGGGGGGATTTGTAGTTTTATGCTATGAGCGGACAAGCGAAGTCCAGGGTGTTGACGAAGCGAGAAAAGTGCTTTTTCCAAGGGACGGCAGATTGACCGCATCCCACCAACATCCGACGCCCTTCTTCAGCACACCGGACGTGCACACTTTCAGGCTGGCCGAATTTGGGGAAGAGCAGCCGACTCTATTCAGAATCCTCCTCTGAATTCCCCCTCTGAATTTGGATGGAAGCTCGTAAATGATGAGTGGCATCTTGTCTGGACGACGCTACCAGAGGCTTCCAAGGCGTGCAAAGAACTGACCAAATGTAGCTCCAAGAAAGCCTGCAAGTCATCATGCAAGTACATGAAGGCTTCACTACCGTGCATTGATCTGTGTGCCTGTAATGGAGCCTGCTACAGATTCCCTGGGGGAAATATTTACCCCTTTTCCCCCTTCCCAGGACATCCTCTGCACTTTCACCATAGCATTAAAGCAGTGACTATATAAGATTGAATAAACAAACCGAATACCAATTTGAAATAGACAAAAACAAATATTTCCTGTTTCCTTCCTGTTAGGGGAATTGCAATTCCCCCCCCCTCCCCTCCCTTTGATTTTGGGACACTCCAAGCACCTTTTCCATCACTTTTCTTTAGTTTCTGTCTAATATCGAGTATACACAGTGAATATCAAGCTAAAAAAAGGAAAAAGAATTTTTTTGCTTTTCCCTATTTTTGGTGACTTTTATTCCCTGTTTCCCCCTCTTACAGTGGTCGGATCGCTTGTGTCCCAGTCTCATCGAAAGAAACTAGACTATATGTGGTTCTCTCAGCAGACAAACTCCAATCCAATTAAAGACAAGTAGACAATTAAACGCAAGTATGACTATGACCCGTCCTAGCCTCGGGTATGTTTCCAGCCAGAGGGTTTAAAGTGGGGTTATGTAGGACAGGAGAAACAGAGTAAAATTTAATTTTATTTATAATTATATATAAAATTAACGAATCGGATTAGAAAGCTGAAAAGTGTGGAATAAACTAAAAAAAAAGAGCTACAATTTGAAGTTAATTTTGACTTTTTCGCTTTTATCCATGCCGTGCAAGAGTCCAAAATATAAAAACTAAAAAACAATCGTGGAGGAATAAATTAAAAGAATCTAGAATTTTCAAAACGGCCAATTAATTTTAAAAGTTTTTTTGAATTTATAGTACTTTTGATTGCTTCAAATTTTTCATTTCTGAGGCTCCAGACCTTTTAAAAAAAAGCTACCAGGTTTTCACATAAGATTTTTTTCTATTACCTGGGAATTTTATCAGGAAAAAAACCTGCCAAATTTTAGATCCTTTTTCAAAGATCACTTGTGCAAAATTTCATTGTGCTGGTATGTTGGGTCAGAGAGCAAGATCTCTTTTTGTAGCATAGAAAAATTAACATTGCAATGAATTTAGCGACTTTCACCTTAAAAATCCCAATCCACCACGGTTCATAGACGTTTGGTTCCTTACTTCGAAATGATAACCTGGAAACAAATAAGCCGAGAGAGACTGGCCAGAATTTACAAATATTTCACGAATACCTACAACGTCAGTAGGGAGGGCATAATGACTCGTGACCCTACATAATTTATGCATGTTTTTAAGGTTTTTGTCACTGAGAATGAAAAAACAGGATTTTTCTCACTTTGATGTATTTTCATGGTTTATTGATTATAAGGGGGTCAATGACACCTCTTTCAAGGCCGATTTATTTGTTGTTAGTCCAGGTGTAATGACTCCTGGGGTGAAGTTGGCAAATGCATATTAACCAGGGTGAGATGTATTGATCTAGGACAAGAGGGGGAAGTGGATTTCCGAGAAATTGATTACATAAAAGAGGGAGAACTAAATTTCTGAGAAATTGACTTGCATAATCGAGGGGAATGTATTGATTCGCTAACGGGAATTAAGAAACAATATGGCTTCTTTGATCTTTAGGTCTGAGAGATATAAGGTCTTTAGTGACAGAGATAAACTAATATTCTATTTTTAAATATGGCTTCTCTGATCTTTAGGTCACAGAGATAAATTAATATTCTATCGAAACCTTAAAAGTGTAACCAAGAACACATACGAGATGAAGAGATTAACGCGGGAAATGGTTTCCTAGGAATTTCAATGGATTTGCTGGCAGGGATGCCAAAACAAAGGAACACGCAGAAATTAATTTTAGAGGATTATTTGGGAGAAACCGTTTGAGAAATTTTAGGAGATGATTTGGGCGAAACCGTTTGAGGCATTTTAGAAGAAGATTTAAGCGAAATCGTTTGAGGCATTTTAGAAGATTATTTTAGAACATGATTTAGAAGATGATTTGAGGGTGAAACTCTGTGGTCCTTATAATACACAAGTTCCATTTGAACAGTCTTGTGAGGTCCCCTACCCCAAAAAACCCCCTATCCTAACCCCAAATGCCCCCCCCCCCCAACCCCAACCCCAAAGGGCCTTCCCGGGCCCCCGAGCCCCCAAAGGTCCCCGGGCCTCCAAAGGGCCCCCTGTCCCCCAAAACCCCGAGCCCTCAAAGACCTCCCGGGGCCCCAAAGCCCATCCCCAGGCCCCACATTTTTTAATACATTTTTGAATCAATTTGTTTGCATGTCTGGGTTGGTGTTTCCAAGTTCAAGAATTTGTCTTTGTTGGTTTGAATGTCTAAAGTGCCTGTCTTTCTCTGTTTGAATGTCTGAATCTATTTGTTTGCGTGTCTGGGTTGGTGTTTGCAAGTCCAAGAATTTGTCATTGTTGATTTGAATGTCTAAAGTGTCTGTCTTTCTCTGTTTGTATGTTTGATTTTACTTGTTTGCATGTCTGGGTTGGTGTTTGCAAGTCCAAGAATTTGTCTTTGTTGGTTTGAATGTCTAAAGTGCCTCTCTTTCTCTGTTTATATGTCTGAATCTATTTGTTTGCATGTCTGGGCTGGTGTTTGCAAGTCCAAGAATTTGTCTTTGTTGGTTTGAATGTCTAAAGTGCCTATCTTTTTCGGTTTGTATGTCTGATTCTATTTGTTTGCATGTCTGGGTTGGTGTTTGCAAGTCCAACTATTTGTCCTTGTTGGTTTGAATGTCTAAAGTGTCTGTCTTTCTCTGTTTGTGTGTTTGATTCTATTTGTTTGCATGTATGGGTTGGTGTTTGCAAGTCCAACTATTTGTCTTTGTTGGTTTGAATGTCTAAAGTGTCTGTCTTTCTCTGTTTGTATGTCTGATTCTATTTGTTTACGTGTCTGGGTTGGTGTTTGCAAGTCCAAGAATTTGTCATTGTTGATTTGAATGTCTAAAGTGTCTGTCTTTCTCTGTTTTTGTGTCTGAATCTATTTGTTTGCATGTCTGGGTTAGTGTTTGCAAGTTCAAGAATTTGTCTTTGTTGGTTTGGATGTCTAAAGTGCCTGTTTTTCTCTGTTTGTGTATCTGATTCTATTTGTTTGCATGTCTGGGTTGGTGTTTGCGAGTCTAAGAATTTGTCCTTGTTGATTTGAATGTCTAAAGTGTCTGTCTTTCTCTGTTTGTGTGTTTGATTCTATTTGTTTGCATGTCTGGGTTGGTGTTTGCAAGTCCAACTATTTGTCTTTGTTGGTTTGAATGTCTAAAATGTCCTTCTTTCTCTTTTTTTGTGTCTGAATCTATTTGTTTGCATGACTGGGTTAGTGTTTGCAAGTCCAAGAATTTGTCTTTGTTGGTTTAAATGTCTAAAGTTTCTGTCTTTCTCTGTTTGTATGTCTGATTCTATTTGTTTGCATGTCAGGGTTGGTGTTTGCAAGTCCAACTATTTGTCTTTGTTGGTTTGAATGTCTAAAGTGTCTGTCTTTCTCTGTTTGTGTGTTTGATTCTATTTGTTGGCATGTCCGGGTTGGTGTTTGCAAGTCCAAGAATTTGTCTTTGTTGGTTTGAATGTCTAAAATGTCTGTCTTTCTCTGTTTGTGTGTTTGATTCCATTTGTTTGCATGTCTGGGTTGATGTTTGCAAGTCCAAGAATTTTTCTTTGTTGGTTTAAATGTCTAAAGTGTCTGTCTTTCTCTGTTTGTGTGTCTGAATCTATTTGTTTGCATGTCTGGGTTAGTGTTTACAAGTCCAAGAATTTGTCTTTGTTGGTTTAAATGTCTAAAGTTTCTGTCTTTCTCTGTTTGTATGTCTGATTCTGTTTGTTTGTATGTCTGGGTTAGTGTTTGCAAGTCCAAGAATTTGTCTTTGTTGGTTTGAATGTCTAAAGTGTCTGCCTTTCTCTGTTTGTGTGTCTGATTCTATTTGTTGTCATGTCCGGGTTGGTGTTTGCAAGTCCAAGTATTTGTCTTTGTTGGTTTGAATGTCTAAAATGTCTGTCTTTCTCTGTTTGTGTGTTTGATTCCATTTGTTTGCATGTCTGGGTTGATGTTTGCAAGTCCATGAATTTGTCTTTGTTGGTTTGAATGTCTAAAATAGCTGTCTTTCTCTGTTTGTGTGTCTGATTCTATTTGTTTGTATGTCTGGGTTGGTGTTTGGAAGTCCAGGAATTTGTCATTGTTGGTTAGAATTCTAAAGTGTCTGTCTGACTCTGTTTGTGTGTCTGATTCTATTTGTTTGTATGTCTGGGTTGGTGTTTGGAACTCCAAGAATTTGTATTTTTTGGTTTGAATATCTAAAGTGCCAGTCTTTCTCTGTTTGTGTGTCTGATTCTATTTGTTTACATGTCTGGGTTGGTGTTTTCAAGTCCAAGAATTTGTCTTTGTTGGTTTGAATGTCTAAAGTGTCTGTCTTTCTCTGTTTGTGTGTTTGATTCTATTTGTTTGCATGTCTGGGTTGGTGTTTGCAAGTCCAACTATTTGTCTTTGTTGGTTTGAATGTCTAAAGTGTCTGTCTTTCTCTGTTTGTATGTCTGATTCTATTTGTTTATATGTCTGGGTTGGTTTTTGCAAGTCCAAGAGTTTGTTATTGTTGGTTTGAATGTCTAAAGTGTCTGTCTTTCTCTGTTTATATGTCTGAATCTATTTGTTTGCATGTCTGGGTTGGTGTTTGCAAGTCAAAGAATTTCTCTTTGTTGGTTTGAATGTCTAAAGTGCCTATCTTTTTCGGTTTGTATGTCTGATTCTATTTGTTTGCATGTCTGGGTTGGTTTTTGCAAGTTCAAGAATTTTTCTTTGTTGGTTTGAATGTCTAAAGTGCTTTTCTTTCTCTGTTTGTGTATCTTTTTCTATTTGTTTGCATGTCTGGGTTGGTGTTTGCGAGTCCAAGAATTTGTCCTTGTTGGTTTGAATGTCTAAAGTGTCGGTCTTTCTCTGTTTGTGTGTTTGATTCTATTTGTTTGCATGTCTTGCATGATTCTATTTGTTTGCATGTCAGGGTTGGTGTTTGCAAGTCTAACTATTTGTCTTTGTTGGTTTGAATGTCTAAAGTGTCTGTCTTTCTCTGTTTGTGTGTCTGATTCTATTTGTTGGCATTTGGTTGGTGTTTGCAAGTCCAAGAATTTGTCATTGTTGGTTTGAATGTCTAAAGTGTCTGTCTTTCTCTGTTTGTGTGTCTGAATCTATTTGTTTGCATGTCTGGGTTAGTGTTTGCAAGTCCAAGAATTTGTCTTTGTTGGTTTAAAGGTCTAAAGTTTCTGTCTTTCTCTGTTTGTATGTCTGATTCTATTTGTTTGCATGTCAGGGTTGGTGTTTGCAAGTCCAAGAATTTGTCTATGTTGGTTTGAATGTCTAAAATGTCTGTCTTTCTCTGTTTGTGTGTTTGATTCCATTTGTTTGCATGTCTGGGTTGATGTTTGCAAGTCCAAGAATTTGTCTTTGTTGGTTTAAATGTCTAAAGTGTCTGTCTTTCTCTGTTTGTGTGTCTGATTCTATTTGTTTGCATGTCAGGGTTGGTGTTTGCAAGTCCAAGAATTTGTCTATGTTGGTTTGAATGTCTAAAATGTCTGTCTTTCTCTGTTTGTGTGTTTGATTCCATTTGTTTGCATGTCTGGGTTGATGTTTGCAAGTCCAAGAATTTGTCTTTGTTGGTTTAAATGTCTAAAGTGTCTGTCTTTCTCTGTTTGTGTGTCTGAATCTATTTGTTTGCATGTCTGGGTTAGTGTTTGCAAGTCCAAGAATTTGTCTTTGTTGGTTTAAATGTCTAAAGTTTCTGTCTTTCTCTGTTTGTATGTCTGATTCTAATTGTTTGCATGTCTGGGTTATTGTTTGCAAGTCCAAGAATTTGTCTTTGTTGGTTTGAATGTCTAAAGTGTCTGTCTTTCTCTGTTTGTGTGTCTGATTCTATTTGTTGGCATGTCCGGGTTGGAGTTTGCAAGTCCAAGAATTTGTCTTTGTTGGTTTGAATGTCTAAAGTGTCTATCTTTCTCAGTTTGTGTGTCTGATTCTATTTGTTTACATGTCTGGGCTGGTGTTTGCAAGTCCAAGTATTTGTCTTTGTTGGTTTGAATGTCTAAAGTGTCTGTCTTTCTCTGTTTGTGTGTATGATTTATTTGTTTGCATGTCTGGGTTGGTGTTTGCAAGTCCAAGAATTTTTCTTTGTTGGTTTGTATGTCTTTGTTGATTTGAATGTCTAAAGTGTCTGTCTTTCTCTGTTGGTGTGTTTGATTCTATTTGTTTGCATGTCTGGGTTGGTGTTTGCAAGTCCAAGAATTTGTCTTTGTTGGTTTGAATGTCTAAAGTGTCTGCCTTTCTCTGTCTGTGTGTCTGATTCTATTTGTTGGCATGTCCGGGTTGGTGTTTGCAAGTCCAAGAATTTGTCTTTGTTGGTTTGAATGTCTAAAATGTCTGTCTTTCTCTGTTTGTGTGTTTGATTCCATTTGTTTGCATGTCTGGGTTGATGTTTGCAAGTCCATGAATTTGTCTTTGCTGGTTTGAATGTCTAAAATATCTGTCTTTCTCTGTTTGTGTGTCTAATTCTATTTGTTTGTATGTCTGGGTTGGTGTTTGGAAGTCCAGGAATTTGTCATTGTTGGTTAGAATGTCTAAAGTGTCTGTCTGACTCTGTTTGTGTGTCTGATTCTATTTGTTTGTATGTCTGGGTTGGTGTTTGGAAGTCCAAGAATTTGTATTTTTTGGTTTGAATGTCTAAAGTGCCAGTCTTTCTCTGTTTGTGTGTCTGATTCTATTTGTTTACATGTCTGGGTTGGTGTTTGCAAGTCCAAGAATTTGTCTTTGTTGGTTTGAATGTCTAAAGTGTCTGTCTTTCTCTGTTTGTGTGTTTGATTCTATTTGTTTGCATGTCGGGGTTGGTGTTTGCAAGTCCAACTATTTGTCTTTGTTGGTTTTAATGTCTAAAGTGTCTGTCTTTCTCTGTTTGTATGTCTGATTCTATTTGTTGATATGTCTGGGTTGGTGTTTGCAAGTCCAAGAGTTTGTCATTGTTGGTTTGAATGTCTGAAGTGTCTGTCTTTCTCTGTTTATATGTCTGAATCTATTTGTTTGCATGTCTGGGTTGGTGTTTGCAAGTCCAAGAATTTGTCTTTGTTGGTTTGAATGTCTAAAGTGCCTATCTTTTTCGGTTTGTATGTCTGATTCTATTTGTTTGCATGTCTGGGTTGATTTTTGCAAGTTCAAGAATTTTTCGTTGTTGGTTTGAATGTCTAAAGTGCTTTTCTTTCTCTGTTTGTGTATCTTTTTCTATTTGTTTTTATGTCTGGGTTGGTGCTTGCGAGTCCAAGAATTTGTCCTTGTTGGTTTGAATGTCTAAAGTGTCTGTCTTTCTCTGTTTGTGTGTTTGATTCTATTTGTTTGCATGTCTTGCATGATTCTATTTGTTTGCATGTCAGGGTTGGTGTTTGCAAGTCCAACTATTTGTCTTTGTTGGTTTGAATGTCTAAAGTGCGTTTCTTTCTCTGTTTGTGTGTCTGATTCTATTTGTTGGCATTTGGTTGGTGTTTGCAAGTCCAAGAATTTGTCATTGTTGATTTGAATGTCTAAAGTGTCTGTCTTTCTCTGTTTGTGTGTCTGAATCTATTTGTTTGCATGTCTGGGTTAGTGTTTGCAAGTCCAAGAATTTGTCTTTGTTGGTTTAAATGTCTAAAGTTTCTGTCATTCTCTGTTTGTATGTCTGATTCTATTTGTTTGCATGTCAGGGTTGGTGTTTGCAAGTCCAACTATTTGTCTTTGTTGGTTTGAATGTCTAATGTATCAGTCTTTCTCTGTTTGTGTGTCTGATTCTATTTGTTGGCATGTCCGGGTTGGTGTTTGCAAGTCCGAGAATTTGTCTATTTTGGTTTGAATGACTAAAATGTCTGTCTTTCTCTGTTTGTGTGTTTGATTCCATTTGTTTGCATGTCTGGGTTTATGTTTACAAGTCCAAGAATTTGTCTTTGTTGGTTTAAATTTCTAAAGTGTCTGTCTTTCTCTGTTTGTGTGTCTGAATCTATTTGTTTGCATGTCTGGGTTAGTGTTTGCAAGTCCAAGAATTTGTCTTTGTTGGTTTAAATGTCTAAAGTTTCTGTCTTTCTCTGTTTGTATGTCTGATTCTATTTGTTTGCATGTCTAGGTTATTGTTTGCAAGTCCAAGAATTTTGTCTTTGTTGGTTTAAATGTCTAAAGTTTCTGTCTTTATCTGTTTGTATTACTGGTTCTATTTGTTTGCATGTCTGGGTTATTGTTTGCAAGTTCAAGAATTTGTCTTTGTTGGTTTGAATGTCTAAAGTGTCTATATTTCTCAGTTTGTGTGTCTGATTCTATCTGTTTACATGTCTGGGTTGGTGTCTGCAAGTCCAAGTATTTGTCTTTGTTGGTTTGAATGTCTAAAATGTCTGTCTTTCTCTGTTTGTGTGTCTGATTCTATTTGTTTGCATGTCTGGGTTGGTGTTTGCAAGTCAAAGAATTTGTCTTTGTTGGTTTGAATGTCTAAAGTGTCTGTCTTGCTCTGTTTGTGTGTATGATTTTATTTGTTTGCATGTCTGGGTTGGTGTTTGCAAGTCCAAGAATTTGTCTTTGTTGGTTTGTATGTCTAAAGTGTCTGTCTTTCTCTGTTTGTGTGTCTGATTCTATTTATTGGCATGTCTGGGTTGGTGTTTGCAAGTCCAAGTATATGTATTTGTTGTTTTGAATGTCTAAAGTGTCTGTCTTTCTCTGTTGGTGTGTTTGATTCTATTTGTTTGCATGTCTGGGTTGGTGTTTGCAAGTCCAAGAATTTGTCTTTGTTGATTTGAATGTCTAATGTGTCTGTCTTTCTCTGTTTTTGTGTTTGATTCTATTTGTTTGCATGTCTGGGTTGGTGTTTGCAAGTCCAAGAATTTGTCTTTGTTGGTTTGAATGTCTAAAGTGCCTCTCTTTCTCTGTTTATATGTCTGAATCTATTTGTTTGCATGTCTGGGCTGGTGTTTGCAAGTCCAAGAATTTGTCTTTGTTGGTTTGAATGTCTAAAGTGCCTATCTTTTTCGGTTTGTATGTCTGATTCTATTTGTTTGCATGTCTGGGTTGGTGTTTGCAAGTCCAACTATTTGTCCTTGTTGGTTTGAAAGTCTAAAGTGTCTGTCTTTCTCTGTTTGTGTGTTTGATTCTATTTGTTTGCATGTATGGGTTGGTGTTTGCAAGTCCAACTATTTGTCTTTGTTGGTTTGAATGTCTAAAGTGTCTGTCTTTCTCTGTTTGTATGTCTGATTCTATTTGTTTACGTGTCTGGGTTGGTGTTTGCAAGTCCAAGAATTTGTCATTGTTGATTTGAATGTCTAAAGTGTCTGTCTTTCTCTGTTTTTGTGTCTGAATCTATTTGTTTGCATGTCTGGGTTAGTGTTTGCAAGTTCAAGAATTTGTCTTTGTTGGTTTGGATGTCTAAAGTGCCTGTTTTTCTCTGTTTGTGTATCTGATTCTATTTGTTTGCATGTCTGGGTTGGTGTTTGCGAGTCTAAGAATTTGTCCTTGTTGATTTGAATGTCTAAAGTGTCTGTCTTTCTCTGTTTGTGTGTTTGATTCTATTTGTTTGCATGTCTGGGTTGGTGTTTGCAAGTCCAACTATTTGTCTTTGTTGGTTTGAATGTCTAAAATGTCCTTCTTTCTCTTTTTTTGTGTCTGAATCTATTTGTTTGCATGACTGGGTTAGTGTTTGCAAGTCCAAGAATTTGTCTTTGTTGGTTTAAATGTCTAAAGTTTCTGTCTTTCTCTGTTTGTATGTCTGATTCTATTTGTTTGCATGTCAGGGTTGGTGTTTGCAAGTCCAACTATTTGTCTTTGTTGGTTTGAATGTCTAAAGTGTCTGTCTTTCTCTGTTTGTGTGTTTGATTCTATTTGTTGGCATGTCCGGGTTGGTGTTTGCAAGTCCAAGAATTTGTCTTTGTTGGTTTGAATGTCTAAAATGTCTGTCTTTCTCTGTTTGTGTGTTTGATTCCATTTGTTTGCATGTCTGGGTTGATGTTTGCAAGTCCAAGAATTTTTCTTTGTTGGTTTAAATGTCTAAAGTGTCTGTCTTTCTCTGTTTGTGTGTCTGAATCTATTTGTTTGCATGTCTGGGTTAGTGTTTACAAGTCCAAGAATTTGTCTTTGTTGGTTTAAATGTCTAAAGTTTCTGTCTTTCTCTGTTTGTATGTCTGATTCTGTTTGTTTGTATGTCTGGGTTAGTGTTTGCAAGTCCAAGAATTTGTCTTTGTTGGTTTGAATGTCTAAAGTGTCTGCCTTTCTCTGTTTGTGTGTCTGATTCTATTTGTTGTCATGTCCGGGTTGGTGTTTGCAAGTCCAAGTATTTGTCTTTGTTGGTTTGAATGTCTAAAATGTCTGTCTTTCTCTGTTTGTGTGTTTGATTCCATTTGTTTGCATGTCTGGGTTGATGTTTGCAAGTCCATGAATTTGTCTTTGTTGGTTTGAATGTCTAAAATAGCTGTCTTTCTCTGTTTGTGTGTCTGATTCTATTTGTTTGTATGTCTGGGTTGGTGTTTGGAAGTCCAGGAATTTGTCATTGTTGGTTAGAATTCTAAAGTGTCTGTCTGACTCTGTTTGTGTGTCTGATTCTATTTGTTTGTATGTCTGGGTTGGTGTTTGGAACTCCAAGAATTTGTATTTTTTGGTTTGAATATCTAAAGTGCCAGTCTTTCTCTGTTTGTGTGTCTGATTCTATTTGTTTACATGTCTGGGTTGGTGTTTTCAAGTCCAAGAATTTGTCTCTGTTGGTTTGAATGTCTAAAGTGTCTGTCTTTCTCTGTTTGTGTGTTTGATTCTATTTGTTTGCATGTCTGGGTTGGTGTTTGCAAGTCCAACTATTTGTCTTTGTTGGTTTGAATGTCTAAAGTGTCTGTCTTTCTCTGTTTGTATGTCTGATTCTATTTGTTTATATGTCTGGGTTGGTTTTTGCAAGTCCAAGAGTTTGTTATTGTTGGTTTGAATGTCTAAAGTGTCTGTCTTTCTCTGTTTATATGTCTGAATCTATTTGTTTGCATGTCTGGGTTGGTGTTTGCAAGTCAAAGAATTTCTCTTTGTTGGTTTGAATGTCTAAAGTGCCTATCTTTTTCGGTTTGTATGTCTGATTCTATTTGTTTGCATGTCTGGGTTGGTTTTTGCAAGTTCAAGAATTTTTCTTTGTTGGTTTGAATGTCTAAAGTGCTTTTCTTTCTCTGTTTGTGTATCTTTTTCTATTTGTTTGCATGTCTGGGTTGGTGTTTGCGAGTCCAAGAATTTGTCCTTGTTGGTTTGAATGTCTAAAGTGTCGGTCTTTCTCTGTTTGTGTGTTTGATTCTATTTGTTTGCATGTCTTGCATGATTCTATTTGTTTGCATGTCAGGGTTGGTGTTTGCAAGTCTAACTATTTGTCTTTGTTGGTTTGAATGTCTAAAGTGTCTGTCTTTCTCTGTTTGTGTGTCTGATTCTATTTGTTGGCATTTGGTTGGTGTTTGCAAGTCCAAGAATTTGTCATTGTTGGTTTGAATGTCTAAAGTGTCTGTCTTTCTCTGTTTGTGTGTCTGAATCTATTTGTTTGCATGTCTGGGTTAGTGTTTGCAAGTCCAAGAATTTGTCTTTGTTGGTTTAAAGGTCTAAAGTTTCTGTCTTTCTCTGTTTGTATGTCTGATTCTATTTGTTTGCATGTCAGGGTTGGTGTTTGCAAGTCCAAGAATTTGTCTATGTTGGTTTGAATGTCTAAAATGTCTGTCTTTCTCTGTTTGTGTGTTTGATTCCATTTGTTTGCATGTCTGGGTTGATGTTTGCAAGTCCAAGAATTTGTCTTTGTTGGTTTAAATGTCTAAAGTGTCTGTCTTTCTCTGTTTGTGTGTCTGATTCTATTTGTTGGCATGTCCGGGTTGGTGTTTGCAAGTCCAAGAATTTGTCTATGTTGGTTTGAATGTCTAAAATGTCTGTCTTTCTCTGTTTGTGTGTTTGATTCCATTTGTTTGCATGTCTGGGTTGATGTTTGCAAGTCCAAGAATTTGTCTTTGTTGGTTTAAATGTCTAAAGTGTCTGTCTTTCTCTGTTTGTGTGTCTGAATCTATTTGTTTGCATGTCTGGGTTAGTGTTTGCAAGTCCAAGAATTCGTCTTTGTTGGTTTAAATGTCTAAAGTTTCTGTCTTTCTCTGTTTGTATGTCTGATTCTAATTGTTTGCATGTCTGGGTTATTGTTTGCAAGTCCAAGAATTTGTCTTTGTTGGTTTGAATGTCTAAAGTGTCTGTCTTTCTCTGTTTGTGTGTCTGATTCTATTTGTTGGCATGTCCGGGTTGGTGTTTGCAAGTCCAAGAATTTGTCTTTGTTGGTTTGAATGTCTAAAGTGTCTATCTTTCTCAGTTTGTGTGTCTGATTCTATTTGTTTACATGTCTGGGCTGGTGTTTGCAAGTCCAAGTATTTGTCTTTGTTGGTTTGAATGTCTAAAGTGTCTGTCTTTCTCTGTTTGTGTGTATGATTTATTTGTTTGCATGTCTGGGTTGGTGTTTGCAAGTCCAAGAATTTTTCTTTGTTGGTTTGTATGTCTTTGTTGATTTGAATGTCTAAAGTGTCTGTCTTTCTCTGTTGGTGTGTTTGATTCTATTTGTTTGCATGTCTGGGTTGGTGTTTGCAAGTCCAAGAATTTGTCTTTGTTGGTTTGAATGTCTAAAGTGTCTGCCTTTCTCTGTCTGTGTGTCTGATTCTATTTGTTGGCATGTCCGGGTTGGTGTTTGCAAGTCCAAGAATTTGTCTTTGTTGGTTTGAATGTCTAAAATGTCTGTCTTTCTCTGTTTGTGTGTTTGATTCCATTTGTTTGCATGTCTGGGTTGATGTTTGCAAGTCCATGAATTTGTCTTTGCTGGTTTGAATGTCTAAAATATCTGTCTTTCTCTGTTTGTGTGTCTAATTCTATTTGTTTGTATGTCTGGGTTGGTGTTTGGAAGTCCAGGAATTTGTCATTGTTGGTTAGAATGTCTAAAGTGTCTGTCTGACTCTGTTTGTGTGTCTGATTCTATTTGTTTGTATGTCTGGGTTGGTGTTTGGAAGTCCAAGAATTTGTATTTTTTGGTTTGAATGTCTAAAGTGCCAGTCTTTCTCTGTTTGTGTGTCTGATTCTATTTGTTGGCATATCCGGGTTGGTGTTTGCAAGTCCAAGAATTTGTCTTTGTTGGTTTGAATGTCTAAAGTGTCTGTCTTTCTCTGTTTGTGTGTTTGATTCTATTTGTTTGCATGTCGGGGTTGGTGTTTGCAAGTCCAACTATTTGTCTTTGTTGGTTTTAATGTCTAAAGTGTCTGTCTTTCTCTGTTTGTATGTCTGATTCTATTTGTTGATATGTCTGGGTTGGTGTTTGCAAGTCCAAGAGTTTGTCATTGTTGGTTTGAATGTCTAAAGTGTCTGTCTTTCTCTGTTTATATGTCTGAATCTATTTGTTTGCATGTCTGGGTTGGTGTTTGCAAGTCCAAGAATTTGTCTTTGTTGGTTTGAATGTCTAAAGTGCCTATCTTTTTCGGTTTGTATGTCTGATTCTATTTGTTTGCATGTCTGGGTTGATTTTTGCAAGTTCAAGAATTTTTCGTTGTTGGTTTGAATGTCTAAAGTGCTTTTCTTTCTCTGTTTGTGTATCTTTTTCTATTTGTTTTTATGTCTGGGTTGGTGCTTGCGAGTCCAAGAATTTGTCCTTGTTGGTTTGAATGTCTAAAGTGTCTGTCTTTCTCTGTTTGTGTGTTTGATTCTATTTGTTTGCATGTCTTGCATGATTCTATTTGTTTGCATGTCAGGGTTGGTGTTTGCAAGTCCAACTATTTGTCTTTGTTGGTTTGAATGTCTAAAGTGCGTTTCTTTCTCTGTTTGTGTGTCTGATTCTATTTGTTGGCATTTGGTTGGTGTTTGCAAGTCCAAGAATTTGTCATTGTTGATTTGAATGTCTAAAGTGTCTGTCTTTCTCTGTTTGTGTGTCTGAATCTATTTGTTTGCATGTCTGGGTTAGTGTTTGCAAGTCCAAGAATTTGTCTTTGTTGGTTTAAATGTCTAAAGTTTCTGTCATTCTCTGTTTGTATGTCTGATTCTATTTGTTTGCATGTCAGGGTTGGTGTTTGCAAGTCCAACTATTTGTCTTTGTTGGTTTGAATGTCTAATGTATCAGTCTTTCTCTGTTTGTGTGTCTGATTCTATTTGTTGGCATGTCCGGGTTGGTGTTTGCAAGTCCGAGAATTTGTCTATTTTGGTTTGAATGACTAAAATGTCTGTCTTTCTCTGTTTGTGTGTTTGATTCCATTTGTTTGCATGTCTGGGTTTATGTTTACAAGTCCAAGAATTTGTCTTTGTTGGTTTGAATGTCTAAAGTGTCTGTCTTTCTCTGTTTGTGTGTCTGAATCTATTTGTTTGCATGTCTGGGTTAGTGTTTGCAAGTCCAAGAATTTGTCTTTGTTGGTTTAAATGTCTAAAGTTTCTGTCTTTCTCTGTTTGTATGTCTGATTCTATTTGTTTGCATGTCTGGGTTATTGTTTGCAAGTCCAAGAATTTTGTCTTTGTTGGTTTAAATGTCTAAAGTTTCTGTCTTTATCTGTTTGTATTACTGGTTCTATTTGTTTGCATGTCTGGGTTATTGTTTGCAAGTTCAAGAATTTGTCTTTGTTGGTTTGAATGTCTAAAGTGTCTATATTTCTCAGTTTGTGTGTCTGATTCTATCTGTTTACATGTCTGGGTTGGTGTCTGCAAGTCCAAGTATTTGTCTTTGTTGGTTTGAATGTCTAAAATGTCTGTCTTTCTCTGTTTGTGTGTCTGATTCTATTTGTTTGCATGTCTGGGTTGGTGTTTGCAAGTCAAAGAATTTGTCTTTGTTGGTTTGAATGTCTAAAGTGTCTGTCTTGCTCTGTTTGTGTGTATGATTTTATTTGTTTGCATGTCTGGGTTGGTGTTTGCAAGTCCAAGAATTTGTCTTTGTTGGTTTGTATGTCTAAAGTGTCTGTCTTTCTCTGTTTGTGTGTCTGATTCTATTTATTGGCATGTCTGGGTTGGTGTTTGCAAGTCCAAGTATATGTATTTGTTGTTTTGAATGTCTAAAGTGTCTGTCTTTCTCTGTTGGTGTGTTTGATTCTATTTGTTTGCATGTCTGGGTTGGTGTTTGCAAGTCCAAGAATTTGTCTTTGTTGATTTGAATGTCTAATGTGTCTGTCTTTCTCTGTTTTTGTGTTTGATTCTATTTGTTTACATGTCTGGGTTGGTGTTTGCAAGTCCAAGAATTTGTCTTTGTTGGTTTGAATGTCTAAAGTGTCTGTCTTTCTCTGTTTGGGTGTTTGATTCTATTTGTTTGCATGTCTGGATTGTTGTTTGCAAGTCCAAGAATTTGTCTTTGTTGGTTTGAATGTCTAAAGTGTCTGTCTTTCTCTGTTTGTGTGTCTGATCCTATTTGTTTGCATGTCTGCGTTGATGTTTGCAAGTCGAAGAATTTGTCTTTGTTGGTTTGAATGTCTAAAGTGTCTGTCTTTCTCTGTTGGTGTGTTTGATTCTATTTGTTTGCATGTCTGGGTTGGTGTTTGCAAGTCCAAGAGTTTGTCTTTGTTGGTTTGAATGTCTAAAGTGTCTTTCTTTCTCTGTTGCATATCTGATTCTATTTGTTTGCATGTCTGGGTTGGTGTTTGCAAGTCCAAGAATTTGTCTTTGTTGGTTTGAATGTCTAAAGTGTCTGTCTTTCTCTGTTTGTGTGTCTGATTCTATTTGTTTCCATGTTTGGGTTGGTGTTTGCAAGTCAAAGAATTTGTCTTTGTTGGTTTGAATGTCTAAAGTGTCTGTCTTTCTCTGTTTGTGTGTATGATTTTATTTGTTTGCATGTCTGGGTTGGTGCTTGCAAGTCCAAGAATTCGTCTTTGTTGGTTTGTATGTCTAAAGTGTCTGTCTTTCTCTGTTTGTGTGTCTGATTCTATTTGTTGGCATGTCTGGGTTGGTGTTTGCAAGTCCAAGTATTTGTCTTTGTTGGTTTGAATGTCTAAAATGTCTGTCTTTCTCTGTTTGTGTGTCTGATTCTATTTGTTTGCATGTCTGGGTTGGTGTTTGCAAGTCAAAGAATTTGTCTTTGTTGGTTTGAATGTCTAAAGTGTCTGTCTGACTCTGTTTGTGTGTCTGATTCTATTTGTTTGTATGTCTGGGTTGGTGTTTGGAAGTCCAAGAATTTGTATTTTTTGGTTTGAATGTCTAAAGTGCCAGTCTTTCTCTGTTTGTGTGTCTGATTCTATTTGTTTACATGTCTGGGTTGGTGTTTGCAAGTCCAAGAATTTGTCTCTGTTGGTTTGAATGTCTAAAGTGTCTGTCTTTCTCTGTTTGTGTGTTTGATTCTATTTGTTTGCATGTCTGGGTTGGTGTTTGCAAGTCCAACTATTTGTCTTTGTTGGTTTGAATGTCTAAAGTGTCTGTCTTTCTCTGTTTGTATGTCTGATTCTATTTGTTTATATGTCTGGGTTGGTGTTTGCAAGTCCAAGAATTTGTCATTGTTGGTTTGAATGTCTAAAGTGCCTGTCTTTCTCTGTTTATATGTCTGAATCTATTTGTTTGCATGTCTGGGTTGGTGTTTGCAAGTCCAAGAATTTGTCTTTGTTGGTTTGAATGTCTAAAGTGCCTATCTTTTTCGGTTTGTATGTCTGATTCTATTTGTTTGCATGTCTGGGTTGGTTTTTGCAAGTTCAAGAATTTTTCTTTGTTGGTTTGAATGTCTAAAGTGCTTTTCTTTCTCTGTTTGTGTATCTTTTTCTATTTGTTTTTATGTCTGGGTTGGTGCTTGCGAGTCCAAGAATTTGTCCTTGTTGGTTTGAATGTCTAAAGTGTCTGTCTTTCTCTGTTTGTGTGTTTGATTCTATTTGTTTGCATGTCTTGCATGATTCTATTTGTTTGCATGTCAGGGTTGGTGTTTGCAAGTCCAACTATTTGTCTTTGTTGGTTTGAATGTCTAAAGTGCGTTTCTTTCTCTGTTTGTGTGTCTGATTCTATTTGTTGGCATTTCCGGGTTGGTGTTTGCAAGTCCAAGAATTTGTCATTGTTGATTTGAATGTCTAAAGTGTCTGTCTTTCTCTGTTTGTGTGTCTGAATCTATTTGTTTGCATGTCTGGGTTAGTGTTTGCAAGTCCAAGAATTTGTCTTTGTTGGTTTAAATGTCTAAAGTTTCTGTCATTCTCTGTTTGTATGTCTGATTCTATTTGTTTGCATGTCAGGGTTGGTGTTTGCAAGTCCAACTATTTGTCTTTGTTGGTTTGAATGTCTAAAGTATCAGTCTTTCTCTGTTTGTGTGTCTGATTCTATTTGTTGGCATGTCCGGGTTGGTGTTTGCAAGTCCAAGAATTTGTCTATTTTGGTTTGAATGTCTAAAATGTCTGTCTTTCTCTGTTTGTGTGTTTGATTCCATTTGTTTGCATGTCTGGGTTTATGTTTACAAGTCCAAGAATTTTTCTTTGTTGGTTTAAATGTCTAAAGTGTCTGTCTTTCTCTGTTTGTGTGTCTGAATCTATTTGTTTGCATGTCTGGGTTAGTGTTTGCAAGTCCAAGAATTTGTCTTTGTTGGTTTAAATGTCTAAAGTTTCTGTCTTTCTCTGTTTGTATGTCTGATTCTATTTGTTTGCATGTCTGGGTTATTGTTTGCAAGTCCAAGAATTTGTCTTTGTTGATTTAAATGTCTAAAGTTTCTGTCTTTCTCTGTTTGTATTACTGGTTCTATTTGTTTGCATGTCTGAGTTATTGTTTGCAAGTCCAAGAATTTGTCTTTGTTGGTTTGAATGTCTAAAGTGTCTATCTTTCTCAGTTTGTGTGTCTGATTCTATTTGTTTACATGTCTGGGTTGGTGTTTGCAAGTCCAAGTATTTGTCTTTGTTGGTTTGAATGTCTAAAGTGTCTGTCTTTCTCTGTTTGTGTGTCTGATTCTATTTGTTGGCATGTCTGGGTTGGTGTTTGCAAGTCCAAGTATATGTATTTGTTGTTTTGAATGTCTAAAGTGTCTTTCTTTCTCTGTTGGTGTGTTTGATTCTATTTGTTTGCATGTCTGGGTTGGTGTTTGCAAGTCCAAGAATTTGTCTTTGTTGATTTGAATGTCTAATGTGTCTGTCTTTCTCTGTTTTTGCGTTTGATTCTATTTGTTTACATGTCTGGGTTGGTGTTTGCAAGTCCAAGAATTTGTCTTTGTTGGTTTGAATGTCTAAAGTGTCTGTCTTTCTCTGTTTGGGTGTTTGATTCTATTTGTTTGCATGTCTGGATTGTTGTTTGCAAGTCCAAGAATTTGTCTTTGTTGGTTTGAATGTCTAAAGTGTCTGTCTTTCTCTGTTTGTGTGTCTGATTCTATTTGTTTGCATGTCTGCGTTGATGTTTGCAAGTCGAAGAATTTGTCTTTGTTGGTTTGAATGTCTAAAGTGTCTGTCTTTCTCTGTTTGTGTGTCTGGTTCTATTTGTTTGCATGTCCGGGTTGGTGTTTGCAAGTCCAAGAATTTGTCTTTGTTGGTTTGAATGTCTAAAGTGTCTATCTTTCTCTGTTGCATATCTGATTCTATTTGTTTGCATGTCTGGGTTGGTGTTTGCAAGTCCAAGAATTTGTCTTTGTTGGTTTGAATGTCTAAAGTGTCTGTCTTTCTCTGTTTGTGTGTCTGATTCTATTTGTTTGCATGTCTGGGTTGGTGTTTGCAAGTCCAAGAATTTGTCTTTGTTGGTTTGAATGTCTAAAGTGTCTGTCTTTCTCTGTTTGTGTGTATGATTTTATTTGTTTGCATGTCTGGGCTGGTGTTTGCAAGTCCAAGAATTCGTCTTTGTTGGTTTGTATGTCTAAAGTGTCTGTCTTTCTCTGTTTGTGTGTCTGATTCTATTTGTTGGCATGTCTGGGTTGGTGTTTGCGAGTCCAAGTATATGTCTTTGTTGATTTGAATGTCTAAAGTGTCTGTCTTTCTCTGTTGGTGTGTTTGATTCTATTTGTTTGCATGTCTGGGTTGGTGTTTGCAAGTCCAAGAATTTGTCTTTGTTGGTTTGAATGTCTAAAGTGTCTGTCTTTCTCTGTTTGTGTGTCTGATTCTATTTGTTGGCATGTCCGGGTTGGTGTTTGCAAGTCCAAGAACTTGTCTTTGTTGGTTTGAATGTCTAAAATGTCTGTCTTTCTCTGTTTGTGTGTTTGATTCCATTTGTTTGCATGTCTGGGTTGATGTTTGCAAGTCCATGAATTTGTCTTTGTTGGTTTGAATGTCTAAAATGTCTGTCTTTCTCCGTTTGTGTGTCTGATTCTATTTGTTTGTATGTCTGGGTTGGTGTTTGGAAGTCCAGGAATTTGTCATTGTTGGTTAGAATGTCTAAAGTGTCTGTCTGACTCTGTTTGTGTGTCTGATTCTATTTGTTTGTATGTCTGGGTTGGTGTTTGGAAGTCCAAGAATTTGTATTTTTTGGTTTGAATGTCTAAAGTGCCAGTCTTTCTCTGTTTGTGTGTCTGATTCTATTTGTTTACATGTCTGGGTTGATGTTTGCAAGTCCAAGAATTTGTCTCTGTTGGTTTGAATGTCTAAAGTGTCTGTCTTTCTCTGTTTGTGTGTTTGATTCTATTTGTTTGCATGTCTGGGTTGGTGTTTGCAAGTCCAACTATTTGTCTTTGTTGGTTTGAATGTCTAAAGTGTCTGTCTTTCTCTGTTTGTATGTCTGTTTCTATTTGTTTATATGTCTGGGTTGGTGTTTGCAAGTCCAAGAGTTTGTCATTGTTGGTTTGAATGTCTAAAGTGTCTGTCTTTCTCTGTTTGTATGTCTGAATCTATTTGTTTGCATGTCTGGGTTGGTGTTTGCAAGTCCAAGAATTTGTCTTTGTTGGTTTGAATGTCTAAAGTGCCTATCTTTTTCGGTTTGTATGTCTGATTCTATTTGTTTGCATGTCTGGGTTGGTTTTTGCAAGTTCAAGAATTTTTCTTTGTTGGTTTGAATGTCTAAAGTGCTTTTCTTTCTCTGTTTGTGTATCTTTTTCTATTTGTTTGCATGTCTGGGTTGGTGTTTGCGAGTCCAAGAATTTGTCCTTGTTGGTTTGAATGTCTAAAGTGTCTGTCTTTCTCTGTTTGTGTGTTTGATTCTATTTGTTTGAATTTCTTGCATGATTCTCTTTGTTTGCATGTCAGGGTTGGTGTTTGCAAGTCCAACGATTGTTCTTTGTTGGTTTGAATGTCTAAAGTGTCTGTCTTTCTCTGTTTGTGTGTCTGATTCTATTTGGTTGCATGTCTGGGTTGGTGTTTGCAAGTCCAAGAATTTGTCTTTGTTGGTTTGAATGTCTAAAGTCTCTGTCTTTCTCTGTTTGTGTATCTGATTCTATTGGTTTGCATGTCTGGGTAGGAGTTTGCAAGTCCAAGTATTTGTCTTTGTTGGTTTGAATGTCTAAAGTGTCTGTCTTTCTCTCTGTATGTGTCTGATTCTATTTGTTTACATGTCTGGGTTGGTGTTTGCAAGCCCAAGAATTTGTCTTTTTTGGTTCGAATGTCTAAAGTGTCTGTCTTTCTCTGTTTGTGTGTCTGATTCTATTTGTTTGCATGTCTGGGTTGGTGTTTGCAAGCCCAAGAATTTGTCTTTTTTGGTTTGAATGTCTAAAGTCTCTGTCTTTCTCTGTTTCTGTGTCTGATTCTATTGGTTTGCATGCCTGGGTAGGAGTTTGCAAGTCCAAGTATTTGTCTTTGTTGGTTTGAATGTCTAAAGTGTCTGTCTTTCTCTGTTTATGTGTCTGATTCTATTTGTTTGCATGTCTGGGTTGGTGTTTGCAAGCCCAAGAGTTTGTCTTTTTTGGTTTGAATGTCTAAAGTGTCGGTCTTTCTCTGTTTGTGTGTCTGATTCTATTTGTTTGCATGTCTGGGTTGATGTTTGCAAGTCCAAGAATTTGTCTTTGTTGGTTTAAATGTCTAAAGTGTCTGTCTTTCTCTGTTTGTATGTCTGATTCTATTTGTTTGCATGTCTGAGTTGGAGTTTGCAAGTCCAATTATTTGTCTTTGTTGGTTTGAATGTCTAAAGTGTCTGTGTTTCTCCTTTTGTGTGTCTAATTCTATTTGTTTGCATGTCTGGGTTGGTGTTTGCAAGTCCAAGTATTTGTCTTTGTTGATTTGAATGTCTAAAGTGTCTGTCTTTCTCTGTTTGTGTGTTTGATTCTATTTTTTTGCATGTCTGGGTTGGTGTTTGCAAGTCCAAGAATTTGTCTTTGTTGGTTTGAATGTCTAAAGTGTCTGTCTTTCTCTGTTTGGGGGTTTGATTCTATTTGTTTGCCTGTCTGGGTTGGTGTTTGCAAGTCCAAGAATTTGTCTTTGTTAGTTTGAATGTCTAAAGTGTCTGTCTTTCTCTGTTTATGTGTCTGATTCTATTTGTTTGCATGTCTGGTTTGGTGTTTGTAAGTCCAAGAATTTGTCTTTGTTGGTTTGCATGTCTAAAGTGTCTGTCTTTCTCTGTTGTATATCTGATGCTATTTTTTTTGCATGTCTGGGTTTGTGTTTGCAATTCCAAGAATTTGTCTTTATTGGTTGGAATGTCTAAAGTGTCTGTCTTTCTCTGTTTGTGTCTCTGATTCAATTTGTTTGCATGTCTGGGTTGGTGTTTGCAAGTCCAACTATTTGTCTTTGTTGGTTTGAATGTCTAAAGTGTCTGTCTTTCTCTGTTTGTGTGTCTGATTCTATTAGTTTGGATGTCTGGGTTGGTGTTTGCAAGTCCAAGAATTTGTCTTTGTTGGTTTTAATGTCTAAAGTGTTTGTCTTTCTCTGTTTGTGTGTTTGATTCTATTTGTTTGCAGGTCTGGGTTGGTGTTTGCATGCCCAAGAATTTGTCTTTGTTGGTTTGAATGACTAAAGTGTCTGTCTTTCTCTGTTTGTGTGTCTGATTCTATTTGTTTGCATGTCTGGGTTGGTGTTTGCAAGTCCAAGAATTTGTCTTTGTTGTTTCGAATGTCTAAAGTGTCTGTCTTTCTCTGTTTATTTGTCTGATTCTATTTCTTTGCATGTCTGGGTTGGTGTTTGCAAGTCCAAGTATTTGTCTTTGTTGGTTTGAATGTCTAAAGTGTCTGTCTTTCTCTGTATGTGTATCTGATTCTATTTGTTTGCATGTCTGGGTTGGTGTTTACAAGTCTAAGTATTTGTCTTTGTTGGTTTGAATGTCTAAAGTGTCTGTCTTTCTCTGTTTGTGTGTCTGATTCTATTAGTTTGCATGTCTGGGTTGATTTTTGCAAGTCCAAGAATTTGTCTTTGTTGGTTTGAATGTCTAATGTGTCTGTCTTTCTCTGTTTGTGTGTCTGATTCGATTTGTATGCATGTCTGGGTTGGTGTTTGCATGTGCAAGCATTTGTCTTTGTTGGTTTGAATGTCTAAAGTGTCTGTCTTTCTCTGTTTGTGTGTCTGAACCTATTTGTTTGCATGTCTGGGTTGGTGTTTCTTGGACTTGCAAACACCAACCCAGACTTGCAACCAAATAGGATAAGACACACAAACAGAGAAAGACAGAGACTTTAGACATTCAAACCATCAAAGATAAACTCTTGAACTTGCAAACACCAACCCAGACATGCAAACAAATAGAATCAGACACATAAACAGAGACAGACAGACACTTTAGACATTCAAACCAACAAAGACAAATACTTGGACTTGCAAACACCTACCCAGACATGCAAACAAATAGAATCAGACGCACAAACAGAGAAATACAGAGACTTTAGACATTCAAATCATCAAAGATAAATTCTTGGACTTGCAAACACCAACCCAGACATGCAACCAAATAGAATCAGACACATAAACAGAGAAAGACAGACATTTTAGACATTCAAACCAACAAAGACAAACACTTGGACTTTCAAACACCAACCCAGACATGCAAACAAATAGAATCAGACATACAAACAGAGAACGACAGACACTTTAGACATTCAAACCAACAAAGAAAAATTCTTGGACTTGCAAACACCAACCCAGACATGCAAACAAATAGAATCAGACACACAAATAGAGAAAGACAGACACTTTAGACATTCAACCAACAAAGACAAATTCTTGGACTTACAAACACCAACCTAGACAGGCAAACAAATAGAATCAGACACACAAACAGAGAAAGACAGACACTTTAGACATTCAAACCAACAAAGACAAATACTTGGACTTGCAAACACCAACTCAGACATGCAAACAAATAGAATCAAACATACAAGCAGAGAACCTCAGACACTTTAGACATTCAAACCAACAAAGAAAAATTCTTGGACTTGCAAACATCAACCCAGATATGCAAACAAATAGAATCAGACACACAAACAGAGAAAGACAGACATTTTAGACATTCAAACCAACATAGACAAATTCTTGGACTTGCAAACACCAACCCGGACATGCCAACAAATAGGATAAGACACACACACAGAGAAAGACAGAGACTTTAGACATTCAAACTATCAAAGATAAATTCTTGAACTTGCAAACACCAACCCAGACATGCAAACAAATAGAATCAGACACATAAACAGAGACAGACAGACACTTCAGACATTCAAACCAACAAAGACAAATACTTGGAATTGCAAACACCTACCCAGACATGCAAACAAATAGAATCAGACGCACAAACAGAGAAAGACAGAGACTTTAGACATTCAAAACATCAAAGATAAATTCTTGGACTTGCAAACACCAACCCAGACATGCAACCAAATAGAATCAGACACATAAACAGAGAAAGACAGACACTTTAGACATTCAAACCAACAAAGACAAATACTTGGACTTGCAAACACCAACCCAGACATGCAAACAAATAGAATCAGACACACAAACAGAGAAGGACAGACACTTTAGACATTCAAACCAAAAATGACAAATTTTTGGACTTGCAAACACCAACCCAGACATGCAAACAAATAGAATCAGACACACAAATAGAGAAAGACAGACACTTTAGACATTCAACCAACAAAGACAAATTCTTGGACTTACAAACACCAATCTAGACAGGCAAACAAATAGAATCAGACACACAAACAGAGAAAGACAGACACTTTAGACATTCAAACCAACAAAGACAAATATTTGGACTTGCAAACACCAACCCAGACATGCAAACAAATA
Source organism: Artemia sinica (assembly GCA_027921565.1). Classification (NCBI taxonomy): domain Eukaryota; kingdom Metazoa; phylum Arthropoda; class Branchiopoda; order Anostraca; family Artemiidae; genus Artemia; species Artemia sinica. The sequence goes on along the minus strand of CM051270.1, from coordinate 60,300,910 downwards.
GAATCAGACACACAAACAGAGAACGACAGACACTTTAGACATTCAAACCAACAAAGAAAAATTCTTGGACTTGCAAACATCAACCCAGATATGCAAACAAATAGAATCAGACACACAAACAGAGAAAGACAGACATTTTAGACATTCAAACCAACATAGACAAATTCTTGGACTTGCAAACACCAACCCGGACATGCCAACAAATAGAATCAGACACACAAACAGAAAAAGACTGATACTTTAGACATTCAAACCAACAAAGACAAATAGTTGGACTTGCAAACACCAACCCTGACATGCAAACAAATAGAATCAGACGTACAAACAGAGAAAGACAGAAACTTTAGACATTTAAACCAACAAAGACAAATTCTTGGACTTGCAAACACTAACCCAGACATGCAAACAAATAGATTCAGACACACAAACAGAGAAAGACAGACACTTTAGACATTCAAATCAACAATGACAAATTCTTGGACTTGCAAACACCAACCAAATGCCAACAAATAGAATCAGACACACAAACAGAGTAAGACAGACACTTTAGACATTAAAACCAACAAAGAAAAATAGTTGGACTTGCAAACACTAACCCAGACATGCAAACAAATAGAATCAGACACACAAACAGAGAAAGACAGACACTTTAGACATTCAAACCAACAAAGACAAATACTTGGACTTGCAAACACCTACCCAGACATGCAAACAAATAGAATCAGACACACAAACAGAGAAAGACAGAGACTTTAGACATTCAAACCATCAAAGATAAATTCTTGGACTTGCAAACACCAATCCAGACATGCAACCAAATAGAATCAGACAGATAAAGAGAGAAACACAGACACTTTAGACATTCGAACCAACAAAGACAAATACTTGGACTTGCAAACACCAACCCAGACATGCAAACAAATAGAATCAGACACACAAACAGAGAAGGACAGACCCTTTAGACATTCAAACCAACAATGACAAATTCTTGGACTTGCAAACACCAACCTAGACATACAAACAAATAGGATCAGACATACAAACAGAGAAAGACAGACACTTTAGACATTCAAACCAACAAACACAAATACTTGGACATGCAAACACCAACCCAGACATGCATACAAATAGAATCAGACACACAAACAGAGAAAGACAGACACTTTTGACATTCAAACCAACAAAGACAAATACTTAAACTTGTAAACACCAACCCAGACATGTAAACAAATAGAATCAGATACACAAACCGAGAAAGACAGACACTTTAGACATTCAAACCAACAAAGACAAATACTTAAACTTGTAAACACCAACCCAGACATGCAAAAAAATAGAATCAAACACACAAACAGAGAAAGACAGACACTTTAGACATTCAAACCAACTAAGACAAATTCTTGGACTTGCAAACACCAACCCAGACCTTGAAACAAATAGAATCAGACACACAAACAGAGAAAGACAGACACTTTAGACATTCCAACCAACAAAGACAAATACTTGGACTTGCAAACACCAACCCAGACATGCAAACAAATAGAATCAGACACACAAACAGAGAAAGACAGACACTTTAGACATTCCAACCAATAAAGACAAATTCTTGGACTTGCAAACACCAACCCAAACATGCAAACAAATAGAATCAGATATACAACAGAGAAAGACAGACATTTTAGACATTCAAACCAACAAAGACAAATTCTTGGACTTGCAAACACCAACCCAGACATGCAAACAAATAGAACCAGACACACAAACAGAGAAAGACAGACACTTTAGACATTCAAACCAACAAAGACAAATTCTTGGACTTGCAAACATCAACCCAGACATGCAAACAAATAGAATCAGACACACAAACAGAGAAAGACAGACACTTTAGACATTCAAACCAACTAAGACAAATTCTTGGACTTGCAAACAACAATCCAGACATGCAAACAAATAGAATCAAACACCCAAACAGAGAAAGACAGACACTTTATTCATTCAAACCAACAAAGACAAATTCTTGGACTTGCAAACACCAACCCAGACATGCAAACAAATAGAATCAAACACAAAAACAGAGAAAGACAGACACTTTAGACATTCAAATCAACAAAGACATATACTTGGACTTGCAAACACCAACCCAGACATGCCAACAAATAGAATCAGACACACAAACAGAGAAAGACAGACACTTTAGACATACAAACCAACAAAGACAAATTCTTGGACTTGCAAACACCAACCCAGACATGCAAACAAATAAAATCGTACGCACAAACAGAGAAAGACAGACACTTTAGACATTCAAACCAACAAAGACAAATTCTTTGACTTGCAAACACCAACCCAGACATGCAAACAAATAGAATCAGACACACAAACAGAGAAAGACAGACACTTTAGACATTCAAACCAACAAAGAAAAATACTTGGACTTGCAAACACCAACCCAGACATGTAAACAAATAGAATCAGACACACAAACTGAGAAAGATAGACACTTTAGACATTCAAACCAGCAAAGACAAATTCTTGGACTTGCAAACACCAACCCAGACATGCCAACAAATAGAATCAGACACACAAACAGAGAAAGACAGACACTTTAGACATTCAAACCAACAAGGACAAATTCTTGGACTTGCAAACAATAACCCAGACATGCAAACAAATAGAATCAGACATACAAACAGAGAAAGACAGAAACTTTAGACATTTAAACCAACAAAGACAAATTCTTGGACTTGCAAACACTAACCCAGACATGCAAACAAATTGATTCAGACACACAAACAGAGAAAGACAGACACTTTAGACATTAAAACCAACAAAGACAAATTCTTGGACTTGCAAACATCAACCCAGACATGCAAACAAATGGAATCAAACACACAAACAGAGAAAGACAGACATTTTAGACATTCAAACCAACAAAGACAAATTCTTGGACTTGCAAACAATAGCCCAGACATGCAAACAAATAGAATCAGACATACAAACAGAGAAAGACAGAAACTTTAGACATTTAAACCAACAAAGACAAATTCTTGGACTTGCAAACACTAACCCAGACATGCAAACAAATAGAATCAGACATACAAACAGAGAAAGACAGAAACTTTAGACATTTAAACCAACAAAGACAAATTCTTGGACTTGCAAACACTAACCCAGACATGCAAACAAATAGATTCAGACACACAAACAGAGAAAGACAGACACTTTAGACATTTAAACCAACATAGACAAATTCTTGGACTTGCAAACACCAACCCGGACATGCCAACAAATAGAATCAGACACACAAACAGAGAAAGACTGATACTTTAGACATTCAAACCAACAAAGACAAATAGTTGGACTTGCAAACACCAACCCTGACATGCAAACAAATAGAATCAGACATACAAACAGAGAAAGACAGAAACTTTAGACATTTAAACCAACAAAGACAAATTCTTGGACTTGCAAACACTAACCCAGACATGCAAACAAATAGATTCAGACACACAAACAGAGAAAGACAGACACTTTAGACATTCAAATCAACAATGACAAATTCTTGGACTTGCAAACACCAACCAAATGCCAACAAATAGAATCAGACACACAAACAGAGAAAGAAACGCACTTTAGACATTCAAACCAACAAAGACAAATAGTTGGACTTGCAAACACCAACCCTGACATGCAAACAAATAGAATCATGCAAGACATGCAAACAAATAGAATCAAACACACAAACAGAGAAAGACAGACACTTTAGACATTCAAACCAACAAGGACAAATTCTTGGACTCGCAAACACCAACCCAGACATGCAAACAAATAGATTCAGACATATAAACAGAGAAAGACAGACAATTTAGACATTCAAACCAACAATGACAAACTCTTGGACTTGCAAACACCAACCCAGACATATAAACAAATAGAATCAGACATACAAACAGAGAAAGACAGACACTTTAGACATTCAAACCAACAAAGACAAATAGTTGGACTTGCAAACACCAACCCAGACATGCAAACAAATAGAATCAAACACACAAACAGAGAAAGACAGACACTTTAGACATTCAAACCAACAGAGACAAATTCTTGGACTTGCAAACACCAACCCAGACATGTAAACAAATAGAATCAGACACACAAACAGAGAAAGACTGGCACTTTAGACATTCAAACCAAAAAATACAAATTCTTGGATTTCCAAACACAAACCCAGACATACAAACAAATAGAATCAGACACACAAACAGAGTCAGACAGAAACTTTAGACATTCTAACCAACAATGACAAATTCCTGGACTTCCAAACACCAACCCAGACATACAAACAAATAGAATCAGACACACAAACAGAGAAAGAAGGACATTTTAGACATTCAAACCAACAAAGACAAATTCATGGACTTGCAAACATCAACCCAGACATGCAAAAAAAATGGAATCAAACACACAAACAGAGAAAGACAGACAATTTAGACATTCAAACCAACAAAGACAAAGTCTTGGACTTGCAAACACCAACCCGGACATGCCAACAAATAGAATCAGACACACAAACAGAGAAAGGCAGACACTATAGACATTCAAACCAACAAAGACAAATTCTTGGACTTGCCAACACCAACCCAGACATGCAAACAAATAGAATCAAACACACCAACAGAGAAAGACAGACACTTTAGACATTCAAATCAACAAAGACATATACTTGGACTTGCAAACACCAACCCAGACATGCCAACAAATAGAATCAGACACACAAACAGAGAAAGACAGACACTTTAGACATACAAACCAACAAAGACAAATTCTTGGACTTGCAAACACCAACCCAGACATGCAAACAAATAAAATCATACACACAAACAGAGAAAGACAGACACTTTAGACATTCAAACCAACAAAGACAAATTCTTTGACTTGCAAACACCAACCCAGACATGCAAACAAATAGAATCAGACACACAAACAGAGAAAGACAGACACTTTAGACATTCAAACCAACAAAGACAAATTCTTGGACTTGCAAACTCCAACCCAGACATGCAAACAAATAGAATCAGATATACAACAGAGAAAGACAGACACTTTAGACATTCAAACCAACAAAAACAAATTCTTGGACTTGCAAACACCAACCCAGACATGCAAACAAATAGAACCAGACACACAAACAGAGAAAGACAGACACTTTAGACATTCAAACCAACAAAGACAAATTTTTGGACTTGCAAACATCAACCCAGACATGCAAACAAATAGCATCAGACACACAAACAGAGAAAGACAGACACTTTAGACATTCAAACCAACAAAGACAAATTCTTGGACTTGCAAACAACAATCCAGACATGCAAACAAATAGAATCAAACACCCAAACAGAGAAAGACAGACACTTTAGACATTCAAAGCAACAAAGACAAATTCTTGGACTTGCAAACACCAACCCAGACATGCAAACAAATAGAATCAAACACAAAAACAGAGAAAGACAGACACATTAGACATTCAAATCAACAAAGACAAATTCTTGGACTTGCAAACACCAACCCAGACATGCAAACAAATAGAATCAAACACACCAACAGAGAAAGACAGACACTTTAGACATTCAAATCAACAAAGACATATACTTTGACTTGCAAAAACAATCCAGACATGCAAACAAATAGAATCAAACACCCAAACAGAGAAAGACAGACACTTTAGACATTCAAACCAACAAAGACAAATTCTTGGACTTGCAAACACCAACCCAGACATGCAAACAAATAGAATCAAACACAAAAACAGAGAAAGACAGACACATTAGACATTCAAATCAACAAAGACAAATTCTTGGACTTGCAAACACCAACCCAGACATGCCAACAAATAGAATCAGACACACAAACGGAGAAAGACAGACACTTTAGACATTCAAACCAACAAAGACAAATTCTTTGACTTGCAAACACCAACCCAGACATGCAAACAAATAGAATCAGACACACAAACAGAGAAAGACAGACATTTTAGACATTCAAACCAACAAAGACAAATACTTGGACTTGCAAACACCAACCCAGACATGTAAACAAATAGAACCAGACACACAAACTGAGAAAGATAGACACTTTAGACATTCAAACCAACAAAGACAAATTCTTGGACTTGCAAACACCAACCCGGACATGCCAACAAATAGAATCAGACACACAAACAGAGAAAGACAGACACTTTAGACATTCAAACCAACAAAGACAATTTCTTGGACTTGCAAACAATAACCCAGACATGCAAACAAATAGAATCAGACATACAAACAGAGAAAGACAGAAACTTTAGACATTTAAACCAACAAAGACAAATTCTTGGACTTGCAAACACTAACCCAGACATGCAAACAAATAGATTCAGACACACAAACAGAGAAAGACAGACACTTTAGACATTCAAACCAACAAAGACAAATTCTTGGACTTGCAAACACCAACCCAGACATGCAAACAAATAGAATCAAACACAAAAACAGAGAAAGACAGACACATTAGACATTCAAATCAACAAAGACAAATTCTTGGACTTGCAAACACCAACCCAGACATGCAAACAAATAGAATCAAACACACCAACAGAGAAAGACAGACACTTTAGACATTCAAATCAACAAAGACATATACTTTGACTTGCAAAAACAATCCAGACATGCAAACAAATAGAATCAAACACCCAAACAGAGAAAGACAGACACTTTAGACATTCAAACCAACAAAGACAAATTCTTGGACTTGCAAACACCAACCCAGACATGCAAACAAATAGAATCAAACACCCAAACAGAGAAAGACAGACACTTTAGACATTCAAATCAACAAAGACAAATTCTTGGACTTGCAAACACCAACCCAGACATGCCAACAAATAGAATCAGACACACAAACGGAGAAAGACAGACACTTTAGACATTCAAACCAACAAAGACAAATTCTTTGACTTGCAAACACCAACCCAGACATGCAAACAAATAGAATCAGACACACAAACAGAGAAAGACAGACATTTTAGACATTCAAACCAACAAAGACAAATACTTGGACTTGCAAACACCAACCCAGACATGTAAACAAATAGAACCAGACACACAAACTGAGAAAGATAGACACTTTAGACATTCAAACCAACAAAGACAAATTCTTGGACTTGCAAACACCAACCCGGACATGCCAACAAATAGAATCAGACACACAAACAGAGAAAGACAGACACTTTAGACATTCAAACCAACAAAGACAATTTCTTGGACTTGCAAACAATAACCCAGACATGCAAACAAATAGAATCAGACATACAAACAGAGAAAGACAGAAACTTTAGACATTTAAACCAACAAAGACAAATTCTTGGACTTGCAAACACTAACCCAGACATGCAAACAAATAGATTCAGACACACAAACAGAGAAAGACAGACACTTTAGACATTTAAACCAACAAAGACAAATTCTTGGACTTGCAAACATCAACCCAGACATGCAAACAAATGGAATCAAACACACAAACAGAGAAAGACAGACATTTTAGACATTCAAACCAACATAGACGAATTCTTGGACTTGCAAACACCAACCCGGACATGCCAACAAATAGAATCAGACACACAAACAGAGAAAGACTGATACTTTAGACATTCAAACCAACAAAGACAAATAGTTGGACTTGCAAACACCAACCCTGACATGCAAACAAATAGAATCAGACATACAAACAGAGAAAGACAGAAACTTTAGACATTTAAAGCAACAAAGACAAATTCTTGGACTTGCAAACACTAACCCAGACATGCAAACAAATAGAATCAGACATACAAACAGAGAAAGAAAGAAACTTTAGACATTTAAACCAACAAAGACAAATTCTTGGACTTGCAAACACTAACCCAGACATGCAAACAAATAGATTCAGACACAAAAACAGAGAAAGACAGACACTTTAGACAATCAAATCAACAATGACAAATTCTTGGACTTGCAAACACCAACCCAGACATGTAAACAAATAGAATCAGACATACAAACAGAGAAAGACAGACACTTTAGACATTCAAACCAACAAAGACAAATAGTTGGACTTGCAAACACCAACCCATACATGCAAACAAATAGAATCAAACACACAAACAGAGAAAGACAGACACTTTAGACATTCAAACCAACAAGGACAAATAGTTGGACTTGCAAACACCAACCCAGACATGCAAACAAATAGAATCAGACATACAAACCGAAAATGATAGGCACTTTAGACATTCAAACCAACAAAGACAAATTCTTGGACTTGGAAACACCAACCCAGACATGCAAACAAATAGATTCAGACATATAAACAGAGAAAGACAGGCACTTTAGACATTCAAACCAACAAAGACAAATTCTTGGACTTGCAAACACCAACCCAGACATGCAAGCAAATAAAATCAAACATACAAACAGAGAAAGATAGACACTTTAGATTTTCAAACCAACAAAGACATATTCTTGGACTTGCAAACACCAACCCAGACATGCAAACAAATAGATTCAGACATACAAACAGAGAAAGACAGGCACTTTAGACATTCAAACCAACAAAGACAAATTCTTGAACTTGGAAACACCAACCCAGACATGCAAACAAATTGATTCAAAAAAGTATTAAAAAATGTGGGGCCCGGGGATGGGCTTTGGGGCCCCGGGAGGTCTTTGAGGGCTCGGGGGCTTTTCGGGGACAGGGGGCCCTTTGGAGGCCCGGGGGCCTTTAGGGGCTCGGGGGCCCGTGAAGGCCCTTTGGGGTTGGGGTTGGGGGGGCCATTTGGGGTTAGGATAGGGTTTTTTTTTGGGGTAGGGGACCTCACAAGACTGTTCAAATGGAACTTGTGTATTATAATGACCACAGAGTTTCACCCTCAAATCATCTTCTAAATCATGTTCTAAAATAATCTTCTAATATGCCTCAAACGATTTCGCTTAAATCTTCTTCTAAAATGTCTCAAACGGTTTCGGCCAAATCATCTCCTAAAATGTCTCAAACGGTTTCGCCCAAATAATCCTCTAAAATTAATTTCTGCGTGTTCCTTTGTTTTGGCATCCCTGCCAGCAAATCAATTGAAATTCCTTGGAAACCATTTCCCGCGTTAATCTCTTCATCTCGTATGTGTTCTTGGTTACACTTTTAAGGTTTCGATAGAATATTAATTTATCTCTGTGACCTAAAGATCAGAGAAGCCATATTTAAAAATAGAATATTAGTTTATCTCTGTCACTAAAGACCTTATATCTCTCGGACCTAAAGATCAAAGAAGCCATATTGTTTCTTAATTCCCGTTAGCGAATCAATACATTCCCCTCGATTATGCAAGTCAATTTCTCAGAAATTTAGTTCTCCCTCTTTTATGTAATCAATTTCTCGGAAATCCACTTCCCCCTCTTGTCCTAGATCAATACATCTCACCCTGGTTAATATGCATTTGCCAACTTCACCCCAGGAGTCATTACACCTGGACTAACAACAAATAAATCGGCCTTGAAAGAGGTGTCATTGACCCCCTTATAATCAATAAACCATGAAAATACATCAAAGTGAGAAAAATCCTGTTTTTTCATTCTCAGTGACAAAAACCTTAAAAACATGCATAAATTATGTAGGGTCACGAGTCATTATGCCCTCCCTACTGACGTTGTAGGTATTCGTGAAATATTTGTAAATTCTGGCCAGTCTCTCTCGGCTTATTTGTTTCCAGGTTATCATTTCGAAGTATGGAACCAAACATCTATGAACCGTGGTGGATTGGGATTTTTAAGGTGAAAGTCGCTAAATTCATTGCAATGTTAATTTTCCTATGCTACAAAAAGAGATCTTGCTCTCTGACCCAACATACCAGCACAATGAAATTTTGCACAAGTGATCTTTGAAAAAGGATCTAAAATTTGGCAGGTTTTTTTCCTGATAAAATTCCCAGGTAATAGAAAAAAATCCTATGTGAAAACCTGGTAGCTTTTTTTTTAAAAGGTCTGGAGCCTCAGAAATGAAAAATTTGAAGCAATCAAAAGTACTATAAATTCAAAAAAACTTTTAAAATTAATTGGCCGTTTTGAAAATTCTAGATTCTTTTAATTTATTCCTCCACGATTGTTTTTGAGTTTTTATATTTTGGACTCTTACACGGCATGGATAAAAGCAAAAAAGTCAAAATTAACTTCAAATTGTAGCTCTTTTTTTATTTAGTTTATTCCACACTTTTCAGCTTTCTAATCCGATTCGTTAATTTTATATATAATTATAAATAAAATTAAATTTTACTCTGTTTCTCCTGTCCTACATAACCCCACTTTACACCCTCTGGCTGGAAACATACCCGAGGCTAGGACGGGTCATAGTCATACTTGCGTTTAATTGTCTACTTGTCTTTAATTGGATTGGAGTTTGTCTGCTGAGAGAACCACATATAGTCTAGTTTCTTTCGATGAGACTGGGACACAAGCGATCCGACCACTGTAAGAGGGGGAAACAGGGAATAAAAGTCACCCAAAATAGGGAAAAGCAAAAAAATTCTTTTTCCTTATTTTAGCTTGATATTCACTGTGTATGCTCGATATTAGACAGAAATTAAAGCAAAGTGATGGAAAAGGTGCTTGGAGTGTCCCAAAATCAAAGGGAGGGGAGGGGGGGGGGGAATTGAAATTCTCCTAACAGGAAGGAAACAGGAAATATTTGTTTTTGTCTATTTCAAATTGGTATTCGGTTTGTTTATTCAATCTTATATAGTCACTGATTTAATGCTATGGTGAAAGTGCAGAGGATGTCCTGGGAAGGGGGAAACAGGGGTAAATATTTCCCCCAGGGGATCTGTAGCAGGCTCCATTACAGGCACACAGATCAATGCACGGTAGTGAAGCCTTCATGTACTTGCATGATGACTTGCAGGCTTTCTTGCAGCTACATTTGGTCAGTTCTTTGCACGCCTTGGAAGCCTCTGGTAGCGTCGTCCAGACAAGATGCCACTCATCATTTACGAGCTTCCATCCAAATTCAGAGGGGGAATTCAGAGGAGGATTCTGAATAGAGTCGGCTGCTCTTCCCCAAATTCGGCCAGCCTGAAAGTGTGCACGTCCGGTGTGCTGAAGAAGGGCGTCGGATGTTGGTGGGATGCGGTCAATCTGCCGTCCCTTGGAAAAAAGCACTTTTCTCGCTTCGTCAGACCCTGGACTTCGCTTGTCCGCTCATAGCATAAAACTACAAATCCCCCCAGTGGGAATAAAACAGCGAATAAAAGTCACCCAAAATAGGGAAAAGCAAAAAATTTTTTTTTCCTTATTTTAGCTTGATATTCACTGTGTATACTCGATATTAGACAGAAATTAAAGCAAAGTGATGGAAAAGGTGCTTGGAGTGTCCCAAAATCAAAGGGAGGGGAGGGGGGGGGGGGTAATTGAAATTCTCCTAACAGGAAGGAAACAGGAAATATTTGTTTTTGTCTATTTCAAATTGGTATTCGGTTTGTTTATTCAATCTTATATAGTCACTGATTTAATGCTATGGTGAAAGTGCAGAGGATGTCCTGGGAAGGGGGAAACAGGGGTAAATATTTCCCCCAGGGGATCTGTAGCAGGCTCCATTACAGGCACACAGATCAATGCACGGTAGTGAAGCCTTCATGTACTTGCATGATGACTTGCAGGCTTTCTTGCAGCTACATTTGGTCAGTTCTTTGCACGCCTTGGAAGCCTCTGGTAGCGTCGTCCAGACAAGATGCCACTCATCATTTACGAGCTTCCATCCAAATTCAGAGGGGGAATTCAGAGGAGGATTCTGAATAGAGTCGGCTGCTCTTCCCCAAATTCGGCCAGCCTGAAAGTGTGCACGTCCGGTGTGCTGAAGAAGGGCGTCGGATGTTGGTGGGATGCGGTCAATCTGCCGTCCCTTGGAAAAAAGCACTTTTCTCGCTTCGTCAGACCCTGGACTTCGCTTGTCCGCTCATAGCATAAAACTACAAATCCCCCCAGTAGCTCTTGCATTTCCATCCATACGGTGCCAATTGCCGATTCAGTTTTCATGAAAGTCTCTTTTGACATAGGGCAGATGCCTAAGGGACGCCCAGTGTCTCAGATAGTGTGGTGTAGCCTCCACCTGTCCCCATAACACCCCACGCAGCCTCAATGTTCATGTCTCCTCGTACGTTGGTATAGCGCTCTGCTGTTCCTTTAGGCTTGCTGTCAGTCAAGGTTGTCAAATAGTCTTTTACACTTGTTGTGGGAGAATCAGGATAGTTTCTTAGGATTTTTTTTTCACTTCCAGGCCTCAAAAGTCAAAAGCTTTACCTGGTGTTTACGCGTTTACAGGCTGCGATATAGTATTTTGCTTTTCTGGCACTGGAAAGAAGAAAGCCTTTGATGTCTGGAAAAGTTATCCCAATGCAACTGACGTGTTCTTCGATTTGTCGTCTGCGTCGACTGCTACGAGACCGTGAACGAGACCGAGACCGTGAAAATTTCTGTATTACTTTTCTTATTTTATTATATATCCTTTTCTAAGGTTCCTCTACCGGACTAAGATAGCCACTACAGAAAGATTTTTTTTTTGTTTTTTCTACATCTAACACTTATGAATCCTACATTTCCAACCTTACCAAACATTATCATGGGAAATGTTTTATGTGGTTGGGACTATTATACTATTCCTATAGGTTTTTTTTTGGAAGTTCACCTTTTATAAGTTTTTACTTTACCACAAACTATGGGATAATTACATTTCTTATCTACACTAAATTAATGGAATAATACGACAATACTACACATAACTCTATCCAAGCAATTAGGAATACATATATATATATATATATATATATATATATATATATATATATATATATATATATATATATATATATATATATATATATATATATATATATATATATATATATATATATATATATATATATATATATATATATATATATATATATATATATATATATATATATATATATATATATATATGAATATATATATATATGAATGATTTAAAACATAAATACTATGTCACCACCTTCGTTGGTGAACACCAAAACACTTTTAAGATATCGAAATTGTTAATTTATCAAAACTATTAAAATGTGACATATGCAAATTCACACCTACTTCACCACCTTACGTGTCTCTTTGTGTACTCATTCCTTCTGTTGTAAATTACGGTCCTTCACTATTTTCGTCTTTTGCAAAAATTTTAAAACATTTACAATATAGTTTCTTCACAAAATAGTTTGAGCATGGCTATGTTCATCTTGGACGAAGTGCTTTCTCTAATTGTCAGACGGAAAATGATACTTCCAGGTACAGGTGTGTGGAATTTTGATATTAGAGTTCGTTCTCACCTGCTGTCTTTGGATAGTTTATGAGGTGCATTATCGTTAAGGGGTTGAACACTGGGATTGTGTTGGTAATAGATGGGTTGACTTTCTTCTTAGCATTTCATTCTTGTGTTATTTTAAAGTACATATAGAATGTATTTCTCGTATAAAATTGTTCGTTCGTGCACTTAGAGATTATATTTCTCGTATAAAATTGTTCGTTCGTGCACTTAGAGATTATATTTCTCATATAAAATTGTTCGTGCATGGCTCAATCTATAGATTTTGTGGTTGAACCTTGTTTAATCACAGGGGAATTGATGTTTGGATTTGGAATGGGTCGACATCAAATTTTAGTGACTCCTTGAACACATCGTCTTTAACTTGTAGGAGGAGTCTATTGTCACTAAGGGGTTAGTCACTGGGGTTACTTTTAGTTTCTGTAATTCAGTGGCTGGTTTTCAGGTCCATTTTTTCAGAAATTATCTCGTAACATTTACGGGATAACAGAGATAGGAACTTTACGATCATTTGATAGAGGTGATAGGATGGATCTCAAGAAATGGTTGGAATTGGATTCAACACGTGAATCTGCGACGTGTAAATAAATTGGGTTCATCAAATATCATAACTATACAGTTATATGGTATATGGGTCCATAAGGATTGTCAAGGGTGATTTTTATGCATTTACATCTTATGCTGGTCGATGGGATTTATAGAATTGTTTAATAGTTCGGTAATGCACTGGATACTGAGATTTGTTAGATAGTGTTACCTGATACATAATATGGTTTGTGATCGAGGAAACAACGATCAAATGATAACCGTAATTTTCGTCCTAGGTTCATTGCCTGGAATTTATGGTGAATACTCTTCGTTGGTTGAGGGATGATGAAAATAGATGCTGCAAGGTTGTATCTGCACTGGACTACGTATTGTAATAATTGATTTTCAATAGGTCATTCAAGTTCCTGTAATAAAAATAAAGAGGGAGAATCAAATGTTCTTTAAAACGAGTAGTCATAATACATAATAAGCAATACGATTGGGTACATTTATGGTAAATGTTACCCTACAAGACAATATTAAATAGATACACTAATATTATTACACATATATTGTTTTCAACCAAACGATGTTATTATCATCTTAGTTCAAATATATAGAATTTCCACTGGGGAATCTAAAACATAGAAATTTTTTCTAAGCTGTTTATGAAAAACGACGATATAAGAGATTAGTTCCTTTAACTTTGGGTAAGGTCTCTTATTATGCTCTTTAGTATACGCTATTACACACACTTTATTTTAATTTCCTTCAACACTTATTTAATTCTGGATTAGATTTGAAACAATCGTTTAAACATAAGTTACGCTACATCATTAAATTTGAGGTCTCAGTTTACTACATATTTCATGCCTTCATTGTTCACGCACGTCCGTGCTGTTTAAGAAACGCATGTTGCAGCGTCGTAACCGCACGGTTTTACGTAAACGACACTTATAGTGAGGGAACTAGACATAGCAATGACGAGTGTAGACCTCTATACCCACTCGTTTTCTAATGTTTTCTCTTTTTCTTGGCTTAGACGTTGATTGCCTTAAAACTGATTATTTTAGGACTTATTATATTTGTGCTCGTTGTTACTAACGACGTTTGAACTGTTGACTCTTTAGTTACAAGTCGACATCCTTGTTTTATGGTTATCGTACCCACATCTTGTAATAGTAATTTGGTCCTGTAACTTGGATCGATTCTTTCAGTATTATTATAACAAGACAAAGTTCCAACAGTTTCTTTTGGAACAGAAAATAACCAAAGATCATTTCTAAGGTGTATGAATATTTCTCGTTTAGTACTTACTATCAAAGCTTCGCACGAATTAGGTATTTCTTCTTTTTGTGTGTCTTTTAAAAATATATCTGACACACAAGATCCAGATTTGACGTTATAAATAGGTAACGTAAGCTGGCATACTAGGTTTTTGAATGATACGCACTCTTTTATGTCTTGTGGATTAGCTAGGGCATATTTTCGTCTATTTTGATGAACAAGTAAATACTCTGCTTCCGGTGTGATAGTCATAAATGAATTTGTCTTCTTTATATTAGCTGGGAAGGTCAAAATTTTGTACAAGTCGTACATGGATTATTGGTTTATCAATGAAATCGTTACTACTGCGAATAATTGTTCATTTATTTCCGTGATGTGGACTTTTAATTTTGTATAATAAAGGAATAAATTTGATACTTCTGGCTCTATGGGTAAATGTAAACCAACGTTAGGTGCGTTTGTATTTCATCTAAAATACTTTTTAGGTTAGAAGGATCTACTAGATCGTATGACAAAGTTCCTCCCGTGAGAGCAAATAATGCGAATTCAAACTTACTAACATCTTTTGCTAGATTTAGTAATGACATGGTAATTATATCGAGTGATACCATGGTAAGGCTCGCGTCTGTCACCACGCGATCCACTTCGTTCCGTAAATAATTCATTACGTTTACAGTTTTTGAGATTTTCTTAGATATCATTTCGACTTTGTCTCTTTGGTAGTTTGCTATGCTTGCTTGTATTTTCTGGACGTGTAACGTTACGTTCATGGCATTATTCAGCTTTTTTACATTTTCCCTCAGGATGTTTAAGTCTTCCTCTGTTGTTAAGCCAAAAATGCGAGAGGCGAGTTCTCCGATGATGGGAATTAGGCTTGTAGACCTACGGTACTTACTTCTTCGAAAGAATACTTCAAAAATTCTCATGGTACTTTGTTTTAATTTTTGTATTTCCGTATTAAATAGTTCAAATAAGGCTTTTAATCTTTGTCTGTATAATATTAAGAAGGCTTGATGGGTTGATACTTTCTGGGCGTTTTTCTCATTTAGATCAGGTAATGGTTCGATACCTTCTTTTGTCGGTTCGTTGCCCATGGCTAGTCTAGCACAAGTACGTTTACCGTCTATTGTCCAACATTTCTTATGTACGTAATTATCTTCTTCCTGTTTTTTTATAATTATTTTTCTTTTCTTCTGTACCGTGAGCAAAAGGCGATATATTTAAAATACAAAGATTCTTTCCTTCTAAAGATGATTCTGACAGAAATTAAACGTCCCCTAATTGAGTTCAAATACCGCTTCCAAGAGTCTAAATTCTTAATCAGCAAAAAGAGAAATTGCATTCTATCTTCAGTCAAACAACGACGCTAGTCGGTTTGAATTTCGCCAAGATAATAAGTAACAAAAAAGATGCTACGCACAATATTTCTAAGGAAGTTTAAACTATAAGAGCCGTGTGAACGTTTGAATCATCAGAAATAATCAAGACAGATTATTGGACGAAGGGTTCACATCCTTGGCCCACCTGAGCCAATTGTGAGCCGGTTCTCACAGCGCAGGACAAAAAAATATGCTTGATAGTGGGGTAAAAAGTGCTTTTTGGAGCATTGGTAAATCAGATTTGGAAGTATTCGTAAATCAGATTTGGAAGGATTCGTAAATGAGATTCAGGACCATTTAGATAGAACTTTTTCGATGTTCAAGCCTTGCAATTCTCTCATTGTTGTATCTCAGTCACCGTTGTGTCATTTGAAGTGACCTACTGCTGTTCACCTAAATATGTAAGTCTCAATAAATCCATTGCTTTTTATTTGTGTTTATTTCATTTTATATGTCCGTATCTAGCCTAATGATAGCTAATTAGTTCGCATGTCTCCATGGTAGTGCTCCCAGAGGAATCTGATCTCCAAATAGCTCGAAGAGAAGAGGTCACATTTATATGGCTACACATTTTATTTTCTCTCATGAATTGAGGGTGGCGTAAGCCTTGTTGGCACGATCTTTAGCGCTATAAGCGGCGCTATCGGAGAACTTATAAGCTGTAAGTTCACGGCTTCAAGGTGCGATATTCCATTTGACGCGGTCAATATTTATGACCCCAATTAAGCCCAGTATTTTTCTTTCACCGCAATAATTTCCCATTATAGCCATATCTTTCTTTCATCGCGACAAATGGCGCGAGTCGGAAATTGGAGCAAGACTTGCGAACTAATTAGGCTATAAGACTTTGTAATTTAAATTTAATTATCGGAAAGATATAGACATATAAGTAAAGCGATTAGGCCTATTGCCGCTCAGCTACGACAGGGAAACCCCTTAGATATCTCATAGGAGGTAATAGCCTTCCCCAAAATAGGTTAAGTGAAAGAAATAAATTTATTTTGAGTTGATTCAAAAAAAAATGGCGAAAGACCTTAACGACTTATTAATAGTGCAAAAGTTAGTCGCGAAAAATATAGAAATAGCAAAGTCTATTCCGGAGTACAATGGTCAATCAGATATTGACGAATTTAATATCCAATTGACCCAGTTTGTACAATTAACAAAAACAGAGCTAGAAGCGTTAGTCGACATGCTCCTATTACGACTAAAAGGCCAGGCCTTAACCTTTCTAAAACGAATTGAACATACCATAGGCAATGACGCCAACTTGCCAATAAATACAGTGGACAAATTATTAAAAGCATTTAAAGATAGATTTATCGAAACCAGTTCAATAAATAAATTAAAACACGGAACGTTGAGCTTTGACTATTCACAAAATATAAGAGAATATCTTGATAATATACGCATTTCGGTAGAGGCAAAATACGGAAGAGGTTCTGGGCAACTGTATGAAAAAGTCATACTAAATACCTTTTTGCAAGGGCTACCCCAAAACTATATAGAGTGGTAATATCCAAAAATATTCAGACGTTGGATCTTGCAGTTCAGGAGGTAGAGCGATTGATCGAAGTTGATACGATGGTCGCTAATCACAGTAAGGCAAAAATAAATAGCCTAGGCGATTCTAACGCGAAACCAATTTTCAAGGGCGATCAGGCGTCTCCCAATTTCTTTTCAAGAGATAACTCCCCAGTGCCACAAAGAAATAAAACGCAAGAACCCGCTAGGCAAAAAACAGTACGTTTTCAGCCTGTCAAACAATCTAATTACGAAAATAACCCTACAATAATAAGGTGCTATATTTGTAATAGACCTGGACATATCGCAAGAGAGTGCCGTTATGTCCCCAATCGCGTACCAAGAATTGCTGACGGTAGTACGCAAAATTATGGCAACCATTTGTTCGGAAGAACAAATTTTAGCGCCGGTGGGGTGCTAGGCTATAGCAAGGGAAGATTGCGCCAATCAGCACCTTACAACGCGTACAAACCAAATTTTTATACCCCTCCCCCAATAGACAAATTAATTACCGATTTGAAAACCCAAATAATCGCCAAAGCCAATATAATGCAAGAATGCTATATAGAAATCACGAAAACTTGCCGACGGGACATGAAAATTTTGCAAGCCAACGGCATTGGCAGTCAGCGCCAGCAAGCAGCACTGACACAAGACATCCAAGTTACCATAATAATATATGGCGAAGGCAGACAGATGTAAATCAATTAGATATGCCCACGGAACCTCATATGCCTGAATATCTATTACAGGCACCGACACATGAAATAAATCCTCAGGGAAACGTTTCAGGCCCCTCAGAGGTATAAATTGGACCCAGAGGGTGCCCAGAATATTTAATAGGTCCAAAACAATGGTAGTGCCGTCTTGTAGTGATAATAATAATAGGTTGCCTATATTTAATGATTTTTGTGTAGAAAACATTTACTTTAAAGCCTTAGTTGACAGCGGAGCTACAGTCAATATAATAAGCTCCCGCGTATTTAATATGTTGCCTCCCCATATTAGACAACAAAGAAATTCTAATAATCCCAATTTAACTAGTGTGACAGGACATAAATTGGATGCAAGAGGTTCAATTTGCCTAAACGTAAAAAAAGACAATAGGATATTTTCGACAAATTTTATAATATGCGATAACTTTCCGTATGAAGCAATTATAGGCGCAAATTTTATAAGGTCTAATAGAGTACTCTTAGACGTAGCAAACGAGAGGCTTGTCTACCCAGCTAAGGTAGGGGAAAAAATTTCTACCTTAAGAAATCGTAACAGAGGTTAGGAAGACAACGTAACAGTAAACAAAATTTCTGACGGCATAATGTCACAATCTTTTGAACCTCTTGTCTCGAAAGGAGGAAAAGGAATAATCAGAAACTTATCCAATTATTCTGAAAGACATTGCAGAGATGAAGCAAATTTAAATAATAAAAGTATTGAATCCGCAAAAATAAAAATAGGAGATATGCGACAGTACAGGTCGAACGAAATCAAGAAAATAGCGGAATTATGGAAAAACATAGTAAAACCCAACGTGATGCCACAAGATGTCGCAATGGCGCAGCATAGCGCCAGTATGAATCCAATAAACAATGAAAATAAAGAGAAATATTACGGATTCGCGATAAGGAAAACAAAAGTCCCTCCCAAAACGATGCAAAAAATTCAAATATCACAAATGATTGAACCAGTGGTTAGCAAACCCGAAATATGGTTTGCGACACCATCAAACGAAATTCCTGAAAATCTGCTATGTGAGGAACAGATTATATCTTATGACAAAGGAGAAGGTTTTATTTGGGTAACCAATAACCACGAAAATGATACAATTACAATAAAAAAGGGGACGTGTTTAGTTCAAATTCAAGTTTTATCAGAGAATGATTTAAATACATGGGAAAATTCTAAAAGAAACCTAGTTAACGGCATTAAAACCTCAAATAACAGGTATCCTCTAACTATATCGCAATTTTTAAACAAATTTAATATGGATCATATTATGGACAAGGAACTTAAGAACAAATTATGCGAATTATTATGGAATTTTAAGGATGTATTCTCTGCATCTGAAGATGACATCGGGCTAATACCGTTTTATGAACACTCAATTTTAACGACTGGTAATCCCGTAGCAAAACAGCCATATCGTTCGCCATAAGAGCACAAAGAATGGTTAAAAAATAAAATCCATGAATTACAAAAAAATGAAATTATACGTTCAAGTATAAGTCCGTATAGTGCACCAGTGATGTTAGTACCAAAGAAGAATGGTGACCTTAGACTTGTAGTAGACTACAGAGCCCTCAACAAACAAGTAGTCTATTTCAAGCAAAAACAAAATTTTTACTTCTTTGGACCTTACCCAAGGCTACCACCAAGTGAAAATAGCCGAAAAAGATGTCCATAAAACTGCATTTTCAACATGTAAATGTGGTTCATATGAATACTTAAGGGTACCTTTTGGACTTAAAACAAGTTCAAGCGCGCTATGTAGACCCCTATTACACCTGTTAAGAGAAATAAAGAATATAATTCATTTTGTTGATGATATCATATGCGTGGGAGAAAACACTGAACAACACTTAGCAACACTAGCTAAGGTCTTCGAGAAGTTCAGACAGGGCAATTTAAAATTTCAGCCTGAAAAAGTAAATTTATTTCAACCTAAAATTAAATTTTTAGGAGTAGTAGTGACGCAAGGAGAGATGTCCCCAGACCCTGATAAAATAAAATATGTGGAAAATCTCAAACCCCCTAGAACCATGAAAGAATTAAGGGGAATGTTAGGTCTTACTTGCTACTTTAGAAAATTCGTACGCAATTACGCCCAAATTGCGAAGCCCCTCACGGAATTAACTAAAGGGAACTCCCAAAATGTTACCTGGTCCCAGGAAGCTCAAACTTCCCTAGACCTTCTCAAAAAGGCGCTCACTTGTGAACCAATATTATCACTTCCTGATTTCGAAAACGGAAAATTTGTGGGCACAACCGATGCTAGTTCAAAAGGCATTGGGGCTATTCTCTCGCAAATAATTCCCATAGGAAACCCTGATCCTTTACAAGGACCTTCTAATCAAAAAAAAAAAATAGAAAAAGTTATACGCTATTCGAGTAGAACTTTATCAAAAGGCGAAAGTAGTTATTCCGCCACAAACTTAGAATTATTATCTATAATCCACCACTTGGACAAATTTAGACACTATTTGATTGGTAGAAAATTTATACTACGATCAGACCATAAAAGCTTGCAGTGCCTGCGCACATTTAAAAACCCCACGGGCATTCTAGATAGATGGATTATGAAAATCCAAGACCTAGATTACGAATTTGAACATTTAAAAGGTAAACAAAACGCAGCTTGTGACTTTTTGAGTAGATACCCAGAAAATACTCCGTCGGAAGCTGAGGAAAATGAAGTTAACGCTATCAAGGCTAAGAGCAAACATGGACGTAAGAAAAACAAAGTCAAAGACACAGTAAAAGAAAATAAGGTTAATTATTGTACCCTGTCTTTAGAAAATATAAAAAGAAAGCAAAAAAGGACGAAACTTCTTCAGCGCTTATTAATTATTTTGTGAATGTGTTACCGGATAAATTCAAAACTCTTACAAAAGAGATAGATAATTTTTACTATGACCTTGATGAAGAAATACTATGTAGAATCGTGACTGCGGAGACAAATGAAACCAAACCTCAATAATACCTGTATTACCACAAAACTTAATAGTGCCTGCATTTGAATATTTTCATTCAGATATAGATGGACATTTAGGAGTAATGAAAACATTCCATAAATTAAAACAATATTTTTACGTGCCGTCGGCAATGACAAAACTTAAAGAATTTGTAAGTACATGCGAAGCATGTAACTTAAGAAAAATCCCCCAGGCTTATCCTAATCCTCCAATGGGAAGAGTCCCGATAGCAAAATATCCCTTCGATATTATCTCATTTGACTTATACGGAACAAGTGGAGGCTTGCCTGTTTCCAGCAGAGGCCATACTTGTATTCTTTCAGTTATAGACCATATTTCAGGATTTACTTTTGCAAAAGCATTGAAAAACTAAGGTGCTTACGCCACAAGTAAGGATTTAGCAAAATTATTTTTAAAATTTGGCATTCCTAATAAAATTTTGAGTGACAACGGGAGCAATTTTGTTTCAAAAGTAACAAAAGACTTAATGAGTTTTCTTAATATAGAGAAAATGGTGACACCTCCGTACCATCCACAAGCTACTGGTAAAATAGAAAATAGGCATAAAATATTCTCGAACGTATTAAGTATTTATACAAAAGACAATAGAAACGACTGGGATCAATTCTTACCTTATTTAACTAACGTAATAAACACTGCTTATTCAGAAACAACTAAAGATAATCCATTTTATTTACTTTTTGGTCGTGATTTTAGAATCCCGTATGATGAGATTATTGAATCTCGGGAGTATTATAATAACTCGGAGGATTACAAACAAGAATTCATAAATAGGATGAGGAAAACTTATAAAATAGTTAGGCAAGAGTTGGAAAAATGTAAAAGAAACCAAGAGCTAAGAAACCAACCCAAAGTAAAGGGGAATATAAATTTCAAAGTAGGAGACTGCGTCTACCTAAGGAACGAGGCAAAAACGGAAGGAAAAAAACTTTCCAACAAAGATTCTGGACCGTACAAAATAGTCAAAAAGTACGATAACGATTATACCTTTAAAATGGAGAACCCCAATAGTGGAAGAACTTACAAGGCTCATGTTAGCCGACTAAAAAGAGCCAAATTTCCAGAAAGATGGGTATCACATCCCTCCTCTACCGATTCGTCAGATGCAGAAAATGAGCCCCCTAAATCAAGATTGGTGGAGCTAAAACCCTTTAATTTTAAACAAGATTATTTTGAAGATGACAGTGATGAGGAAAACTTCGAAGAATTTTTAGCAATGAAAAATCTAGTTATTCCTAAGAAAAAATCCCTAATACCAGGATTTTTTCCTGAAATAAAAATCGGCGAGCACAGGAGAGCTAGATTATACAATATCTCCAAAAACCAATTTTTCCCCGATAGAATTTCGACCCCTTGTCCCCCCAAAAGATTTCCAGATGATATGGTTTCCCCTGCAACACCAATAGAAAGGCCCCTGTCATTGCAGGAAGAATTAAACAGAGCTGTAGAAACCCCCGGTATTACTGTAAAGAAAACTCCCCCCAAAGATTCAACTAAAACAAACCTGCGATAAGCTATGGATTTAATAAATTTTCCCATAAAAACGAGTCAAAGTACATTGCCCGAGAATAAAACTCCCAAGGATGACCAGCAAAGACAATATCATGATATAACTGTGTCAAAGGTCAAGCCTAAACAGTGGACTTCATCGAGGGAAACCTTAGTGCAAAAAATGCCCCATCCCCCTGAGGACTTGGCCTTCAAACAGTGGAGGAACCCCGCAAAAACTATTGATTCCTCCCAAAGCTCTCAAGAATATTTCAAATCTCCCGAGTTGAAAACTCAAGACGAGGACTTAGGGAATAAACCTTTTACTTCCAGAGGAGTAGAAATTTACGAAGGAAGGGGAGGTGATACCTCAAAAACGCGAGGTGCAACCTCTAAAGGTTCTAATGCGGGTTCGTCGGAAACCAGTTCTGAAGAGTCTGATGGCGAATCAGACCATATAGTAGTTAAAGAAATAGGGAAATCAAGACCGACTTCAGCAGCCGCACTTGCAAAACAAACGAAATTAAAAGGGCAAGAATTTTTGAAAAAAACAATACAAAAATTTTGACCATATTTCGCTAGAAAAACCGAAAAAGAAAAAACCGCAAGAAGTCGAGGAGAAAATAACGACACAGTCAGGCAGAACGGTTAAAAAACCTGACAGATGGAAAATCCCTAATTAATGTAAAGACAAATTTGTGGGAATCCTGGGGAGAAACTCAAAACCCAGGCAGCGTTTAATTTGTTGAGTTTTGGTGGTCCCTTCGGATTTTCTATAAGAAAATCGACCCATGTCCTAACCAAGATGGATATTATCCAAAACAAGAAGTTAATCCCATATATATGAAATATTTTGTCTTAGTGCAGATTATAATTATTTTAGGCCTACACATAAAATAGGATACCAGTGTAATTATGTGCTGCACGCTTGCTTATTCATGTGTGTCTTACTCGAGAAATATAATGTAAAATTAAATTGTATAGCGATTACTAGCTACGCTTTGAAGTTATATCTCAACCAGTCATAGAGGTATATCACGACCAGAATAAAGCTCGGAAGTCCTAACTTTACTTTCCTAACCTATCTAATCCTAAAATACTTATTCTGTTTTACGCCTACAAACCAGTTTTCTTTGGTCAATGCCAAAAATTGATTATATAATAAAAAAAATAACCTAAGTTAAAAATTAAAGTGCTGTTGAAAAAATATAATAATAACAAAGTAGTAAACAAACGAATTTTGCAAAAAAACGGATAAAATTAATGATAAATTAATTCTAGAAACAAAAAATAAGATGAGGCTTAAGAATATCATCATAATCCTCGTTGTTCACGCAATGGCCCAAGATAATGTAAAACATGGAGTAATATTCAAGCATGAAAATTCATTGCTAGCTAGCCATGACGCAAGGAAGATCTTTATGAAATTGGACCCCAAACCCTTCGAGACCTTGTTTCAACAAGTAACAAGACTAGAAAGGAACACGAATGAACTCAAAGAATCGAACAATTTCTGGTGGAATATGCTACTGGCCGTATGTTCGTATTCGCGACTTCCCTGACCATAAGAACCATTTTGACTTGTAATTACTGAAAAATCCTGAGACGAAGAAGGCGAAAACCAAGAGAAGAACACGGGGAAACAGCTGAAATGCAGAGGTTAAACCTGGAACCCCATGAGAACGTCTAAGACAAGAAAAAGGGAATACATTAGAAAACGAGTGGGTATAGAGGTCTCCACTCGTCCTTGCTATGTCTTGTTCCTTCATTGTAAGGTTGTTTACGTAAAACCGTGTGGTTATGACGCTGCAACATGCGTTTCTTAAACAGCACGGACGTGCGTGAACAATGCAGGCATGAAATATGTTGTAAAATGAGACCTCAAATTAATCATGTAGCATAAACTCTGTTTAAATGATTATTTTAAATCTAATGTAAAATTAGCTAAGTGTTGAAAGAAGTTAAAATAAAGTGTATGTAGTAGTGTATATTAGAGAGCATAATAACAGACCACACTCAAAGTTAAAGAATTAATCTTTTATATCGTCGTTAGGCTATAACAACTTAGAAGAAACTTCTATGTATTGAATTTCCCAGTGGGAATTATGTCGTTTTATTATAACCAACACGATAAAAATTTCGTTTCTGTACTAATATTAGTGTATTTATTTAACTCTGTCTCATAGCGTAAAATTCATGTACCCAATCGATACGTGACTTATTTGTACTATGAGTATTTACTTTAAAGAACGTGTGATTCTGCCTCGTTATCTTTATTACAGGAAGCGGATTGACATATTGGATATCGACCATTACAATGAGTTGCCCAGTGCAGATACAACCTAGTAGCATCTATTTTCATCATACCTCAACCAACGAAGAGTACTCACCATACACTCCAGGAAATTTTCATCCCAGCTTCGCCTACGAAAACAACAGTTACCTTTGATCATTGTTTCTTCGACCACAAACCATATTACGTATCAGGTAATATTATATTTGAATCTCAGTATCCAGTGCTTTATCGAACTATATAATCATATAAATTCTGAGAACCCCATCGAGCAGTACAAAATATAAGTACATAAATATCGCCTTTGATAATCATTATGGACCCATATACCATATGACCGTATAGTCATGATATTTGATGACCCCAAAAACTATTTATGTGTCACAAGACTTACGCGTCGAATCCCTTTCGACCATCTCTCGAAATCCATCCTTTCCTTTCTGTTTGGAAAGTTCATATCTCTGTTACCCCATAAATGTTACGAGATAATTTCTGAAAAATGGACCTGGAAACCAAAATTAACCCCAGTGACCAACCCCTCAGTGACAATATAATCCTCCCACAAGTTAAAGGCAATATGTTGAAGGAGTCACTATAGTTTGATGTTGACCTGTTCCAAATCCAAACTTCAATTCCCCCTTAATTAACCTAGGAATCACCGCAAATGGTTAATAACATAAGCCATGAGCTAACAGTTTTATAAGAGACACAAATGAACAATTTTATGCGAGAATACATTCTCCCTGTGCCTCAAAATATCCCAAAAATGATATGCTGAGAAGAAAATAAACACACTCCCAGTGTTCGACCCCTTAATGATAAGGCACCCTATGAACTGTCAAAAATCAGGTGAGAATGAACTCTGATAGAATATTCCCACACCTGTAATTGGAAGCGTCATTTCTCAGTTGACTATCAGAGAAATCTTGTCGTGTGAACACAATCATGCTTGAACTGTCCCATGAAGAAACCATAACGTAAGTGCTTCAAAACTTTTGCCAAGACGAAAAGAGTGAAGGACAATAATTTACAACAGAAGGATAGAGTACGTTAAGGACTCGAATGGTGATGAAATAGATGTGAATTTACATATGTTACTTCTTAACAACTTTGATAACTTGAAAATCCCAATGTCCTATCATTAACGTTGCGTAGCAAACATCCCCAGTGAAAGTGTTTTAATGTTACCAGTGAACATGGTAAACCAAATATTGTGTGTTTTAAATCGTTCTTGTATGGAGTGTTAGATGTCCAGATAGAGTTATGTGTAGCGTTGTCGAGCTAATCATTTAATGTAGCATAGATAGAAAGCAGTGTGCCATAGAGACAGCAAAATAAAAAAAAAAGCCTTGTAAAAAGTGAATTCAAAAAAATCTTATGTAAAGGTAGAATAGCCCCAAACTTGTTGGAATGTAAAAGTAATCAGTGTTAGATGTAAAAAAGAAATATCTTTAGTATAGTAGCTAGCCTAGAACCATGAATAATCTTAGTCCAGTAGACGAATTTTAGATAGGGATGTAGAATAAAATAAGAAAAGTAATAGAGAAAATTTTTAGCACTCCTGATTAAGCCATAACATAAATATAAAATAATTATGTAGAAGAAATAGTTAATAAAATGCGAACATTTCAAAAGCCCAAAGGCAAGCAAGTCATCATGACGGGACGTCATTAATTAATGGGACGGGTAATATATACCGTGAGCAAAATGCGATATATTTAAATTACAAAGATTCTTTCCTTCTAAAGATGATTCTGACAGAAATTAAACGTCCCCTAATTGAGTTCAAATACCGCTTCCAAGAGTCTAAATTCTTAATCAGCAAAAAGAGAAATTGCATTCTAGCTTCAGTCAAACAACGACGCTAGTCGGTTTGAATTTCGCTAAGATAATTAGTAACAAAAAAAGATGCTACGCACAATATTTCTAAGGAAGTTTAAACTATAAGAGCCGTTTGAACGTTTGAATCATCAGAAATAATCAAGACAGATTATTGGACGAAGGGTTCGCATCCTTGGGCCACCTGAGCCAATTGTGAGCCGGTTCTCACAGCGCAGGACAAAAAACTATGTTTGATAGTGGGGTAAAAAGTGCTTTTTGGAGTATTGGTAAATCAGATTTGGAAGTATTCGTAAATCAGATTTGGAAGGATTCGTAAATGAGATTCAGGACCATTTAGATAGAACTTTTTCCATGTTCAAGCTTTGCAATTCTCTCATTGTTGTATCTCAGTCACCGTTGTTCATTTGAAGTGACCTACTGCTGTTCACCTAAATATGTAAGTCTCAATAAATCCATTGCTTTTTAGCTGTGTTTAATTCATTTTATATGTCCGTATCTAGCCTAATAATAGCTAATTAGTTCGCATGTCTCCATGGTAGCACTCCCAGAGGAATCTGATCTCCAGATAGCTCGAAGAGAAGAGGTCACATTTATATGGCTACACATTTTATTTTCTCCCGTTAATTGAGGATGGCGTAAGCCCTGTTGGCACGATCTTTAGTGCTATAAGCGGCGCTATCAGAGAACTTATATGGTGTAAGTTCACGGCTTCAAGGTACGATATTCGATTTGACGCGGTCAATATTTATGACCCCAATTAAGCCCAGTATTTTTCTTCCACCCCAACAATTTTCCTTTATAGCCACAAATAAAATTCATTCACCGCTACACTTCTGGCTTAATCCCTTGTACTTTTATCGTTTGTATTTCGGTATGTCTTACCGGGTTTCTTGCCCTTGCGTTTATAAGGAATTTGCCAATAGAATGGGTGTGCGTCAACATGGGCCCTGTTGACCCTTTCCATTTTGTAAATGTCGTAGGTTTCAGATAGGTGAACATAGTTAAATTTTTAGGTGATTCTCCACTAAGTTAGATCAATTCTGGCAGTGTCTTTGCAGTAGTTTCCGATATTGAAGATCTCTTGGTTGGGGCTCTCTTTGGTTGTATCTCTTTGGTTGGGGTGTCATATGTAGGTGTGGTTGTCGTGACATCTGTTTCATTTCCTTCTGTGGGATTTACATATTCATGATCTTGTTAGGTACTTGGGAATTTGTTCCTTGATTTGTCTAATTCTTCTAGGTTAGTATCTTGTCTGGTGTCATTTTCCCTGTTTAGTTTGGATGATATCTGTTTCGTGACTTTTTTCTCAGCATGAGTTTGCCATAATTCTTTGAGAAAAGTCCATAGGCTTGGTAGTTCATTTAGCATTGCGTAATTTCCATCATAAAGTTTTCCTTTTCTCGTAGTCAATAATTTGGGGTTTTCCATAGGTTTCATCGCAGTAAAATCTCTGAACAAGTATTCAGTATTATTCGCTGACCTTTTCTTTCTTTTCCTTGGGTGCTGGTTCCTAGTGCCATGTCAATTTCTGCCATTTTCTTATCAAGGTCATCTATTACGAATTTTGATTTTAGTTTGGGGATAACTGGAATTAGGGAACTCTTTATTATCTTTACTATACATCATTTTACTGGTCTGTAATCCTTTATCCGACCTTAGGAATTGAAATATCGATTCTTTGAGTTCATTCGTATTTTTCTCTAGTCTTGTTACTTGTTGAAACAAGGTTTCAAAGGGTTTGGGGTGCAATTTCATAAAAATTGTCCATGCATTATGGCTGGCTAGCAGTGGATTTTCATGCTTAAATATTACTCCATGTTTTACAATATCTTGGGATGCTGCGTAAACAACGAGGATTATGATGATATTCTTAAGCCTCATCTTATTGTTTGTTTCTAGAATTAATTTATTATTAATTTTACCTATTTTTGCAAAATTTGTCTATTTACTATTTTATTATTATTATTTTTTTTCAAAGTAGTTTAGGCATTTCAAGTTTTAACTTAGGTTATTTTATTATCTTAAATTATATCCATTCAATTTTGAATTGCTTTATGGCATTGCTCGAACAAAACTAAATTGTGAACTCAAAACAGAATTTCTGTTTATGAATTATATCTTGGGATTAGAATGGTTACGGAAGTCTTATATTTACTCTGGTTGTGATATGCCTTTATGAATGGTTGAAATATACCTTAAAGGCTTAGTTAATAATTACTATACGACCTAATTTTACATTATATTTTTCGAGTAAGCAACATATAAATAAGTAAGCAAGCAACATATAAATACGCTGGTAACCTATTTTCATTTAAAGTCTTTTAATAAGATTATTTTCGTTATTACAACTAGAATTATTACAATCTGCTCTAATACAAAATAATTCTTTTATATGAGAGCATTGAGGTAAATGTATGGTTTAACTTTGCGTAGAGTACACGCTAGTTCATTAATATTGATTCATTTGGTTCACTATTTATACTATTTTTTTTTAGAACTAAAAATTTCGAAAACAGGGGTTTTGGTGTTTTTAGTGAACTTGTATTTTAGGACATTACGTTAATTTTATCTGCATAAACGATTCTTTCCATATTCATCAACATTCAATTTTAATATTGACATATCTTTCGGTAGTACATTACGTGTTTCTAACAACGCTAGCATGGTATTAAGGTGATGAACTTCCCATGATGACACATTTGTGCTTAGGAACTTCAATTCGAATACTATGTTATTTTCATTGCTCTTATCTGTGTCTATGTGCATCAAATAGACCAACAGATCGTTCGGAAGGTTTAGATTTTATAATTTATTCGATATATCTTTCTTTTGCATATGTTCACGAATTACTTTGCGACATCGTTGCTAAGGAAAGCGGATTATTTATGACATTTACTACCCTAAATATTAATTGTGTGTGCGACGAATTACAAAATTTTTGTTCACGCACAATAATTTCAAAACCAGGGAACACTTTGAATCCAAAATTTTCATCTTCTTCAAAAAATTTTAGTGCAATTTTCTTTATTTCGTTATAATCTCGATTATAACGGATATAACATTGGATATAACTTCCAATGTGTTGGATTTTATTTCGGGGTTTATGCCATCAAAGTTCCAGCAATTTTTATACACACTTTTAAGGAAATTTCCTCCATTTAGTAGGTCATACCCTCAATCTATTAATAGTGTAAGGAATCTAAGTGGCCAAATTGTAGTGATACCATTTTCATCTTGAATTTGCCAGAGATTTTCTGCGATAAATTCGGCAATTAGGGGATATTTTGACATTGGAATTTTTTGTAAGAGAGTTCTGAGTGTCATGGTAGCCACTAATCTAGTTCTTTCTACTGTTGTTAGCATTACCCGTGTAATGAAGTTATAATATACTAAAATTGCTATTATTCTTAAGATTACTCTATCTTCCAGGGGACTTCTAGGTGATTTTAGGAGGAAATGTAACGTGACGAAATTTAGCTCTTCTACTACCTTCACTAATTCGCTCAATTATTTATTTATGTTATTCATACTGTGACATTTAATATGCGCAAGAAAACACTGTGGAGACATATAACGTAATTTTACTGATGTTAATTCTGGTTTATTTAACTGCGGACAACTAGGAAATTTCTTCATGTTGTTTTTTTTTGTTAATAAATTAATTATCTACCTAGTGGGGTTAGTAACATTCCATTCAGGTTATCTCTTTCCAATTTTCCGCTTAGCCAATAATGACGATACATAAGAGGTCGTCGGGGTTGGTGTATCTGGAAACGCGTGATTTAATTTTAACTAAAGATATATTTGTAGAATTCACGGCGATTCGTTATTGTCGAGGGTTCTAAAGGAAAAAAAAATCTTGTGTAGTTTTAGAGTTTAGAATTTTCTCTTAATATTCTTGTTATTATTCTTATAAGCGTTTCTTTTTCTTTGGTGTGTTTTCATACGTTTCAGAAATAATTTACTACCCAGGGATTTATTTACTACCCAGGATTAATTTACTACCCAGGAAATAATTTACTACCCAGGATTCCTCAGATTCAGGGTCGAATAAAAATTGATTATAATATTGAATTTCTGATAAAGGATTATGTATGCCTTCATATTTGACGCATCGAGGATTTTTTTCTAGATTATAGCTAATTTTGGGAGCTCTGCATTTATCAAGGAGTAAAACATCCGTTTGATTGGATCCCTTAGAGTAGAAATATTTGATATTGAGATTCTTTTGTAGACGTCTTATTAATAATTGTAAACACCCAAGTTGTTTCGTGCTTCTTTTCCTATATTTTGTTTTGACTTCCCCTCTAACCGGACGATATTTAGGGGTATTCGCGAGTGCTAATCCATATTTATAAGTGTGGGGTGCATACCCTTTAAGATTGTAGGTTAAATCCCATTCTTTTGCATATATCTCATTTCCTTGTTCCTCAACCACCAACATAGCTGCCGAATATATAATGTTTTGCTTCGCGTTCGTTATTGTAGTAAATTCAGTATCAATTATCGCCTTACGGATAGGCTTTGATTCTGTCGTCATGATATATATCTGAAAGTGATTAGTTTATCAATACAGACTTTTATGCTAGTAATTCATCACTTTAATTTTTTTTTATAATCTCATACAATGCGGAAATGGGAAATGGGTTTCAAGGGTCGGTTTATAGAAATATAAGTTGATTTTCATAGAGAAGTTTAGGAACTGTCTCCCCTACAAACTGAACAAAACATTGTTTGTAGGCGAGACGGAACACCAACTTCCCATGATATAAAATCCGTAATTAATTTCGTTAAATGGGTATATTTTGGGTTGTTCAATTGATTTGTTCACTTTTGTAGAGGTACAGTTGATTCTCGTAAGGGAGCTGCCCAGTAGGTAGAATGTGCCAAATAGGACCTAAAACACTACTTGTCATCATCGGCCGACCACGAGCCTCCTACTTTGGGCCTTTCTTATTGATCACTAATGTTTTGACATCACTTGTATCACTATATTTTCACCAATATTGACTTGTTTAATTTTATTCGCATACTATTAAATTTATTCCTTTGGATTGTGAGTTGATTTTTAATAAAGGATTTGAAATCCACCCCCATCAACAGCAAGGAAAGGATTGCTAGTTGATGGTTGTGAACACAACTCCAATAGATAGCATATGCGGGTATGTAGCAATGACATCTTTATATTTATGTAATTTCTATTTGTAAGCAGTGAGTTTTTAAATTATCATTCCCTCATGATACCTAACCATTGAAATTTTAAGTTTTATGCTGACTAGGGATATTTCCATCTGTCTGGTTTTTTGATTGTTCTACCTGATTGCGTTGTTATTTTTTCCTCGGTTTCTTGCGGTTTTTTCTTTTTGGGTTTCGCTAGTGATATAAGATCGAACTTTTTGTATTGTTTTTTCAAAAATTCTTGACCTTTTAATTTTGTTTCTTTTGCGTGCGCTTCCGCTGAAGTCGGTTTTGACTTTCCTGTTTTCTTAACTACCATATGGTCTGATTCACCGTCACACTCTTCGAAACTGGTTTCCGATGACTCCGCATTAGAACTTTTAGAAGTGGCACTTCGCGTTTTGAGGTATCACCTGCCCTTCCTTCGTAAATTTCTACTCCTTTAGAAGTAGAAGGTTTATTCTCTAAGTCCTCCCTTTGAATTTTCAACTCAGGAGACTTTAAAGACTATTGAGAACTCTGAGAGGAATCAAAAGTTTTTGCGGGGTTCCTCCACTGTTTAAATGCCATGTCTTCAATGGGATTGGGCATTTTTTGCGCTAGTGTTTCCCTCCATGAAGTCCATTATTTAGGTTTGACCTTGGACACAGTTATATCATAATATAGTCCCTGCTGCTCATCCTTGGGAGTTTGATTCCAAGGCAATGTACTTTGCCTCGTTTTTATGGGGAAATTTATTAAATCCATAGCTTTTCGCAGATTTGTTTTAATTGATTCTTTGGGAGGAGCTTTCCTTACAATAATACCCGGAGTTTCCATCGCTCTGTTTAATTCCTCTTGTAGTGAGAGGGGGCTCTCTATCGGGGTTGCTGGGGAAACCATATCGTCTGGAAATCTTTTAGGGGGAAGAGGGGTCGAAATTCTATCAGGAAAAAATTGGGTTTATGGAGATATCGTATAATCTAATTCTCCTGCGCTCTCCGATGATGAACTTTTTGGGATTTTTGGGGGTTTTATTCTCGCTTGTACTAGGGATTTTCTTTTTGGAATAACTAGATGTTTCATAGCTAAAAAATCTTCAAAGTTTTCCTCATCACTATCATCTTCAAAATAATCTTCCTTGAAATTAAAGGGTTTTAGTTCTGCCAATCTTGATTTAGGGGCCTCGTCTTCTGCGTCTGACGACTCGGTAGAAGAGGGACGCGATACCCATCTTTCCGGGAATTTGGCTCTTTTTATTCGGCTAACATGTCCCTTGTAAGTTCTTCCATTATCGGGGTTCGCCATTTTAAAAGTAAAATCGTTATCATACTTTTTGACTATTTTATACGGTCCAGAATATTTATTAGAAATTTTTTTTGCCTTCCGTCTTTGCCTCATTCTTTAGGTAGACACAATCTCCTATCTTAAAATCTATATTCCCTTTGACTTTGGGTAGGTTTCTTAGCTCTTGACTTATTTTACATTTTTTCAACTCTTGCCTAACTATTTTATAAGTTTTTTCATCCTATTTATGAACTCTTGTTTGTAATCTTCCGAGTTATTATAAAATTTTCGGGAATCAACGATATCATGATACGATATTCTGAAGTCACGACCAAATAATAAATAAAAAGGACTTTTTTTGGTTGTTTCTGAATAAGCAGTATTGATTGTGTTGGTTAAATAAGGTAAGAATTGATCCCAGTCATTCCTGTTGTCTTTTGTATAAATACTTAATACATTTGAAAATATTTTACACCTGTTTTCTATTTTACCATTAGCTTGTGGATGATAAGGAGATGTCGCCAATTTCTCTATATTAAAAAAACTCATTAAATCTTTAGTTACCTTAGAAAAAAATACTTCCGTTATCGCTTATAACCTTGTTTGGAATACAAAGATAAAAAAAAAATTTGCTAACGCCTTACTCGTGGCATACGCGCCTTGATTCTTTAATGCTTTTGCAAAAGTAAATCCAGAAAAGTGGTCTATAACTGAAAGAATACAAGTGTGGTCTCTGTTGGAAACAGGTAAGCCTCCACTGGTCCCATACAAATCAAATTAGACAATATGGAAGGGGAACCTCGCTACAGGGACTCTTCCCATTGGGGGGTTAGGGTAAGCCTGAGGGTTTTTCCTTAAGTTACACGCTTCGCATGTATTCACAAATTCTTTAAGTTTTGTTAACAACGACGGCACATAAAAATATTGTTTTAATTTATGGAAGGTTTTAATTATCCCCAATTGTCCACCAATATCTGAATGAAAATATTCAAAGGCAGGTATTATTAAGTTTTGGGGTAATAAAGGTATTATTGAAGTTTGGTTTCTATTTGTCTCAGCTGTTGCAATTCTACATAATATTTCTTCATCAAGATCATAGTAAAAATTATCTATTTCTTTTGTAAGAGTTTTGAATTTATCTGGTAACACATCATTATTCACAAAATAATTAATAAGTGCTAAACACATTTCATCCTTTTTTTATTTCTTTTTATATTTTCTAAGGACAAGGGACAATAGTTATCCTTATTTTCTTTTACTGTGTCTTTGACTTTGTTTTTCTTATATTCATGTTTACTCTTAGTGTTGATAGTGTTAATTTCGTTCTCCTCGGCTTCCGACGGCGTCCTCGGTTTCTCAGTTTAAGAAAATACTCCGTCGGAGATATTTTCTGGGAATATACTCAAGAAGTCACAAGCTGCGTTTTGTTTACCTTTTAAATATTCAAATTCATAACCTAGGTCTTAGATTTCCACGATCCATCTAGCTAGAATTCCCGTGGGGTTTTTAAATGTGCGCAGGTACTGCAAGCTTTTATGGTCTGATCGTAGTATAAATTTTCTACCAATCAAACAGTGTCTAAATTTGTCCAAGTGGTGGATTATAGATAATAATTCTAAGTTTGTGGCGGAATAACTACTTTCGCCTTTTGATAAAGTTCTACTCGAATAGCATATAACTTTTTCTATTTTTTTTTTTGATTAGAAGGTCCTTGTAAAGGATCATGGTTTCCTATGCGAATTATTTGCGAAAGAATAGCACCAATACCTTTCGAACTAGCATCGGTTATAACCACAAATTGTCCACTCTCAAAGTCAGCCAACGATAATATTGGTTTCGAAGTGAGTGCCTTTTTGAGATTGTCTAGAGAATTTTGAGCTTCTTGAGACCAGGTAATATTTTGGGAGTTCCCTTTAGTTAATTACGTGAGGGGTTTCGCAATTTGGGCGTAATTGCGCATGAATTTTCTAAAGTAACCAGTAAGACCTAAAATTTCTCTTAATTCTTTCATAGTTCGCGGGGGTTTGAGGTTTTCAACACATTTTACTTTGTCTAGGTCTGGGGATATCTCTCCTTGTGTCACCAATACTCCTAAGAATTTAATTTTAGGTTGAAATAAATTTAATTTTTCAGGTCGGCATTTTAAATTGCCTTCTCTGATTTTCTCAGACACTTTAGCTAGTGTTGCTAAGTGTTGTTCAGCATTTTCTCCTCCACTTAAAACATCATCAACAAAATGAATGATATTCTTCAATCCTCTTGATAGATGCAATAAGGGTCTATATTGCGCGCTTGAACTTGTCTTGAGTCCAAAAGGTACTCTCAAGCATTCATAGGAACCGTACTCGGTTGTAGAAAACGCAGTTTTATAGACATCTTTTTCGGCTATTTTCACTTGGTGGTAGCCTTGGGTTAGGTCCAGAGAAGTGAAAAGTTTGTTTTTACTTGAAATAGAGTAAAAAATTTCATCTAATCTTGGTAAAGGAAATTTATCACTGACTACTTGTTTGTTAAGGGCTCTATAATCTACTACAAGTCTCAGGTCACCATTATTTTTTGGGACCAAGATCACTGGTGCTGAACACGGACTTATACTGGGGCGTATAATGTCATATTTTTCTAATTCATGAATTTGTTTTTTAACTACTCTTTGTGCTTATACGGTATACGATATGGCTGTTTCGCAACGGGATTACCGGTTGTTAAAATTGAATGTTCATAAAACGGTATGCGGAAAACGGTAAAACGGTCATCTTCGGATGCGGAAAATACGTCTTTAAAATTCCATAATAATTCACATAATTTTTTCTCGAGTTCCAACTCAGTAATATGATCCATGTTAAATTTGTTTAAAAATTGCGATTTCGTTAGGGGGTACTTGTCTTTTGAGGTATTAATGCTGTTGACTGTGTTTCTTTTTGAATTCTTCCACTTATCTAAGTCATTTTCCGAGATAATTTGGATTTGAACCAAACATGTCCCCTTTTTTATGGTAATTGTTTTGTTTTCACGATTATTAGTTACCCAAATAAAACCTTCTCCTTTTTCGTAAGATATAATCTGTTCTTCGCATAACAGATTTTCAGGAATTCCATTCGACGGGATCGCAAGCCATATTTCGGATTTGCTATCCACTGGTTCAATCATCTGTGATATTTGAATTCTTTGCATCGTTTTGGGAGGGATTTTTGTTTTCTGTATCGCGAACCCGTAATATTTCTCTTCACTATTATTGTCTATTAGATTCATACTGGCGCATTGCTGCGTCATTGCGGCATCTTGCGGCGTCACATTGGGTTTTACTATTTTTTTCCACAATTCCACTATTTTCTTGATTTCGTTCGACCTATACTGTCACATATCTCCTATTTTAATTTTTGCAGATTCATTCCATTTATTATTTAAATTTACTTCACTTCTCCAATATCGCTCAGAATAAGAAAGTGAATGTCTGGTTATGCCACGTCCTCTTTGTAGCGAGACATGAGGTTCAAAAGATTGTGACATTATACCGCCAGAAATTTTATTTACTGTTACATTCTCTTCGTAACCTCTGTTACAGTCTCTTAGAGTAGGGGAAGGGGTATTTGCCGGGTACACAAGCCTTTCGTTCACTACGTCTAATAATACTTTATTCGACCTTAAAAAATTTGCGCCGAT
The DNA here is from genome assembly GCA_027921565.1 of Artemia sinica. Classification (NCBI taxonomy): domain Eukaryota; kingdom Metazoa; phylum Arthropoda; class Branchiopoda; order Anostraca; family Artemiidae; genus Artemia; species Artemia sinica. The sequence goes on along the minus strand of CM051270.1, from coordinate 60,263,354 downwards.
AATGATTTCATACGGAAAATTGTTGCATATTATAAAGTTTGTCGGAAAAATTATATTATCCCTTTTTACGTCTAGGCGAATTGAACCTTTTGCATCCAATTTATGCCCTGTTACACTAGTTAAATTGGGATTATTAACATTCTTCCGTCGCCAAATATGCGGAGGCAACTTATTAAATACGTATGAGTTTATGATATTAACTGTTGTACAAGAGTCAATTAGTGCCTTAAAGTAAACATTTGCCACACAAAACTCATTAAATATAGGTAACTTATTATTACTATCTCTAAAAGACGATACTACTATTGGTTTGGACCTATAAAATATTCTGGGCCCCTTCTGGGCCCAATTGATTCTTCTGAGGGGCCTGACACGTTCCCCTGCGGATTTATCTCATACGTCAGTGTCTGCAACAGAGATTCAGATATGCCCATAGAATCTCCAGCTAATTGATTTACATTTATTTGCCGATTTTGCCATGTATTATTACGGTGGTCTGGATTTCTTGCGAAAGTGCCGGGTGCGTCCGCATCGGCTCTCGAAAAATTAGCATTTTCCGACGGGAAGTTTTCTATATTCCTATTAAACCTCGTAGGATATGAGAATCTTGCGCTATATTGGTTTGGCCGAATATTTGAGTTTTGAAACCGATAATTATTTTGTCTGTTTGGGGGAGGGTTCGCGTACATTTGCCGGTTTTCCACATTTGCAGAATTCGGATATCTCAAGCCAGCATTAAAAGGTAGTGGTAGGCGCACTAGTCGCTGTGGAGGAATGCGCCTATAGCCTTCTGCGTGTGCTAGCGGTGCATTTAAATTTGTTCTCCCGAACAAATAATTATTGTAATTTGGTACCGTCGGGACTGACGGATTGGTTACAGCCCTGGCCCTTTAACGACACTCTCCTGCAATCTGCCCGGTACGGTTACAACTGTAGCATATTATTATTGTAGGATTATTTCCATAATTAATGTGTTTGATGGGCTGAAAACGTACTGTTTTCTGCCTAGTAGGTTTTTGTATTCTGTTTCTTTGTGTTACTGGGGAATTATCCCTTGAAAAGAAATTTGGAGAAGCCTGACCTTCAAGGGAGGCTAGCCTTGCGGTCGATTTGCCCAGGCTATTTATTTTTGTTTTAGTGTGGTTTGCCACCATCGTGTCGATTTCCATCATTCGTCCCACCTCCTGAACTGTAGGATCTAACGTTTGAATATTTTTGGATATTACCATTCTATATAATTTTGGGGGAAGCCCTTGCAAAAAGGCGTGCAGTATGATTTTTTCATTCAGTTCTCCTGAACCTTTTCCAAATTTTCCTTCTACTGAAATTCGTATATTGTGTAAATATTCTCTCACATTCTGTGTATGGTCAAAGCATACCGTTCCGTGTTTTAATTTATGTGTTGAACTTGTCTAAATAAATCTGTCTTTAAACGCTGTTAGTAATTTGTCTACCGTGTTAATTGGGAGGTTATTATCGTCCACTGTTGTATTTTCAATTTGCTTTGAAAATGTTAGGGCTTGACCTCTCAATCTTAGGAGAAGCATACTTATTAATGTTTTTAGTTCTGTTTTAGTCATCTCCACAAATTGGGCCAATTGGATATTAAATTCGTCGATGTCTGATTGTCCATCATATTGGGGATAGATTTTGCAATTTCTACATTTTTCGCGACCAATTTTTGCGCAATTAATAGTTCACTTAATTCTTCTGACATTTTTGCGTTTGAAATAAATAAACCAACTTCGCAAAATTATACACTCACAATAAATTTACTTTTTCACTTAACCTATTTGGGGGAGACTGCTATCTCCTATGAGATATTCTAAAAGGGTTTCCCTATTATAGCTTAGTGGTTATAGGCCTAGACACTTTTTCTTATTAGTCTGTATCTATTCACTGATTTTAAATTTAAATTAAGAAGTTTGTAGCATAACTAGTTTGTATGTTTTCCTCTAAGTTTTACGACCGCGCCACTAGTGCCATTAAGGTTTTATGCTTGTAACATTAAGGATCACGCCAACTGCGCCGTTATGGATTTGCTCCACTTGTAATGGGGGGAAAGAGATGAGAATAATAAGGGGTAGAAAAATTACCGCGCCACTCCCTCTGGGAGAAAATAAAATATATTAAGTAATAAATTAGAATTGCGTTGTGTGGTTATTAATTAGGCTGGGGAGCCTTCAGTCCAGGAGCGTAAACATACTTTGTAGGATTATAAGATTCCTTGGGAGCGCTACCAATGAGACATTTGAACCAGTTATCTACTTTGTGGTAAGATATAGGCATATAAATAAAACAAACACAAATAGAAAAGTAATAGGTTTATTAGACTTACATTCAGGTATACAACAACATACGAATATGAGCAAAACTTCAATTCAGGATGATAATTTCATGATCATTCATGGAATCGTACTGTCATAATAATTCTAATAATAATGCCGCGAAAAACACTTTTCATTACTATATATCACAAGTCCTGATTCTTTGCCCTAAGAGCTATTTCATGATTGGCCGAATTCCCGTTGAAGGATTCCCCACTTTACTCTTTTTCTGACAAACTACCCAATAGTTTTTTCGCAATATTTAGATCATTAAATGCCCACATTCCTAAGAGAACCCTCCAATTAAAGTTTCAGACAATGTCCCACTATATTTGTCGAATTTTTCCCCGAAATTCAAATCCATCTCATTAGCTTTGTCCTTGCAAAAAACCCGTAGTTTTTTGCTTTTCAAATCTGTCAATAGCGTCTTGAAATGTTCAAGTCTCTTTAATTTTGTAGAACAAACAATGTGAAGTTCTACAGAGTACAACAGAGTATTCTTGAGATTCTTCAAGCTGGTATGCAAAATTAATCATCTTTTACAAAGGGGTATTTGGCTGAGAATAAAATGCGGTTTTTCTTTCTCTGTTTATGAATTTAGATGAGAGTTTGAAACGAAATTTAAACTCAATTAGGGGGAGTTTAATTTATATCGGAAATATTTTTAGAACGAAATAAATTTTTCATATTTTAGTACATATTATTCACGGTACAGTTTTAGCCCTTGCTGAAACTAAGACGTAACAAACACATGTGAGTAAAATGTAAAAAACGGACCCTTCGTCTTAAAATAGCTCCTCATTTGTTTAGGGGGACTGTTATACTGGTAGGTTACAATGCCACCAGCATTGGGGGTCTAAGGTACAGGGCTCACCACTTATTGGTGTAAAAAGGGCGCAAAAATGTTGCTATACCACTTACTCGAGGGGAGGGGGAAAGCCCCTTGTCGGCCCAAATATTAGTGGGATTCCCGCGCTTACCCCAACGGTTCCTTATCTATCGGGTCTGTCAGTGCCCGATTTACAATATACCCTGCCTTAGGGTACGATGGCGTGATCGAATGGTCAAAGGGGCCACTTTAAGGCAAAGGGTACCCATCCTAGGATACCGGTAATATTTCTAACTATCTCCTTGGACTCTACCTAGGCTAAAAGTCAAAGATTATATAGTATAAGAAATCTTACTGTATTCAGTTACGCTACAAAAGGAACTCAAACGGAACTAAAATCACACTTCTAATTTTCCCCCAGTTCGCTCACCGCGTGCCTGCGGTGGGTGGATTTTTCCAGCCAATCCAAAGGATTACTAATTACTGCCCTATGGTGAATCATCCAAAACTGCGCAATTAATGCCTCATGGTTTGTTTCATAAACTACGCAATTAAAGAAGGAAAGAAAATGGCGCGACCAAAATTAAAGGAAAATTAATAATTATTACTATGGGGAAAGAGAATAATTAAGGGACCAAAAGAAAAGAATCTGGGAAGGGCATTTATCTGAAACAAACTAGGACCAATGGTCCTAACACCTCCCTCCTAAGATAAATGGCCGCCACTCCGGTGTATTGGCTGGAAATTCAGACATAAAATAAATAACACCAAACTCAAAATCACCAAACTTGTATCTTCTCTTCTTTCTTCCACCAGTGCATGCACTCCCACCGCTTGGCTCAGGATTCGTCATCATCCACACGTCTCGACCATAGAATCACCATGGTCTAGATCGTATAGTATCCGCATTAGATTTGGAAAGTTGAAGTCCCCAAGATTCGTAGAAAATGATCGTGCACAGCACAGTCAAAAACACAAATTTTCTCGCTCTCACGAATTTACATTTGAGAGGAGCAGAGAATCAGTTTCTGGCACATTCGATGATGCCAGCCATCATGAAAAATTGGCTGCACTAGCCTCTTAATTTCCATCTGTGGAAACAACCCCACATCTCAATTAAACTGTAAATTGCCCCTTGGCATAATTTCAAATAATCTAAGGCCGAAAATACAAAGGCCAGTGACAACGATAGGGGTGCAGGGAAATGAAGTAAAATTTTTAGCGAACCATGAATCAATTTTTTCTGGGCTCCCTCCCCTATAATAATCGAATGAATAATGCTTAGTGATGAGGGATGAAGATCAAATTGATGACTAGAAAGACAAGGCTTCAGTAAAGGGATCACAAATTGTCCGCAAGTTGTGCATTGCGGAAAAGGGCTAACTTTCACGTCTTCCCGCAGGGGGTCCTCCCCAAGGGATTCCTCCCCCTCATAAAGGAACAAACCCTCTTTTGAATTGATCAGACCAATATCAAATTTCTTCCCAAATTTCTTCGATCCAACCCAAAATTCAGTACCTTTCAATCTTTCCGTAACCCGTTGTTGACATGTCTATTCTATGTCATGATTATCTGTAGTTTCTCTTAATATGTCATGGGTCTTCTCCTCCCTCCTAAGTTTTTCGTCTAATTGTAATTTCGTAATTTTCCCAGTGGATTTTGAACCTCTTTGTCTCCTCTATTATTTATGTTATCAAGCCACAGCCCATCCAACATTTTTTTATTTTTCGCCACTGCAGGCTGAATCTCAAAATTTTGTCTCTTTTGTACACTTCTCTTTTCATCTCTACTTTTCTCAATTTTGTCATTCGCGAAAATAATAAATCATCGTTAAATCTGAATCGGACTCTAATGTCCACCATCTTTGACTGCTTTTCTTTCATTGTAGCTCCGTTTAATATCTCTTTTCTCCCTCTTTTGTCCACCATCTTTGACTGCTTTTCTTCATTGTAGCTCCGTTTAATATCTCTTTTCTCCCTCTTAGTTTTCTTTTCTTTTGTAGTAACATTAAATAAATCGTCATGACATCTGAATTGGACTCTAGTGTCCATCATCTTTGACTGCTTCTCTTTATTGTAGTTCCGTCTTGCGTCTTTTTTTCTCTGCAGAAACAAATATATCGCCATCAAATGGGAACTGAACTCCGACATTTGGTTTTTCACATTCTACTAAAATTTCTCGAACTTTCCGAGGAAAAGCACGTACAATAAATTTCGTCTCATTTTTCTTTGGCACAATCTCTGTTTCATTTTGGCCTGTATTTGCTAGCGTCTCATATTCATTAAAAGTGTTTTCAAGCTTTCCATTTTCTGGAGATCTTCCCGAAAAATCATTCTCGCGCGTCTTATTTTCAATATTTTGTGGTCTTTTTACTTCCGCATCCCATTTTTGTGGATTATCAACATTTTGAACACGCGTATCAAGTATTTCGTTTTTCCGACAGGGCGGTGCAGCATCCCAATTTGTTTTATGGGCCGGTCCACCTCCCCCAGTAGTCAACGAAGTTGTATATTTTTCCGTCTTAGTGTAATTTTGTAATTTTCCCACTTTTAAAGAAGTCGCTTTTAACGATCGGAGATTTCCGATATCACCAAAGTCTCCTCCTACCAAAACATCCACTGCTAGCATAGGTACTAAGCCTACTTTTATCGTTTTTCTTTGGATTGTACCGTCGTTCTTTGCAATTTCTATTCTAACCCAAGCAGACGGGCATGGGCGCTTGTCTACATAATAACATAATGTTGTAATTTAATTTTATGGTCTATCTCTGTCATATTAATTAGGTCAGTTCGCACATAAGTTTGATCGCTGCAAGAATCAATTGCCATTTCAACTAATTCCCCGTTCAATTTTCCGTATATCTTATGCGACTCTGCAAATGCGTAATTTTTTTCTCTATTATGGGTCATGGTCCAGGCTGTCGTTTTATGTGGTTTTTGGTCATATTTACTGGGGCAATGTCTTGCAAAATGCCTCGTGGTACCACAGTTAAAGCAAGTTAATTCTCCTTGCGCTGTGTTATAGTGCCTATTTTTGTTATACTCTTTATATTGAAATATGTCTGTCTCCTCAATTTCCACTCTTATTTCGGTCCACCTATCTGCCATTTCCGCAATTTCTTCGCTTGTTTTTGGGTTTTTGGGTCTTTTAAATGTATTTCCAATTCTCTGTGGGTATTTTCTAAAAATTGTTCCATTACTGTTTTATCTATCACTTCCGTCAATTTTTCTTTTATCTCTTCCTGGTTTTCATAAATTCTATTATTTTCTAACTCTAGCCATTTTAAACACATATCTTTCAAATTGTACCCGAATTCTTTATATGTTTCGTTGTCTTGTTTTCTTTCGCTTCTAAACCTTCTTTGAAAGTGCTTGGGGGAGAGTTGAAACTTTTCAAAAATGGCTTGTTTCAATCTTTCAAAATCTTTTGAGTAGTACATTGGTAATGCTTTATATGCAATGTGTGCTTTGTAGTTAAGGAGGGGCTGTAATTTTGTTACCCAATTTTCTCGGCCATCCATTTAAGTCCGCGGTTTTTTCAAAGTTGTAGAGGTACAAATGTACATCTTCATTCTCTTTTATTGGTTGAAAGTTTACTGCATGCATTAAATTTAATGTGGGCAATCCCTGAGGCTCCTGGGAATTCTTCCCTGCAATTATTTGCATTAGTTCTCTTCTATCCTCTCTATCTGCCTCTTTCTTTCGTTATCTCGCTATTCTATCAGCCTCTTCCTTTTGTTCTCTGGCTATTCTATCAGCCTCTTCCTTTCGTTCTCTGGCTATTCTATCAGCCTCTTCCTTTAGTTCTCTGGCAATTCTATCAGCCTCTTCCTTTTTTTCTCTAGCTATTCTGATATTCTCTCTTTCTTTTCTATCTTCCTCCTCTTTTCGTTCTCTATATTCTCTCTTCCTTCATGAAATTTAATATTTGTTGTGCCGTATCTATTTGAGTACTCTTTCGCGAGCTCCTGCTGGATCTCGATTCAACACTGCTCCATCTACTCGGACTACTTTGATTCCATCTGTCATTATTTGTTCTTAATTCATTTTCTGAATTCATTTGTTCTATATCTGTACTATCTCTATCCCGCAACTCACCTTCAGTTGGCACAGCCTCTGAGGGGTGAGTTCGTTTTGTTTTTTCACATATTATTTCTTCCTTGTTTATTTCGTACTCCCTCATTTTACCGCGTATACTTTTCCCAATTATATTATCTCTTATTCAATTAGTCAATCTTGGCAAGTTCAACGATTGTCCCACGCAAAAATTATGATACGCAATTACTATTGTTTATCTCAGCTCCGTGTAACGAGATTCAGCAATTTTTAAAATAACCGGAATATCTAGACCTCATTAGTGATTAACGACTTCTTTCACAACAAGCAGTTTTACGCGAGTGAAATATATCTCCGAAAAACGAATTAACAGGGTATGGACGAGAAAGCAAACTGCAAAACCGGGCAAATATTCCACTAGTGAATTAGCTGGACTAAACTCAAACAGGGAAACTACCCTGTAAAACAAATCACGTATCCTCCCTGGATACTCGTACTTCAAATATAATCTCCTCCTGGGCAGATTACTCAATAGGATAGGTTACAATGCTACCAGTTGGGGGTCTGAGGTAGAGGGCTCACCACTTATTGGTGCAAAAATGGTACAAAAATGTTGCTATGCCACTTACTCGAGGGGGGGCCCTTGTCTGCCCAAATGTTAGTGGGACTCTCGCGTTTACCCCAACGGTTCCACATCTATTGGGTATATCAGTGCCCGATTTACAATATACCCTGCCTTAGGGTACGATAGCCTGATCGACTGGTCAAAGGGGCCACTTTATGGCCAAGGGTACCCGTCCTGGGTTACCGGTAATATTTCTAACTATCTCCTTGGACTCTACCTAGGCTAAAAGTCAAAGATTATATAGTATAAAAATCTTACTGTATTCAGTCACGCTACAAAAGGAACTCAAACGGAACTAAAATCACACTTCTAATTTTCCCCCAGTTTGCTCACCGCGTGCCTGCGGTGGGTGGTGGGTGGATTTTTCCAGCCAATCCAAAGGCTTACTAATTACTGCCCTATCGTGAATCATCCCCAACTACGCAATTAATTCCTCGTGGTTTGTTTCACAAACTACAAAATTAAAGAAGGAAAGAAAATGCCGCGACCAAAATTAAAGGAAAATTAATAATTATTACTAGGGAGAAAGAGAATAATTAAGGGACCAAAAGAAAAGAATCTGGGAAGAGCATTTATCTGAAACAAAAAAGGACCAATGGTCCTAGCAGGGACTGTAATAATGTATTTTAATCATACGTGTTTACACATACACCCTTTAACTCTCCTAATTTCCATGAACTGACGTCTCTTAGTCAGTAAGTTGAGAGCCTTAAAATTGAGGTGTAAAAAAAAAATATAGAATGCTGAATGGAATCAAGAAATCTCTAAGAAAAATTTCATATCGGTATACTTTAATTGTTTGATGTAGCTCAAAATGTAGATTCAGCTTTTTGTGTCTTGGATAGAATTACTAGTTTTGTTGGTATTTGATTTTATCCAAAAGCTTTTGACCCCCTTCCCTTAAATAACAATGATAAAATACAGGAGCATGAAGATGTAATATTGTTATTGATGAAGCAATTCAAAGTTTTAAAATAATATTCGTAACAAGGAATTTCAACAACAAGTTTCAAACCAGTCAAAACTAGGTTTTTAGATGACCCTTGTTGCTGAATCATTTTTTTATACACTATGGCCCTCTTGGTTCAAGAACTTGCTTTGATAAGTTGTTCCAAGCCACTTGGAAGAAAAATTTGGCCTTTATTGGGGGATTAGATGTTTTTTTAACTAGCTATTGTGTGTTTGGGTTCCCTAGTTCCAGGGACTTAGGAATAGAAGTTTAAAGTTGATACAAAAAACAGTCTTTGCCCATTTTAGGCTGTATTAACTTCTAAAACAGGATCACCTAAATAAGACACTTTGCTTGGACATTTGCAATCAACAACTATATCGATTGAGGTGGTATGTCTACAAATCTTCGATAAAAAAAAACATATTAAAAAAAGCCTCAAACCAAAAATTCAGCCTAACAATCCTTAAATTTCTTAATTGTCTCTATATCCTATAAGTTCATAGGCATACAATTTTCCGAAATGTTAATATATTTACTAAAAAAAGGTCTACAAAACTTATAGGTGGAGCTGATTCTTGTTTTTGTGAAGCGAATTTTAAATATTTTGCCGTGAATTTCGGTAGTTCTAGGTAGTCTATGCTATTATATCCAGTGTTTGTGTCCAGTGAGTTTTAGTAGTTCCAAGTAGTCTATGCTATTATTTTCAGTGATTGTGTTTAACTGACTTCTATAACTCAAATCATGAAAATAACTAGGCCTGAGAAATTCGGTTAACATTAACATTCGGTTTCATGTTTGGGTGCCCACGGTAAAATTCAAGTTTTGACAAAGTGCAGCTCTAAAATGTACGAAATTTTAAAAATAACGGCAGCACCTAGAATTTTTTTTTTAATAACGGGAGCTGCAGCGTATTAATAACTTGATAATTTTCTGCTTGTTACAATCAGAAATTTAACAACCGTATCTTTTACTAATGGAAGCCCATAACTTGATAGTGACCTGCTTGTTCTGGAAATTAGATATTTACCAGCCGTATAGACGGTCTGTCTATACAACAGACAACATTGCCTCATGCCTCATAATAAACATCAACTATCTCGATTATGCAACCTTGGCAAGAGCGGTGGCAACAATCGCTGAAATGGTTCGAACCCGGTACTTTGCAACACATGTCACACCCAAATTCTTCGGGTAGGATTGCCAACCTCTGTGCAGGTGACTGAAGCCAAAAAAGCTACTAATATCTATTAGATGTAGTATTAGATTAAATAAACTAAATATTTATTGACTACAATATTTGATGAAACACTTGATTCCAGCACAAAAAATTTGCTACAGTATATTTGTTTAAAATTCCTATATAATGTTGTAAAAGGTTTGATAGAAATTGAAATAAACAAGAACCTCCAACTCTGCCCTACAAAATCAAAATGGGGTAAGCCACAAATTCAAGTCTATAGGAATAATAACGGGATTTACTTGAGGCATGGAAAACGATGGTACATGTTGTTTTGAATAAGGCAGGCTGGGAAGGAGGTATACGATAATTCATCTGATGTCATCAACAGGTATTGGAAAGCTCACAGCCATCCACTATTTATCTAACTCTAAATTACGAAAAATTACGAAAGACATTAAATTGCGTAAAGAGCAAAAAACTGGTAATAACAAAAATATTTGTATATATTTTAACAAGGGATTACAACAATTCAAAAATTTTAAAAATAAAACCAAAAGTTTGAAGCTTAGTAGAAATTACTGTTAGAAATCGGTATGTTGTAATAATCAAATATCTTTGAATAGACTTTGTTGTCTACCAAGCTTCAAAATTTTGATTCCTTTTTCACGGTTTTTGAATTGTTGTAATCCCTTGTTTAAAATATATGCAAGTATATTTACAATTACGGGTTTTTCGCTCTTTAAGTAGTTTAATGTCTTTTCATAATGCTGTCTTATCGAAGATATTTGATTATTGAAGCAAGACCGATTTCTAACACCGATTTTCTACTAAGCCTGAAACCTTTGGTTTTCTTTTTTAAGGTTTTTGAACTATTATAATCCCTTGTTAAAATATATACAAATATTTTTACAATTACTAGTTTTTTTTGCTCTTTACACAATTAAACGTTTTTTCATACTAAATCCTATTCAAAGATATTTGATTATTACAACATACCGATTTCTAACAATAATTTCTACTAAGCTTCAAACTTTTGGTTTTATTTTTAAAATTTTTGAATTGTTGTAATCCCTTGTTAAAATATATTGAAATATTTTCGTTATTACCAGTTTTTTGCTCTTTACGCAATTTAATGTATTTTTGTGTCTATTCAAAGATATTCGATTATTACAACAAGTCTGATTTCTAACATCGATTTCTACTAAGCTTCAAACTTTTGTTTTTTTTATGTTTTTTGAATTGTTGTAATCTTTTGTCAAAATATATGTAAATATTTTTTCAGTTACCAATTTTTGCTGTTAACGCAATTGAATGTCTTTTCATACTGGTTCTGTTCAAATATATTTGATTATTTGTGGTAAGGTGATTTTATGGTATTTAGGTGATGTTGTGGTAGATGCTTTTATTCTCCCTTTATCGGGGGGGATAAACTATGACCCTGAGGTAATTAAACTTTGGTGGCGTGCCTTAGGCTGTGACTGGACTAATGAGGCGTACCAGCTGGGTATATTCGAGAGACTAAATGTAGATTGTAGAGAGGTTGGCTATATTACAATACTTTTATTCAGTTAACATATACTAGTACAAGGTATAATAATATATATATATGTATATATATATATATATATATATATATATATATATATATATATATATATATATATATATATATAATATATATATATATATATATATATATATATATATATATATATATATATATATATATATATATATATATATATATATATATATATATATTCTGCTGGGACGGGTTGTCCTAGGTAGAACACAAGTATCAGAAAACTACAATAATATATAATAAGATACTTAGACATTTACAATATTCCGACAATATTCCAAGGTGTTTCTAAAACAACAGACCAGGGGTCAGTCCAGCATAAAGTTAGTATCTGTCCGCCCCTTCCCATAAAATGTATCTTTTATACATTTTCCTCAACCACACCTTCCGGGACCCAACTGACGCACATAGCTAGGAAGTGGTAATTTCTCAATTTCCTGTTAAGCATAAACTTGCCAGGATATGGTCCTTATCTTAATAAAAAAGTGGTATTTCTAAACTTTTGTATTTGCGTCTTAATATTCTTACTAAATTCCAAATTGACTTAATTATAAAGCATCACCACAATACTCCCTATATTAAGAAGAGTTGTCCCAACTCTCAATATTTTACTTTTAAAACAACTTAATTTTGCACATAGTTATAGGCTGCCATCTTTGGGTCATTCTGTGCATATACCCTCAATGGGTTTTCTTAGGGTCATGTTTATGGTCAAATATATGCCACGTCCTTTTTTTTGTCCAAGAATAATAATTTTGAAATTTATCCTTGTTTCTCTTTTTCTCTGTCTTTAAGACTGTAAAATCCTCTTTTCACCCTCATTCGCATATGCATCTTCTGTTTTAGCTTGACCCCCACTGGCTTAGGCATTATATTAGCGTTTCTGCTTAAATTAGAATTTAAAGTTATATTTGAAACGTTTATAAATTATTTGAGTTTAAATTTAATTCCCATTAGTAATTTAATTTGTCTGGGTGATGTGGTTGATATACCGTTTATTTTTCGGGGTTAGAAATGCCTTGGATAAATCACACATAAAAATTTTTGGTTTTTAAATTTTCACATATTTTTCCAGCACAAAGCATTTTCACATTCTTTCAATAATATAAGCCATTTAGGCTACGTAGCACATTCTTTGATATTTTCTAGGCCTAATTTAAGTTCTGATTTTATCTCACTTTATGATGAACTGGTAGCAAAGTCTGTAATGCTGCATACAGTTTCCAAAATATCAGTTGAGCAGTTATGGTTTGGTATCTGATGGTGTGAGCTGTTGGTATCAGGATACAATTGAACTGGCTTCCAAATTTGTTACTTTCCCAAAATGGCTCAAACAATGATTGAAAAAATGGATCCGAAAGGATGTTGCGAAAAATTTGATTTCCAAAAAAAACTAAGGCTGTATCTAAAATAAATATTCACGTTAGAATACACATAAAGCATAAAGTGTTACACATATAGTAAAAAGAAACACTCAATTTTGTAAAGATTATTTACTTTTAATTACTTTTCTCTCTTTTTACTCTAAACATAATATGCCGCTTAAATAGAAACATTATGTTTCTTGCTGAAAATTTTTCATCATCCTTTTCAAACTTAACACTTAACGGATTATTTCATAATATTAATTAAAAAAAAATTCCAAAAAATAAGTTTTTCAAAGAAAAGTAAAGGCCATTTTAAACTTAACCTCAGCAGATGCAAATACCTTTTAAACTTCAAACTCAAAACGACCAGGAATTACTATTAAAGAATAAATGAAACCCAAAACGAACAGAAATTAAATAAGCAATCATAGCAAAAAAATACACCAAGTAATAATATAAATGAATAAATAGATCTTAAAGCGAGTAATGCTTAGATTGAATATGAATATCAAGCTTAAAATGAAAAAAAAATATCTTCCTATTGAAGTATAAGTGAAACTTAAAACGAAGAGAAATTAAATAAACAATCAATGCAAACAAGCATACAATAGATCTTAATGTAAATTAATAAATAAATCTTAAAACGAGTGAAACTTAAATTGAATACGCAAATCGAGCTTGAAACAAACAAAAACCACCACAAACAAGAGTTTGGGTATGACCTCCTTCTCTCACTGTAAAAGTCTAAAACCTACTGCGTCATTGGCGCTTTACTGAAAACCAATTTTATTACAATTATTTTATTCTGTACTTAATATAGATAATAAACATTAAAATTACAGTAAAATTTTGAACTGATGAGCTTTCAGCAATTAAAATCATTATAAATCAAATATTCAGTTTAATTTATTAGTTCTTTCTAAAGTTGTACAAGACGAATTAAATTTCACTACAAACAAGAGTTTGGATACTGCCCCCCCCCCTTAACTGTAAATAAAAACCAAAAGCCTACTGCGTCATTGGAACTTAATTGAAAATGAATTATATTACAAATATTTTTTTTTCCACTTCTTGCAGTATTGAAAATAAAAATACAATTACAGTTAAATAAATTCTTGATCTTTCAACAATTAATATCATTATTCATCAAATGTTCAATTTGATGTTGTTCATACTTTCCAAGACTGTTCAAGACGGATATAGTTTTCAGTAAAGCGCCAATGACGCAGTAGGTTTTAAACTTTTACAGTGAGAGAAGGAGGTCATACCCAAACTCTTGTTTGTGGTGATTTTTGTTCGTTTCAAGCTTGATTTGCATATTCAATTTAAGTTTCACTCGTTTTAAGATTTATTTATTAATTTACATTAAGATCTATTGTATGTTTGTTTGCATTGATTGTTTATTTAATTTCTGTTCGTTTTAAGCTTCATTTATACTTCAATAGCAAAACATTTTTTTTTTCATTTTAAGCTTGATATTCATATTCAATCTAAGCATTACTCACTTTAAGATCCATTTATTCATTTATATTATTACTTGTTGTATGTTTTTGCTATGATTGCTTATTTAATTTCTGTTCGTTTTGAATTTCATTTATTTTTTAATAGTAATTTCTGGTCGTTTTGAGTTTGAATTTTAAAAGGTATTTGTATCTGCTGAGCTTAAGTTTAAAATGGCATTCACTTTTCTTTGAAAAACTTATTTTTCGGAAAGTTTTTTTTTTTAATTAATTTTTGTTCATTTTTGATGGCAAAAAATTTTAAGTTTTTAAAAATTCCTTATTTCAAAATAAAACTTTAAAAAAAATCAAATATTCATCAAAGTATCAAAACTGATATCAAAGTAACAATATCAAATTGAAAAAAATGGGTTTGAGTCAACCTCGGAGTTTTTATTATCTGATGTTTGAACTATTTTTAACAAAATTGCTATCTCAAAATTTTTATCGGATGGGTTTGGGGAAAAAGGGCGTGGGGGACTAGATTAAGCTTCGGTCTCTTTTGACTCTTTAAAAGTGAACTAGAAGTTTCTATTTTCAATCAAATGAGCCCTCTCTGAAGTTTATACGAGTATCCCTTCTATAAGAACAATATATTTCCCCAGAGAATAACTTACAACGCCTATTCCTGGGCCCTGGAGGGGGGTTTCGACCCTGGAGTTTTAATATCTGATGGTTGAACTATTTTTAATAAAATAATCACCTGAAATTTTTATCAGATAGGTTTATCCATCCGATACGCCCAAAGGCATGGAGGGCGGGAGGGGCTAGATGCCCTCTGATCTTTTTTCACTCTAAGAAAATGAACTACAACTTTTAATTTCCATTCAAATGAACCCTCTCTGAATTTTATACGAGCATACCTTCCATAAGAACCATATATGCCCCCAGAGCAATACTTACATCGCCTTCCCCGGCCCTGGATTGAAGGGCGTTGTGTTGACACAGGAGTTTTTCTTATCTGATATTTGAACTATTTTTAACAAAATGACCATACATAAAGGTGTTTTTGTTATATGATCTTTCAACTATTTTTAACAAAATGGCTACCTCAAATTTTTTATCAGATGTATGTTGGGGAAAAAGGGCTTGGGGGGCCAATTACTCTCTGATCACTTTTGACTCTTAAAAAGGGCACTAGTACCCTCGATTTCCAATCGAATTAGCCCCTTTTGAAGTTTATACGACGACCCCTTCTATATGAATTGCCTCTGAGAAAAAAATAAATGGAGTGTGGGGGGAGGCTAGCTGCCCTCCAATCACTTTTGACTCTTAAAAAGTGAATTGCAACTTTCAATTTTCAATCAAATGAGCCCTCTAGGAATTCTATACGAGCATCCCTCCCATAACAACCATATATGCCCCCAGGGCATAACTTACAACGCCTACCCTCGGGCCCTGGGGGGTTGTGTCGACACCGGAGTTTTTTGTTATCAGAACTTTGAACTATTTTTAACAAAATGTCTATCTAAAAAATTTTATCTGATGCATTCAGGGCGTAGAGGAGGGGGGGGGGCTAGTTTCCTTCCGATCTCTTTTGACTCTTAAAAAGTGAACAAGAACTTTCAATTTCAAATCAAATGAGCCCTCTTTGAAGTTTATACGAACATCCCTTCCATAAGAACTATATATGCCCCTAGAGCATTACTCCTAACGCCTGCCTCCGGGCCCTGGCGGGTTCTGTTGACACAGGAATTTTTCTTATCTGACCTTTGAACTAGTTTTAATGAAATTGCTATTATAAACATTTTATCGGATGGGCTTGGGGAAAAAAGGGTGTGCGGGGGGGGGGGGGGCTAGTTGCCATCGGATATTTTTGACTCTTAAAAATTAAACTAGAACTTTCAATTTCCAATCAAATGAGCCCCCCCCCCTGAAGTTTATACGAGCATCCCTTTTATAACAACCATATACGCCCCCAGGACAACACTTACAACGCCTATCCCCCGGGTTCTGGGGATTGTATTTGTTATCTAATGTTTGAACAATTTCCAAAACACTGACTATCTCAAAATTTGTAGGGGACGGGTTTGGTGAAAAAAAAAAATTTCTTAGACCAAAATAATTTCAAGACCAAAAAGAGCGTTGGGGGGGGGCTAGTTTAACTCTCTTGACTCTTAAAAAGTAAACTAGAACTTTCAATTTCCAATCAAATGAGCCCTCTATGAAGTTTATACGAGCATCCCTTTCATAGAAACTATATATGTCCTTAGGGCATAACTTAGAACACCTTCTTCTGTGCCCTGGGGGTTCTATTGACACCGGATTTTTTCTTACCCGACCTTTGAACTATTTTTAACAAGATGTCTATCTCAAAATTTTCATCAGATGGGTTGGGGGATAGCTGCCCTCGGATCTCTTTTGACTATTAAAACTTGAGCTCGAACTTTCAATATCCAATCAAATGAGCCCTCTCTGAAGTTTATACGAGTATCCCTTTCATGCGAACAATATATTCCCCAGGGCATAAATTACAACGCCTGCCCCTGGGCCCTGGGGGGTTGTGACGACACCTGAGTTTTGTCATCTGACTTTTGCGAAATTTTTAACTTAATGCCTATCTCAAAATTTATATTGGATGCATTTGGGGAAAAGGGGCGTGGGGGGCTAGTTGCCATCCAATATCTTTTGACTCGAAAAAACTTAAATAGAACTTTCAATTTCCAATCAAATGAGCCATCTCTGAATTTTTTTAAGAGCATCCTTCAATAAGAACCATATATTCCCCAAGGGCATAACTTACAACACATGCCCTCGGGCCCTGGGGGGCTGTGTTGACCCCTGAGTTTTCGTTATATGGTCTTTAAACTATTTAAAAAACAAGATAACTCAAAGTTCTTATCAGATGGGTTTGAGGAAAAAAGAGCGTGGAGGGGAGGGGGGCTAGGTGCCCTCCAATCTACTCTTTTGACTCTTAAAAGTGAACTAGAACTTTCAATTTCCAATCAAATGAACTCTCTTTGAAGTTAATACGAGAATCCTTTCCATAAGACCCATATATGCCCCCAGGGCATAACTTACAACGCCTGCCCCCGGGCCATGGTGTGTTGTTTCAACACCGGATTTTTTGGTATATGATCTTTGAACTATTTTTAACAAAATAGCTATCTTAAAATTTTTATTGGAGGCATTTGGGAAAATAGGGTATAGGGGGGGGGAAGCTGGTTACCCTCCAATATCTTTTGACGTTTAAAAAGTGAACTAGATTTTTTTTTATTTCCAATCAAATGAGCCCTCTCTGAAGTTTATACGAGCATTCCTTCCATAAGAACCATATATGCCCCCAGGGCAAAACTTATAACCCTTGCCCCTGAAGACTTTGGGGGGAGTGTCCTGCTCAAACATATAATTTCCATAACATTCAACTACGTTGAACAAAATGGCTATACTAAAATTTTGATTGGATGTGTTTGGGAAATGGTGGGCGTGGAAGGGGTGTCAGTTGCCTTAGAATTAATTTCGACTATTACAAAGAGAACTAGCCATTTAAATTTCCAATCGAATAAGCCCTTTCTGAAGTTTCTACGACAATGTTGTCTATACAAAACCTTATATGCCCCCAGGGCATAACAACCCTTGCCCTGAGGGCTGGGGGGAGTTGTCATCCTCAAAAACCTAATTTCCAGAACTTAAAACTATGTTTAATAAAATGGCTGTCTCAAAATTTTGATTGGATGTGTTTAGGGAAAAGGTGGGCGTGAGAGGGGGGTTAGTTGCCCTCAAATCACTTTCGACTGTTGAAAAGGGCACTAGCCCTTTGAATTTCCAATCGAATGAGCCTTTTTTGAAATTTCTACGACACCGCCTTCTATAAAAACCTTATATGCCCCCAGGGTATAACTTAAAACCCTTGCCTTGAGGGTTGTGGGGGAGTGTCCTCCTCAAAAAAAATATTTTCTATCTAAAAATCAATTACGCTGAACAAAATGGCTATCTCAAAATTTTGATTGGATGTGTTTGGGGGAATGATGGTTGTAGTGGGAGGGGGGGGGGCTAGTTGCCCTCCAATCATTTTCTACTATAAAAAAGGGCACTAGCCCTTTGAATTTCCAATCGAATGAGCCTTTTTTGAAATTTCTACGACACCGCCTTGTATAAAAACCGTTTATGCCCCTAGGGCGTAACTTAAAACCCTTGCCCTAAGGGTTGTGGGGGAGTGTCTTTTTCAAAAACATATTTTCTATCTGGAAATCAACTACGCTGAACAAAATGGCTATCTCAAAATTTTGATTGGATGTGTTTGGAGGAATGATGGGCGTGGAGGGCCAGTTCCCTCCAATCACTTTCGACTATTAAAAATGGCACTAGCCCTTTAAATTTCCAATCGAATGAGCCTTTTTTGAAGTTTCTACGACAAAGCCTTCTGTAAAAACCTTATATGCCCCCAGGGCATAACTTAAAACCCTTGCCCATAGGGTTGTGGGGGATTGTCCTCCTCAAAAACATATTTTCTATTTCGAAAGCAACTACGCTGAACAAAATGGCTATCTCAAAATTTTGATTAGATGTGTTTGGGAGAATAACGGGCGGGGGGGGGGGGGTTAGTTGCCCTCCAATCACTTTCGACTATTAAAAAAGGCACTATCCCTTTGAATTTCCAATCGAATAATCCTTTTTTGAAGTTTCTACGAAAACGCCTTCTATAAAAACCTTATATGCTCCTAGGGCATAACTTAAAACCCTTGCCCTGAGGGTTTGGGGGAGTGTTCTCCTCAAAAACATATTTTCTATCTGGAAATCAACTACGCTGAACAAAATGGCTATCTCAAAACTTTGATTGGATGTGTTTGGGGGAATGATGGGCGTGGAAGGGGGCTAGTTACCCTCCAATCATTTTTGACTATTAAAAAAGGCACTAGAATTCTCGATTTCCAATTGAATGAGCCCCCTTTGAAGTTTCTACGACGACCCCTTCCATATGAAGTGCCTCTGGGGAAAAAATATATAAGATAAGATAAGATTTATTGCTGAAAAATGGCTATCACAAGCCCAAAAGGGCCGAATTCGCACTTTAGCGTCAAATAAAGCGAAAAAAGAACAACAAAAACAAACAATCAAAAAACAACAGGAAATTATAAACGGGTCAATGTCAAATACGTAAAAATCTTAAAAACAAAAAAAAACTCATAAAATTAGAAGGCCAATGTCAAGTCAGCAAAAATGCCAAAAAAAAACGGAAACTCGTAAAATTAATAAGGGGATAAAGTAAAATTAAAACGTAAAATTAAGTTAGTTGGTGACTAACAAACATGAATGTAAAACCTCCAAATTTGCAAAACGGACATTAAAATTAATAACTATGAGGTAAAGAGTGAGTAAGGGGGGGGGGAGGCAGCAGAGATTCACTGGTTGAAAATGTCAACTATGTAAGGGATAAAAGTTCTTCTATATCTTTCAGTGCAAACTCTTATTGGGGCAAGAAGGGGATTTTTGTTGACACAGAACGCGGGAGGCGGGGTCGAAGGGGTGAATATTGACCAGGGAAAAGTGGAGTCGTTCGAGGGTTATGAAGGGCATTGTTAGCAAAACGCAAGGTAATTTTTGCTTTTCTTTCCTTAAAGGTGACAAGATTAGCTCTCCTAAGAAGGGATATATAAGGTACTTTACCCTCATTGAAGATAATTCTTAGGCACCTTTTTTGGACTGCCTCTATTCTGTCCGACAATTCAATGGATATGCCAGGATGCCAAACAGGACAGGCGTACAAAGGATTGGGCGTACAAATGACAGGAAAATCCTCAAACAGTGCGATTTAGGGTATTTAAATTTTTTAAGAAGTTTAAGGAGGGAAAATGCGGCATTTGCACGTTTTAAGATGTCATTGATATGACAATCCCATTTTAAGTCGCTTGAGATGGTAACGCCCAGTAATTTCATAGTTGTAACAGACATTTCAGGGGGGATTGGACAGGAGAAAGAAGGAGGAGTTTTAAGGAAATTAATAGTAAGAACAGTTGACTTTAAAGGGTTGACTTTCATATCATCAGTAAGAGCTTCGGCTGATATCGATTCCAAGATGTACATTGGGTTGCCTTTTGAATTTTTGGAACATGTCTCTAAGACAGTTAGATCATCAACGAATTTCCATCTATCCGGAAAATAAACATCAAGGTTGTTTATCATTGTAAGAAATAAAATTGGACCTAAGAGGGTTCCTTGGGGCTAACCATTATAAATTGGGAGGGGTATATCAGAATATACATTCAGGTATTTCACGACTTGCGTTCTGTTAGAGAGGAAAGACGCAATTATTCTAATTAAATAAGGGTCGACTTGAAAGTCATTAGACCAGGAGCCGTATGGCCTTTACTATAGGCAATGCTAAAGCGTTGCCTCTGATTATATTCCTGCGTGTGTGTCTACTACATTGCCTTTTATTTCAAACTGATCCACTCGTATAGATATAACCGATATGTCACCTACTCTATTCTACCCGGGGCTCATATTTGAGCCCCACTTGCTTCTTCATGCATATCACACTCCTGAAACACCGTGCCTTTTTGCGTCAGGCATGATAAACTTTGTGTCACTCGGGGTGTGTGCCACATGATCTAAGCAATTTTGAAGGTTCGTAACCTCTCGGTGTCCAACAGTTCGTGGTAATGAAATCAAACAGTTCGTGGTAACAAACTGTAAGTAAGGAACGACCCGGCTCAATGGTAACCGAAACTCTAGAAAACGGAAATTTGATATCAATAGATACATCAAAAGAATCAAATTTTAATGCTGATTTCAAATATATAAGTTACATCAAGTTTACCCATCAAAAGCTAAGTGCCTGAGAAAAGTTGGCTGATTTTCGAAAAAAGGGGGAACGACCCCTTAAAAGCTATAGAACCTTAATGAAAATCACACCATCATATTCAGCGTGTAAGACAACCCTACTGCAGAGGTTTCAAGCTCCTGTCTACAAAAATGTGGAATTTTGCATTTTTTGGCAGAAGAAAGATCACGGATGCGTGTTTATTTTATTTTTTTTTTTTTATTTTTTTTTTTTTTTATTTTTTTTTTTTCCCAGGGGTGATCGTATCGACTCAGGGGTCCTAGAATATCGTGGGAGGGCTCATTGGAACGGAAATTAAAAGTTCTAGTGTCCTTTTTAAGTGATCAAAAAAGGAGGGCAACTAGGCCCCCTCCCACGCTCATTTTTGTCCGAAAGTCACCCGATCAAAATTTTGAGATAGCCATTTTGTTCAGCATGGTTGAAAATATGATAACTATGTCTTTTAGGATGACTTAATCCCCTGAAGTCCCCGGGGGGGGGGGGCTGGAAGTTATGAACTTTATCCAATGTTAACATATAGTATTGGTTATTGGGAAGTATACAGACGTTTTCAGGGGGGATTATTTATGGTAGTGGGGGGGAGGTCGGGAGTTATGTGGGAGGATCTTTCCATGAAGGATGTTTTCATGGGGGAAGGGACATTGCTGTGAAGGGGGAACCGGATTTCCCAGCATTATTTAAAAAAAGATCAGAAATTATATAAAAAAAACAAGTTTTTCAACTGAATTAAGGAGCAACATCAAAGCTTAAAACGACAGAAAACATTACGTATATTATTGGGTTCACCCCCAAGTCAATACCTCGCTCTTTAAGCCAAAGATTTTTTAGTACTTTCACAAGAGCTATTTATTCTAATTAACGACATTTGTGATTAAGGGGTCATTTTTAAAGAATTGGAAAACAATTCGAACTTTAGCTTAAAGAGCAAGGTATTGACTATGGGGCGAGCCCTCTAATATACGTATTAAAAATATATGAATATAGAAGTTCGTTACGTAAGTTAATTCGTAAGTTACGTGTATTTATTACTAATAAAAACGTTCGTAAATAAAATCAAACAAGTTTCGAGAAAGCCGTTTAACCAAATAAAAGTAAAATTAATATTCAAATTTTGTTTTAATTATTCATGTACGGTAAGCCAAAATCAAAACCTGCATTAATTCATAAATGTTCAAAAATTAAATAAAAAAAAACAAGTTTTTTTAACTGAAAGTAAGGAACGACGTTAAAACTTAAAACGAACAGAAATTATTCCGTATATGAAAGGGGCTGTCCCCTCCTCAACACCTCGCTCTTTACGCTAAAGTTTGACTTTCTCGCAACTCTATTTTTGAAACAATAAAAACCTTTAGCGTAAAGAGCGAAGCGTTGAAGAGGGGACAGCCCCTTTCATATACGGAATAATTTCTGTTCGTTTATAAGTTTTAACGTCGTTCCTTACTTTCAGATAAAAAAAAAAAAAAAAAAAAAAATTATTCAATATAAGTAAGGAGTGACTCGCCCAATGGTAATAGAAACTGTAAAAAATGGAATTCTGATAACAAGTAATGCATCAAAAGAGTTGGATCAAAATAAAATTAATTAACTTTAATTTTACTCATTAAAAGCGGAGAGCCTGAGAAAATTTGCTTGATTTTCTAGAAAGGGGAAACATCTCCAAAAAGTCAAGAGATCTTAATGAAAATCACGCCAACAGATTTAGCACATCGGGGAACCTTATTGTAGAGGTTATTTACAAAAATACGGATATAAGTATTTTCTTTTTTTTGCCTGGGCAAAGATCACGGACACGAGTTTATTTATCATTTTTTTCACAGGGGTGATCGTATCAAGCCAATAATCCTAGAAGATCGGGAGAGGACACATTAAAACGGAAATTAAAAGTTCTAGTGTCCCTTTTAAAGGGCCTCTAGTCTGAGTCTATGGGTTAACTGAACCACTTCTACCAACTGAGGAGCGTCGGGTTCACTTTTTGTGTAAGTTGGCTAAGTCGAACAGCCTCCATCTTGCTATGTTCCAGGAGTAATTTGCTCGTTATTGTCTGTATCTTACTTTTATTAAATAAAAAAACAAATGTTTTTCAACTGAAAGTAAGGAGCAACATTAAAACTTAAAACGAACAGAAATTATTACGTATATAGGGGGGTTGCTCATCCTCAACACCTAGTTTTTTACGCTTAAGTTTTTAGTACTTTTTAAAAAAGCTTCTTGTAGTTCTAATCAAAAGAACATAGTGTTTCAGGATTCGTTCTTAAAGAATTGGGACAGAATACAAACTAGCCTAAAGAGCGAGGTGTTGAGAAGGTGTAACCCCCCTCATATACGTAATAGTTTTTGCTCATTTTAAGTTTTTATGTTGCTCCTTACTTTAAGTTGAAAAACTTGTTTTGTTTTTTTTTATTTAATTTTTGATCGTATTTTAAATAATGCCAAGAAATCTGGCTACATCTCTACGAGAAAATCCCTCCTCCCGAGGGATTTATTCTCTAGACAATTCAGTCCTGGTGAAAATTTATCCCGCACATCTCCACGCGTAAAATAGAATCGGCAAAGAGAAAGAAAGACATAAGAAGAATTTCGTACAGGAATTCTGGCAAATTCTCCCAGTGTAAAATTTCCCTTGACAAATTCACCCCCTGAAAACTACCCTCCCCATGAAAAATTATCCCCGTGGAAAATCCCACCAATAGAAAATTCGCCCCCTCGCCCAAAAAATACATGCATACTTCCCAATAACAATAATAATATACGTAAATAATAGGCAAATTTTGTAACTTAAAGACCTTTTCCCAGGGGCTGTGGTTGGTCATGATATCTCCAATGGCAAGTTATTCGGCTTTTCAACTATGCTGAACAAAATAGTTATATCAAAATTTTGATCGGACGATTTGGAAAAAAATGGGCACGGGAGGGGCCTAGTTGCCCTCCAATTTTTTGGTCACTTAAAAGGGGCTCTAGAACTTTTAATTTCCGTTCGAATGAACACTCTCTCGATATTCTAAAATTAGTGGGTCGATACGATTACCCCTGAAAAAAAAACAAGACAAATAAACACGCATCCGTGATCTTTCTTCTGGAAAAAAAAAATACAAAATTCCCCACTTTTGCAGATAGGACCTTGAAACTCACAGTAGAGTTCTCTATACGCTAAATCTGATGGTGTGTTTTTCATTAGGATTCTATTTATTTTAGGGGGTATTTCCCCGTTTTTTCGAAAGTTAGCCAAATTTTCCCAGGCTCGTAACCTTTGATGGGCACGGCAAAAACTAAAAAAACTTATATATTTGAAATCAGCATAAATAGGCGATTCTTTTAATATATCTATTGGTACCAAAATTCCGTTCTTTAGTGTTTCGGTTGCTATTGAGCCGGGTCGCTCCTTACTTACAGTTCGTTACCACGAATTGTTTGATTATTTTTTATGTTATGTTATTTGAAAATGCAAAAATCACTTTTTATCTTCACTTTTTTATTCCATTTATGAACATTTGTGTATTCTTAGGGGGTATTAAAGATATTGATTGATTGATAAGTATGCGTCTTGGGATGATGTGATCTCCCACAGCCCCTAGGGAAAGGCCTGCAAGCTATGCAATTTACCTATTGTTTACGTTATAGTATTTGATAATGGTAAAATACAAAAATTTTTCAGGGGTAACTTTTCTGCGGGGGGGATTTTCCACGGGGAGAATTCTACGTGGTGAGAAAATTTTCTGGGAAATACACGGGGGGAATTTTTCAAGATGCAGATACGGAATTCTCTTTATTTATCTTACTTTCTCTTTGGCGGCTCAATTTTACACTGCTGCGGTTAAGGTAGGAAGTGAGGTTAGTAGCTGGTTTCGTATTAATTCAGGAGTTAAACAGGATTGCGTTCTATCCCCATTTATAAGGATCATTTTAATGGACTTTGTCTTAAGGACCACAGAAAAAGGCAATGGGAGAACACAGAATCAAATGGGGAAGTAAAACTCTCCTGGAATTTGATTGTGCTGATGATTTAAGCATCCTAGATGAAAGTGTCAGCAAAATGAATGAACTTTTAGAGGTTTTACGAGTTCAGGATGCTAGAATAGGTTTGAAAATCAATGTTAAGAAGCCTAAGTCGCTAAGGCTAGGAATAAGTGAAGATGAAAATGTGACGTTAAGTTACGAAAAGATTGATCAAGTGGACAGCTTCACTTACCTTGGTAGTATTATTAGTAAAGACGGTGGGAGCAGTGAAGATGTTAAAAGAAGAATAGCCAAGGCTCAGGATGTGTTTTTAAAGTTGAAAAAAGTTTGGAAGAATAGGAAGATTAGTCTGAGAACCAAGATTAGAATATTGGAAGCTGCAGTGATAACAGTGGTCAACTATGGTTCTGAAGCATGGGCGCTCAAAAACGATGAAAGATTTGCTAGATATTTTCCAGAGAAATTGCTCACGGATTGTTTTGGGTACCCGACTGACTGACAGTATTTCAAACAGTAGGCTGTACGAAAAAGTGCGGCCCAATCCCGCTTTTTAGGGCTATAATGAAAGGAGGGTTGAGATGGCTAGGGCACCTTCTGAGGATAAAGGAAATTAGATTGCCAAAGATTGGCCTTTTTGCCAGCCGTCTAACCCTAAACGGAAAGCAAGTCGCCCGCGGTCGGGGTGGGAGGGTATCGTAAAGAAAGATTTGAGGGAAATGGAAACTACTTGGGAGGGGGTAAAGAGGGAGGCTTTGAATTGATTGAGATGGAGGCAGAGTGTGAGTAGCTGTTTTGGCCTCAGGTGGCTTCGTACCGTGGTGAATCTTTTAAACGGTACTGTGGTTTAATCGTTTAATTAAAAAGTGATCAGAAATTAAATTCTAAAAAATTAACTGAAATTAACGAGCGAAATTACAACTTAAAACGACCAGAAATTATTTCCTACACGAGGGTTGTTCCCTCCTCAATTGCTCATCACGCTAAAGTTTTTCAATGCTTTAAAAAAACTTCTTATCCCAATTCAACGGTCCATGTGTTTCAGCACCGTTCTTAAAGCATTTTGGAAAAAAAAAGTTAGAATTTTAGCGTTAAAAGTGTGGGATTCAGGAGGGGCAGCCCCCTCATGTACGGAATGATTTCTATTTGTTTTATGTTTTAATGTTGCTCCTTACTTTCAGTTTTTTTTTTTTGTTTTTTTACTTAATAACAACATATGCTCAAGCTTCTAACATGTGAATTCATTAACCACTTGCATCCATCACGTGTTTTGGCCAAGTCTCAAATGCACTCTTGAAAAAGAAATGGCTTCATTAGCTTGACATTATATAATTGTTGATATAATCTTTTCGGTGGATACCACTATACCAAAAAGCAAACATTCGTCCTTTCCTAACAATTTGAATATATGATTATGTGTTCGTATTACCACTAAAGGCCAAACTGGTACAACCAGTGTTGCCACTTTTATATTATATATGTCAAAATGACACGTCTCAGGCATATATTAAAAAAAAACTTTAGATAACGAGAAATTTGGAGAAATGAAGTATTGCGTTAAAAACAATCAACTAATTTTTCTGAAAAAGGGAATATTGGGATTTTTTATCCAGTTAGTTCAAAGCATTACCACTTTATGGCGTGGCATAATAGCTGCGCATGGGACTTTTCACGAATTTCCCTAAATAAAGTTGTTTTTCAGGGTTTAGGGGGGGGGGAATAAAATTTTGGGGTTACTGGTGCATTATACCTAACACAACCCTACAGACTGATGTCCAAATGCATTTATGTGGGTGCCAGAGCACCATATATAAAGAAAAAATATGGGTGACAAATTCGCAAAAAAAATTAATTTCAAATTGTCACAATTCCAAGTCCACGGTCCTAATAGATTTCTGAAAAATGAATCTGCCAGATTATCCAAAATGGAACTAGGTCTGATTATGTTGGATAGGCTCCAACATAGCCCCCACTCACAGGCGCTGTCCCACTACTGTCCAACGCGGGCGCTTCTGGCTGCTGGGTTTCCCCTCTGGCCCAGTACACACCTCTTTAAGCAACCTCGTGACCCAGGCCTCAGCTAGGGTCACGATGTTGACGCAAGACTTAGTGCGGACGCCTGCTCGACATGGGCAACTAGGTCAGAGGAACCCTATCCTCAAACCATCCGCTAGTCCCGGCTCCCACTTAGGTTACAGAAGCACGTTACCGCTTCCAGCCGACAGACATATATATATTATCTATATATTGAAGTGTTTTGTCGATTGTTTCAAATCCTACCGGAGACCTTTTTTTTGTATGCAATTACGTTCTCGTAGCATTTTGATGGTGATGTGAATAAACATAACAACCTGGCATAATGATTATTAGAAATTTGTTAATTTAAAGCCGGAAGGCATACTTATTTTCTCTGATTTTTTAATAGGACTCCTGTATTTATTACAGAATTTTGAATTTAAAAATAACATTATAAGATTTTGTTTGTTTTATGTTAAATTTCTGAGCGCGAATTTTTAGTCATTACAAATAATACTAAATAAGAGGAAATTTGCTTCTTGGTGTGTGTGTAAATCAACCTTATGCAACTTAACTCCCTTTTAACTCAACTTCCATTCAAAACTAAGGCTAGGTAGGATTGAGTAAAGATTGAATAAAATGGATGTTGAATTGAACGGGGCAGGATTGATTGAGGGTTGAGTCAAATGAATTGGGTTAAACGTGGGCTGAGTTTTGAGGGTTTAATCGCACTGAGGTTCAGTTGAGGTCAAGGCCGTACCCAGGATTTTTTTTCTGAGGGGGTTTTACTAAAAGATTTTTTTCGGGGGGGGGGTTGCACACAAAAAACTTAAGAAAACACATACAAAATTTGTTTATATCCATTTTTGTTAGGTTTTTACGAGTCAAAAATTTCAGGGGGGGTCAAACCCCCTAAACCCTCCCCTTCTGGGTACGGCCTTGGTTGAGATGAATGGGTTGAGCTAAAAGTTTTATATATATGCAAAAAATTTCATCTGTTCTCCATAGCAAAACACTTTACGATCATACTTTTTTCGATTTTTAAATGACAATACCAAAAAAAGTATTTTTCTAAATCCAGTGAGGGGGCAACAATTTAGGGGCACAGATACCCTCCTCCCATTAGCACTACTTAAGATAAATTGTGCATTAAAACAAGCAATTAATTAATCTACAACTAACATAAGAAAAATAGTTTAAAGACAACAGTGAGGGGATTGAAAAAATCCTTTCTCGCTGCTCCGTTTTTGGAACTTGGCGCCACTGAAAGCTCATTAATTAAAAATGGGTTTTCAAATTCATTCAGGCAATCTTTCGCCATCTGTAGGGCTGGAAAAATCCCATGAGAACACGTCCCACTTAAAAGTAGTGGCTTAGAGTCAGTGACACTAATTTGCGAAAATCTGTGTGTATTTCATATAGGACAATATGTCATAAATAGTTAAATTTGTATTTTTAACCCCTCAAAGATACCGAGGATAATAAACCGCTTGGACCCGATTTCTGAAAAAAAAATACAGATGTTTTTTAAAATCTTTTTTTTTTAAGGAAAAGTTTAAGAGAGGTGTGAAATAAAACCTGTATTTATTGCCCTATTTTGACAAGATGTTCAGTGACATGTTGATATGTCATTTCGCCTTGACATGTTTAGTTCCCTCACCTACTTCAAACAAATATATTTTTGAAAGATTTACTGTGCATATTTTTTAGTTCTAAACATGAACAAAAATAAACTAAAAAAAAAAAACAAAAAAAAACAGCTAAGTTTCCTGATGGGATTAAAGAGCGAAGTTAAAATTTAAGACGAACACAATTGATCGCTTTGCAGTTTAGGCAATATATATCTACAGAATTGGTTCAAATAAATTGACTAAGAATATTTCCTTAAACTTGAAGTATTCTGGAAAACTAAGCTTTTACTGAATAGTAAGAATTCTTAGCTTTTTGGACAATTAAAATTAAATGTTATAATTTTTCAATTTCATTTCGGATGAAGATCTATTAAAAGCCTCATAGATCTTTTATTTTCTGTAGGCTACTTAGGGCTTATCTGTTCCTCATCCTGCATCGTTGTGTCAGTTTGTGTTTTCAGAATTCTGCTAAAGCAGGGAAATATCGATGTTGCGATTGATCGACAAAATCGACATGAGTCGATTTTCCTCTTTACTTCCATCAGAAAAATTGAGTTTGGTAAGATTGTGGGCTGGAAACCTCCAGTCCAAATCCGGTAAATGTCCCGTGCATGTATTAACTTATTTTAGTATAAAATAAGTTAATAAGGTAATATAAAAATAAGGAAAAATAAGGTAAAATAATGAAGCCAGAAATGCGGAGATTTATTCAAGCTAATTTTACAGCCATAATGCACAATTCAAAATTCCCCAAATATAAATTACAAATTAAAGAATCAAAGCGAAACCCAAGACCTTGAAATCTGACGTCATGACAATAGACCTATGAACTGAGGGACAGTTTCTGCTTTGCAAGGAAAGTCAGCTAAACTAGACAAGCTTGAAAAGGTACTTGTTGAGAATCCAGAAGCCACGCGATAAGTCAAGTTTCGTTAATGCTAATGAAATAGAACAAAATAGGATGAAAATCTGTAAGTTCAGAAACAGATTTGGGCTATATATTTGCACATTAGGGGGGGGGGGGTAAACATAGCATATATTAAATATGTAACCTAACCTAGGTACCTTTTTTGCCCCATTAACCCCAAAAAACTAAAGTTTAAATCTTTGTCACTGAGTGACCATTACGTCACTATGCATCGACAATCTGTTTTTCATTAAACATCTTTGAGATTTTGATGCGGTCTTTCCCACGTGGTTTCTGGATTCTTAACAAGTACCCATGAAAATTTAGGTTGAGAAATTGAGAAACAAAGAGTGGAAGTAGCTTCTATGTGGTCAGTTTCAGCCCAGGATTTGCAGCCCTTGAGCGCTTCTGCTGTTTTTTGCCTCCTTGCTAGCCTTTTTCATTTTTATTTCCAAGATAAGCAATTCTTTTATAGTACTCTGCATATTTTTACTTTTTTCTGTTTTCTATTCAGAGGACGCATATTTTGAGGCGCGTCTTTTTAGTTTATTGACTGCTTACATCGCTTGATCTGAGTTATAGATGACAGTGTTTGAACACAATCACAGGTCATCAAACAGTTCGTGGTAACGAAATGTAAGTAAGGAGTGACCCGGCTCAATAGTAACCGAAACTCTAAAAAACGGGATTTTGACACCAATAGTTAGACTATTTCTCACAACTCTATTTTTTAAAACAATAAAAAACATTAGCGTAAAGAGCGAGGCGTTGAGGAGGGGACAGCCCCTTTCAAAAGCCTGAAAGCCCTCGAAAACTACGCCAGATCAAAATGAAAAGTGTACCATTGATATCGGCATGGTCGAAAACCTTGTACAGGGGAATTTCAGCCCCCTTTCTTGAAAAACAAGGAAAATCCCTTTTTTGCATCGGTTGCACTGATCTCTTTTTCTGTTTTTTTTTTTTTCTCATAGAGAAAAACCCGCCTAGCGGGTTTTTCCCACTTATTTACCTTAGGTCTTCCCACGCCGGCTGGCGCATAATGCGACAACGGTGCCTCTGCATGACGATCTCTCTTGTGCTTTTGGCCAAAGTTTTTCGAGTGACGATCTCAAAAGCGCAGTATCCTTTTCAAGGCATTTTCCCAGTGTTGTCTTCTGTCGCCCACGTCTTCTGATACCAAAAGGAACCCAATACCACACATCGGGGGGTAGGCGGCCCTTACCCATCCGCACCCTATGACCGCAATATCGCCATCGGCTAGTCACAATTCTATCGATCACGAGCGGCTGCTTTGTCTTTTCACGTATAGAGGCGTTGGTGAGCTTATCAGTACACTGCACACCAAGGATACGCCAAAGACAGATGTTCTCAAAACCCTGGATTCACTTTTCCAGCTGCTTAGTCAACGCCCAAGATTTCCAGCCGTACATTAGTACGGAGAGGACGTTACTATTGAAAAGCCGGAGTTTGAGCTGTAGGGTGTATGCCGGATTCCTCTACACATTTCTTAGTTTATTGAAGGCGCTTCCTGCACATGTAATCCGTGAGGTAATTTCCCGCTCAAGGCTACCATCATATTTAATGACATTACCAAGGTGCTTGAACTCTTCAACCTCCTCTAGTACATCAGATCTAATTTTAAGCGGTGGAGGAGGTAGGGTATTGACACTGTTTCGCACGACTTTTGTTTACCGTGTACTGATTGACAGACAAACTCGCCCGGCCATACTGGTGAGTACAGCTATATTATTCTGTAGCTCCTCTCTTAAATGAGATAGGAGGGTTATATCATCAGTAAAATCGCCGTCATAGAATGTGCGGTTTAGGTTCAGCTGAATTCCACCTCTGAAGTTACATTTTCGAAGTTTGTAGTCGATGAGAATAGCAAACAACACTGGGGAGAGGATACATCCTTGGTGGACACCCGACTTCACACTGAACCATTCGGTAGGGTCCCCATCATCAGTCCGTACAGCACATAACTGATTCTTGTATAGCCTGACAATCATACAAACAATTTTGCACCGAAATATTTTCATAGGGAGTCTCTGTGGACAGAATCAAATGCTTTCAAAAAGCCAATGAAGGGAACACTAATCTCAGTCTTCCATTCGTTTGCTTCTTCTATGCGTACCCTCAAACTGAATATCAAATCAGCGCACGATCTCCCTGGTCGAAACCCATGTTGTTCAGCTCTTAATATTGCTTCGACTTTTGACTGAATGCAGTTCAGTAGTACTGGGCAGAAAATCTTACTCCCTACAGACTGCAGAGTGATACCTCGCCAGTTATTACAGTCGGTTATTCTACATTTCTTAAAGAGCTTGACGATAACCTCTTTCTTTCAATAGGTGGGAATATTTTCAGTTTCCCATATCTGAGAAATAACCTCGTGAAGGGGCTCGACTATGACTTCAGCTCCATACTTCAAGAGTTCAGGCTGTAAGCCATCAACTCCTGCAGCTTTGCCATTCTTAATCTTATGCAATATTGTCATGACTTCGAGCAGGATTATAGGTTATTCGCTTATGTCAAGTTGGAGGAATGGTAGCTCAACCGGAGGGGATACAGGGTTTGTAGGCGGTGGGAAGTTTAGCACCTCATTGAAGTATTCCTTCCATCTCTTATCAATGTCTTCCTTTTTTGTAAGAAGTTTGCCAGCCTTACTTTCAATCACAGGTGCTGGCTTTCTGAAATTCCCAGTTATTTCCTTTGTGATACGATAGACTGTTCGACTGTCGCCCTTACTGGCGGCTGCCTCTGCTTCAGCCGCCTTTGTCTCAAGAAAGTGCCGTTTGTAATTTCTGGTAGACCGCTTTACGGCCTTGTGGGATTCCTTATATTTAGATTTCAAAAAATCTTTGTACTCGACAGTGGACTCATTCTCGCATGATTCCAATATGATTTTGGCTTCTTTTCGCTCATTCATAAGTTTCCAAGATTTGTCGCTAATCCACTGCTCACTTTTCTTTTTTGCATACCCTATGTTTCCTTCAGCGGCACCCCGCAAACATTGCACAATAGACTCCCCTCTCATGTCTACTGTTGCAGTTGTGTCTTCAGTTGAAATACTTGCAAACCTATTAGCAAGATTCACAAAGTACGCTTGTCGAAGATTCTTGTTCTGGAGCTTCCGGACGTCAAAGGACTTGATAGGGTTTTTACATTTCTTCACTGTCTTCAGCTTGAGTTTGAAACTGGTAATCACCAGTTGGTGGCCAGAGTATGTATCTGCGCCACGGTAAGTTTGCACATCCTCCAGCGGTCGTCTATGACGCTTTTTCACCAATATGTGATCAATCTGGCTTATTGTAAATCCGTCAGGAGAAGTCCAAGTATATTTGTGTACTTCACGGTGGGGGAACCATGATCCACCTACTATCAGGCTTCGGCTGGCACACATATCCACCAAACGCACTCCATTGTCATTTATAACACCCAGGCCATGGCGGCCTAGTACATCAGGCGCAAAACTGTTATCACTACCAACTTTGGCTTTAAAATCGCCACACATAACTAATACATCGTGCTCAGGTACTGTGTTGAGTATATCGTTCAAATCACTATAGAAACTGTCCTTGGTGTCCCCACTGGAATCGTTTGTGGGGGCATAGGCTGCAACTACGGTAAGTTTAGACTGGGAGCTTTCAAAACGAGCCTTAAGATTCTCTCATTCATAGGTACAAATTCCAACATCGACCTCTTTGCTTGTTTACTGACAACTAGGGCAACTCCGGCTTCGCGTCTCTTCTCTTTACCTGAAAAGAATATTTCATAGTTGTCAATATATATTGAACCAGCGCCAGTCAGCCTGACTTCAGAAATAGCTGCTATTTCAATCTTATATGATTAGACAATTATAATCACGCCTTCTAGACGACCTGGTTGTGTGTCAGGATTAACAGTCCTGACATTCCAAAAAGCAAGACGAAAAGGTTCATTCACTGTGAAAATCGTGTCCGGGGACGGTCAGTAGTCGTTACCAGAGAAATCAAATTAGGTCCGAGGCTTTTCGTTGTTGTTTCGAAAATCATCTAAAATTTTTAAAGGGATAGGGGATTAGCCTATCACCCAACCCTCCTCCTTTCCTGGCTTCGGACAGGCTGTTCACCGAGCCCCGAGAGGCAAGGGTCCTAACAGGCGGAGTTAAGGTCTTTGTAGGCGGGAAAAACCGCCTACAAGTCGACCTGCCTAGCGGGTTACCAGAATATCATGGAGAGATGCTTAATGGCTCATTCAAAAGCTATTTCTAATATCTACATTATTTTTATGAATTCCTCCATCTGCAAGTTCCATATGACACTAAAATGGCACTTTTTATGCCATTTCTCAAGGGGTGGCACTAGCAGGCTACCAGAACATCGTAGATAGAATTTTTTATAGCTCATATAAAAGATATTGCTCATATCTACGTTGTTCCTATGCAATCCACCATCTGAAAGTTCCAGTTGGCACTAAAAATGGCACTTTTGATGCAATGTCTCAAGTGGAAAAGCTAGGGCTATTGGGCTAGCAGAACTTATAAGAGTTATGTTTATTGGCTTATTTCAAGCTATTGCTCATATCTACGTGTTTTTTTTTTATCGATTCTACCATTCGTAATTGTGATATAGCACTGAAAACAACACTTTTGGTGCCACTTCTTAAGTGGAAAAGCTCTGAAGTACAAAACAGGTAGGTCCTACTATTGTAATAGTTATGTTCCAGAACCCTTAAGTGGAGGCTTACAAGAACCCTCCCGTACACTCCCCCTCCTATCCCCCTTAGTAAATTTTATAAATCTTCTGCTCATCAGTAAGCTACTGAAACATTAGTAGGCTACCACACCATCGTAGATAGATGTTTAATGGCTCAATTAAAAGCTATTGCTTATATTACTAGGTTCTTACAAATTCTACCATCTATTAGATTTCACGGATTTCAATGGTAACTAGTTTCTGAGAAAAAGTTGCAATGAACTTTTTGTCATGGTTGAAGCATTAGCAGCAGCTTAGTAAAGAGCGAACCACAGCCCATAGTGACTAAAAGTTAAAAAACATTAAAACGGTCTGTTTTTTCTTCATTTTTCCAGGCCTAGTGGGTTACTAGAACATCATAGAGAGATGCCTAAGAGCTCATTCAAAAGCCATTTTTCATATACACTTGGTTTATATAAATTCCGCCATCTGCAAGTGCCATATGGCACGAAAAAATGCACTTTTTATAACATTTCTCAAGGGGTTGAGCTAGCGGGTTACCAGAACATCATAGATAGATTTTTGATTACTCATTTAAAAAAGATTGCTCATATCTACGTTCTTTCTATAAATTCCACCATCTACAAGTTTCAAATGGAACTAAAAACAGCACTTTTGGTCCTATGTCTCAAGTGGAAAGCTGGGGCTAATGGGCTACCAGAACTTTTTAGAGTGATGTTTAATGGCTCGTTTGAAAACTTTTGCTCATATTTACGTGCTTTCTATCAATTCTACCATTCGTAAGTGAGCACTGACAACAACGGTATCACTGTAATAATTATGGTCCAAAACCCATAACTGGAGGTTTGCATGATCATTTCCCGCATGTTCCTTCTCCAGGTCCCCTTAATAGGCTACGCAATTGAAGTCCTACAAACACTAATTTATTAAATTAAATTGTTAGAGGCAGGATCTCTTAGTACAGCGCTGGACTTCAAATTAGATTATCGTGCGTTCGATTCCAGCTTGGGTTTTTTTTTTTTTTGTCAACCATGGTTTATACCTTCTTTTGATTACTTTTTAGATAATCCATTATTTTTGTAAATGGTGTGCTATCATATTTTAAAGTATATCCCGCAGAGGCTTATTTTATACCTATTACTCGTATCTACATGCTTTTTTTCAATTTTATCATCCATAAGTGCCATATAGCACTAAAAATGGCACTTCTAGTTCCATTTCTTAAGAGGAAGAGTTTGGAAGCATAAAACGGTACCATTGCAATAATTTTGGTGTGAAGTACTTAACTGGAGGTTTATAAGAGCCCTCACATATACCCCTTCAGACCCTCTTAGTAAGTTTCATAAATCGCCCAATCATCTTAAAAGTAAATGATTATTGCGAAAATAAATTAACTAAAAATAAAACTTTTCAACTAGAAATCAATCAAAAATTTAGCTTTAATAATCAAAAGTTTTGAATTGAACCTTCAAACTTCACTCTGCGATGAAGCCTGTGTGCTAGTTTTAATGGCGGTAATTGAGGGGAAAGGACGTCCTTGCCCCCTTAGTTTTTTGCTCCTGACTAAATTTTGAAAAAACACCTTTTTTTTGTCATTTTATTGGAAAAGGCACGTTTTTCATTTGAAAAAATGGGGGAAACAACCGAAAGTGCACTTTGTGGTAATTTGCTATCAAGTAAAATTTATAAACAGCGATTAGGTAGAAATATAAGCTTTTAAACGAGCCCTTTAACTGCTTTCTTTTGTTACAGTAGCCTTCTAGTTTCTGCTAGTCAGTAGGAGATTTACAAAGCCATGTCTTCATAATGGCTCTTTCGGGCGAAATCGGCCGAGAAAAAGCAGCTTTCTGTTCATCGAAAAACAAACTTTCCTGAAAAAAAATGTATTGTTTTGTGAAGTATGGATAATGGACTTTATGTTATAGACTGAGAGTTTTTCGTAGCTGTCAAGGTTGTCTACAGTATTTTCGAGAAGTGTCTTATCTTCCGTAGATCGGTAAATTGGAAATTACATTAAAAAAAAGTTTTCAACTGAAACTAAGGAGTGACATTAAAACTTAAAACGAACATGCATTACTCCGTATAAATAAAAAAGATCAGAGCAGCGAAGACTAGCAGGATCAATACAAGATACTCGGGTATATAGGAGTGCCGTTATTGATGTTAAGAGTAAAGATCACCATCTAGTAGTGCCAAGGGTTAATTTAAAGCTGAAATATCGGAAGGGTAACTACCTTCCGGGAAGTTATGATGTTGGTAGACTCCAGGATAAGGATTTGAGAGAAGCTTTCCAGGAACAGTTGAATACTAAACTTGCGAGTTTAAAATTTGATAATGTGGAAGATGGTTGGAATAATTTTAGAAAAATAATTTGTGAAGTTGCTGAAGGTGTCTTAGGGAAGAAAGCTGGAACTGCAGCTAAGAATATTAGTGAAAAAGCTTTATGTTTGATAGAAAGGAGAAAGGACTTGTACAAGAATTACCTTAGTTATAGATCATATGAAAACAAAAGGAATGTAAAGAAAGTGGAGAAAGCATTAAAATATGAACTAAGGAGGTGTGAAATAGAGACCATGGATAAAATTGCCGAGGATCTGGAAGATGCAGCTAGACGGCATAATAGTAAAATATTGTACTGGCATGTTAACAAATTGAGAGGGAGTAGTCAATGCGGACTTGGCCCAGTTAAAGATAGGAATGGGGCCGCAATTAGCGATAAGGAAAAAACTAAAGAGAGATGGGCCGAACATTTTGAGAATTTTCTTAACCGAGATAGAGTTGAAAGAAGAGATATAGAGGAAAATGAAAAAGTTTGTGATACCTTGGATGTAAAGGAAGATTTGTTTTGTGAGGAGGAATTAGCGACAGTACTAAAAGGACTAAAAAACAATAAGGCTCCAGGAGCTGATAGGGTGGTAAATGAGTTTCTTAAATATGGTGGCTCTGAGGTTAGAAATAAGTGACTGAAGATTATGAATATGATTTTTGAAAAAGAGGAAGTACCTAACGATTTTAGGAAAACTTTAATTAAGCCACTTTATAAGAAAGGTGATAAAAGTGAGTGGGGTCATTATCGAGGGATTAGTCTGGTCTCTGTAGGTAGTAAATTACTTAGTAATATGATACTTTTTAGACTGAGAGATGCCGTAGACAAAGTTTTAAGAGAAGAACAGTGCGGTTTTAGAAAAGGTAGAGGATGTGTCGACCTAATTTCACTCTTAGGTTAATAATTGAGAAGTGGCTGAATTTTCAAACACCTTTGGTCCTCAGTTTTATAGATTATGAGCAAGCGTTCGATTCTGTTGATAGAAGAGCTTTAGTAAAGGTTTTATCCTTGTGTGGTATACCAGACAAATACATTAAAGTGATTAGTGCTATGAACGAGAATAAC
The DNA here is from genome assembly GCA_027921565.1 of Artemia sinica. Lineage (NCBI taxonomy): Eukaryota > Metazoa > Arthropoda > Branchiopoda > Anostraca > Artemiidae > Artemia > Artemia sinica. Next base: position 60,225,561 of record CM051270.1, on the reverse strand, counting down.
ACTGCTGCGGTTAAGGTAGGAAATGAGGTAAGCAACTGGTTTTGTATTGAATCAGGAGTTAAGCAGGGTTGTGTTCTATCCCCCTTTATATGGATTATTTTGATGGACTTTGTCTTAAGGAGCACAGGAAAGGCAATGAGAGACCACGGAATCAAATGGGGAGGAAAAAGTCTCCTGGACTTAGATTATGCTGATGATTTAAGCATCCTAGATCAAAGTATGAGCAAAATGAATGAAGTTTTAGAGGTTTTGCGAGTTCAGGGTGCTAGAATAGGTTTGAAAATTAATGTTAAAAAGACTAAGTCACTAAGGCTAGGAATAAGTGAAGATGAAAAGGTGAAGTTGGGTAATGAAAAGATTGATTAGGTGGACAGCTTCACTTACCTTGGTAGTATTATTAGTAAAGATGGTTGGAGCAGTGAAGATGTCAAAAGTAGAACAGCCAAGGCTCAGGGTGTTTTTTCACAGTTAAAAAAAGTTTGGAAAAATAGGAAGATAAGTCTGCAAACCAAGATTAGAATATTAGAAGCTACAGTGATGACAGTAGTCAAATATGGCTCTGAAGCATGGGCGCTCCGAAAAGCGGATGAAGATTTGCTAGATGTTTTCCAGAGAAATTGCTTAAGGATTGTTCTGGGTACACGGCTGACTGACCGTATTTCAAACAATAGGCTATACGAAAAATTTGGTTCAATACCGCTCTCTAGGGCTATAATGAAAGAAAGGCTGAGGTGGTTCGGGCACGTTGTGCGGATGAAGGATCACAGATTGCCGAAGATTGTTCTTTTCGGCCAACCGTCTAGGGCTAAACGGAAAGCAGGTCGTCCTCGTCTGGGGTGGGAGGACGTCATAAAGAAAGATTTAAATGAAATGGGAACTTCATTGGCGGGCGTAAAAAGGGAGGCTTTGAATAGATTGGAATGGAGGAGCAGCGTGCGTAGCTGTGTTGGCCTCAAGCGGCTTGGTGCTGCGGTGAGTTGTTAGTAGTAGTAGTAGTAGCGTTGTTTCTACATTAAACTTTAATCAAAAATGAACAAAGATTAATTAAAAAAAACAAAGTTTTTTTGAGGGAAGCAAAGAGCGAAGTTGAAACTTAAAACGGCCAAAAATTATTACTTCACAGCCTATCTAATAAAACTAATAAAACTAATAAAACTAATAAATCAATAAAACTAATACAGATAAACAAACTAATTATGTTTTCCTATGTTTCTAGGATCTTAGAAAACTAGCACCTTACCGAAAACACAAAATAATATAGGAGTTTTGTTACAATAAAAGCAACCCAATTAAAGACACTTTTTACACAACAAAAATATTATCATTCCCTTTTAGGATCAATCCCTTTTAAGATAAAGTAATAATAAATTTTAGGATTGTTGTTTTATTTTGTTTTTTTCGTTTAATATGGTATTACTTCTGCACAATGGCTCAGTTCAATGACTGTCTCTGGTTTTGGTTCTGAAAAGGACAAATCATGATTAGTTTGTAGATAAGTTCGAAGTAAAACCATCTTGATAGTATTAGGACTACAGACTAGCTCTAGAATCTGTATCATAGCTTGAAATTCACTGTTGTATAGAGAGAAATAACCAGATTTCTAGAGTTCTTATTATGTCTTATTTGATCCTCATTTCAAGTAATGCTAAAGTATATTTACTGCGATTTAAGATTGTATATTACACACTGTTGGTATTATAGCTGGCGAGACCAAACTACAACCTGATAAATCAGTCCAGTATTTCTATATGCTGCCCAGTCACTTTGCGGTTATTAAAAAAATAGTTAATTTTACACTGATGTTTTTAAGATGATTTTAATTGTATACTGAAAGTTACTGATGTCACAACTGATGTAAGACTATGAGAAGCTTTACAAATTAGTTTATTGTTGTCGAGCTACATACTCACTTTTGACTCCAAAACCAATATTTGTGTTTCTTATACTTGACTTTTGTGTTTTCAGTAAAGCGCTAGTTTTCTATAATCCTAGAAACATAGGGGAACATAATTAGTTTGTTTATCTGTATTAGTATTATTAATATATATTAGATAGGCTGTGAAGTAATAACTTTTGTCCGTTTTAAGTTTCAACGTCGCTCTTTACTTCCCTCGGAAAAGTTTGTTTTTTTAAATTAATCTCTCATAGGTCTACCCACCCAACAACTAGATAAATGAAATTTTAGCTGCTGGACACAAAATCATGTGGACCGACGTAGAAAAGACTCGTCTTTTAAGTTCAAATCACGCAGGATTATAAGAAGGAGGAAAATTACCAAACGTTAGTTTCAATGATTTTGAAGGAGGATTGCCAATTTGAATGAAGGGTATAGAAATATGGAAATGGCAAAATAAAAGAGTTGGAGCATCAGTACTTTATGCTGACCAGGTTGAAAACAGGCATTTTCGAATCTAGTTTTTTTTTAAGAATGGGATGACAAAGAGAATAGCCACTATCTTCTTAGTGTCGCACCTAGCCGTCTACAACCATACGGAAGAAGTACTAAGTTGTTGTTTTTTTTGGCACCCAAATTTATGTCACTGAATAGTCTCAAGGTATGGTTTGAGCAAGAACAGGTAAAATTACACCAAAAACACATCATTTTATTGTTTTCAATGCACTAAAAACACATCATTGTTTCAATACAACACAGATGTATTGAAAAAATACATCAGTTTTTCCATATTTATGATTTAATTTCAAAGTCCCTCGACGCCGTCGTTGAAACGCAAAGAAATGAAGGTGCTAAGAATGTTCCTATTCTTCAACAAAAATTCCAAATAGACGCTTATTTCCTACTCTCTCGCAAAGGTGTGTTTACATACTCTTATTTTTGTTCACTTCAACGTTTCGAAGAAAAAACATTGCCAGGCAAGGAAGCTTTTTCTAATGAATTGACACAAACCGAAATTTGCAGACGGATACTATGAATTTTCTCATAAAGTTTGGAATAAGCTTTGTTGTAGTTATTTAAAGGATTTTACTTCTATTTACTTCGCTTCAGATATTTTATCACTTGCGTATGATTTCATAAAGTTTAGTAGCACCACCTTGAAACTGTATAAACTGGAGCCTAATTGCTACCTGAATACACCTTCTCTAGGATACGAAATCAAACTTAAATGATGGATCCGGTGGAAATTCAAATAGTTATGAATCAGGATATTTACCTTTTCATAGAAATAGCCATTTACAATGGGTTTGTATTCCACTACAACCGCTATGTAAAGGGTGATCCGGATAATCCTGAAAACGCTAGAAAACCTCTGCCATGACGCAAATACCCTGTCTGCTCAATGTATGTCTAGTCTACTTGAAGTGTGCCTATTGAAGATTACAAAGTGCTTGATACTTTAGATTACCTAGATTTCAAAACGGATGAGGACAATAGAGACTATGGATACTTAATGGGGGTCGGTGTTAACCTACAGAATCAGCATCACGATCAAGAGTTTCCTCATCCAGTAGTCTTTTTTGTACGTACCAGGGACGTACGCAGGGGGGGGGGCCTCCGGGCCCGGCCGTCCCCCCCCGAAATCTCACGATTTTTTTCATTTTCCCATAATTTTCTTATTTTTCTCACAGAATAATGGGTTTGAAGGATTTAGCCCCCCCCAGAAACAAATTGGGCCCCCCTGAAACAAATTCCGGCGTACGTGCCTGGTACGTACTCATCACCGTTCAATCAGGGAATGATCCAAGGAGGAAAAGATTAATGGATATCCAGCAAAAAGCTATTGGCGTCGCTATGCTAAAAGAAAATATCATTCTCCATCAGAGTTGAGAGTTTATACTAGTTGATAATCCATCAGAGTTGAGAGTTGATTTCAGAGTTAAGAGTATATTTCACAGTTGATACTATCAAAAAAGTTGTTCACTTCAGAACGGAATATTACATAAATTTTACATGAAGAATATTTTATGAAAAAAAACACTCAAACAACATAACGAATGAAGAGTGAGCTATTTGAGCTTTTCAACAACACTTTTTCAGCAAATCTGTAGAGCAGGAACGGAATAGCATGATGCGTACTGTAGTAACTAGCCTTGACAAGTTGTGTCGTATAGCACAAGGTCTAAGTTTTTCCTCATTTACCATGGTCTCAGAAAATATGACGCTCTAATCCAAAAAAGACACGTTTTTCTCTGCAAGAATGTAGCGGCTTGTGTTTTTCGATGTCCAAGAAAAGTATGAGCGAACCTTACTGGGTACTGGGATCGTTTATGTCCACACTTCGCGAAGAGGATGGTACGTGAAGAATATAGCTGGCTCATATGGACGCAGATAGTCTTTTTCTAAGGAAACACTTTAAAAATCTACTAGAAGACCTGACCTCACCCCGACTTTGACCCGACATGGATTTTCAATTTAGATCCAGAGAAGTATTCCCACTGTATCAACGGTCAAAAACAGGAATTAGGAAGGTTAGGGAATGAACTTGACAGGTACTACTATACTGACCAATTCAAAGAGGCCAAGGTGCTACTGCATGGTAACCTGTGACGAGTTTTAAAATACAATTTTTAGAGGTCAAATCATAAGGAGCTGGACAGATATGATCAGTTTACCAAAGTTTAACCTCTACACCGTCGTACGTGTTGACGACTAGGTCAATGTATTGGGCGATGGCATAAAACAACAGCCTCTTGGTCACCCAGACTTGAAAGAAATTGAAGAAAAATCAAAGAATCGAAAGAATAAAAGAGTATTTTTTTTTAAGTGTCATTTTCTGCGCTAGTTTTACATTTGGTTAATTTTTGCTCACTAACATATCACTTTATTGTATAGCAAATTTTAGCGAATCTTGTTTTTTGCCGATTAAAATTATAAACTATTTTTAAGGAACTAATATTAAAATACACTTATTCACTTTTCTAGATTATAGTTAATTTAAGTACTGTTGGGCTTAATGGTACACACGAAAGAAGTCAAGTTTGATTAATGCTAAAAAAAATAGGATGAATATATAATAGTTTAGAAACAAATTTGGGCTATATATTTATACATTAGGGGGGGGGGGGGGGTAAAGCAGAGCATATATTAAATACGTAACCTAACCTAGGTACCTCCCCCCCCCCTAAACCCCCAAAAACAACAGTCTAAATATTGTAAATTCAATGAGAAACCTCGCTGCTTTGCGATCAATTTAGATAGCAATTACCTGCTTTACGGGTCTCCATCACTGCATTCCTTCGACAGTCTATAGCGCTGTGTACCATTAAGCGCAACTGTACCTTAATTTATCCCTGGTTTGACTTGTTACAAGAAAAACCCAACATTCTGCTGAATTGTTGTTTGAATGAAAATCCCTAGTCCGTTGTATTTATTTTCAGTATGTATATTTTTGTTTCGTTCAAGGGGATTCGATACCTCTAATGATCACCCTATCTCGTCCACTATAAACTTTTTTAGTTCGTGTGGCCAAAATATTTAGAATTGATTGGGTGGTCTTGCCATAGCTTGTAGAGCTTGGATAAGCGATCCGAATAAACGGCAGAAGACTAAAAGCCGGTACTGACCCACAAGTCTTAGAAAAACCATTTAAATTCTCCTGTTTTGTGGCGGAAGTAGTGATATTTAGATTTCATGAAACCTACATCATTAGAAAATGTGAATTCAGTTTTTCCGATTGATTCAATTTTCTTTTTACTTTTTTTTTCTTTTTTTTTCAGAAAAGGGCAGTCCTTAAAAATGTTTTAGAATAAACCTTGTCGACAAAGTTTCACTGTCTTTTTTTTCGCCATGGATGGCAAATTTCTACAAGATCGCAGAGGGATGTATAAATGCTCATTTAAAAGCCACTGCTTATCTCTACATTCCTCTTATAAATTCGTTTCGTTAACCTGGTAGTAAATTGCCGTATGCCACAAATAGGGTACTTGTTTTACTATTTTCCGGAGTGGAAAGGATGGTAAGCATAATACGAGAACCATTATAATCTCCATGGTCAAAGACCATTAACCAGAGTTATACTATCTCCCTGTTTGTGTACACCCCTTCCAATCTCCTTAGAAAGTAAAAACTGAAAATATTGTTTTGAAAAAAAAAAACTGTCAAATGAAAAATGCCATTTATTTCGTTTCATTTCCATGAAAAAGAATTAAATTTTTATGCGCAAATTCTCAGGTACAGGTGGAAATGTATGCCTCGAAATCTTTTGCTATGTGACAAAGTTGCAGATTTATCTTGTGGAAAAGCTAGGTAGGAAGCAAAACTTAGGCCAGATTAAATGTCCTATTTTAACAAAAAGATGATATTGACTTCTTTAGTCACATCACGTAAATTAAACAAAGAACTTTTTGAAAGGCTCATTGTATATATTTAATGAAATAAAAAAGAAAAAAAAAAATAATGTACAAAATAAAGTTTCCGTTACGTAAGTAAATGGCAAAGTTAAAACTTGAAACGAAGAATAATTATAGCTTCGCAGATTTCCCAAGACATATCTAAAAAACTGACTAGTGAGCACAAAGCTCAAACAAACTGACTAGTGATATTTTCCAGTATCTTTAAAATTTTGAAAAGTAGTGCTAAACTGAACTTGCTTGAGTTTTTAAGAGAATTATTATTGAATCACAAGTTATTGATAAATGAGTGACTTCTAAAAGAAGTTGCTTATAAACTAGAAAACGCAGCGCAAGATTAAAATTCTATACGCTCATATCAAATTTATACAGAAACTACGGGAAAAAAACTTCTCTGTGCCTAACTCTATCAAAGATAAACATGGTAACAACATAACTAATTGTGCCCAAAAAGTGGAGCGAGGGAGAATGCATTTTAGCGAACTTCTGAACCCCAAGACAAACGTGGTTATAGAGGTCGAAAACACGCCACCCTTGGTCTCGAAGGAGCCGTACTCTATAAACACCTCTTCGCCAGACTTTTACAAGTCTGGCCGGTTTCTCTTCGCTTGATTGCAAACCAGCTACTGCCATTATTTACAGAAATATTGGAAAGCAAGAATTTTGCAAAGGACTGGATAATTTCAGTCATCCTCCCTGATTACAAAAAAGACGAAAATACAGAGTTTGTTAATTAGAGAGGGAAAGCTCTCATTGATACTACAGCCAAATTATTTTCCGCCATTCTACTACGGAGATTCCGAACAGCGAAAGATAGGCCAACACGGGAAAACCAATCAAGATTTCTGGTCTAGCAGATTTTTGTCCTCCGTTTGATGGTGCAATAGTGCGAAAGGTAAAAGCCCCCCCTTATCAGCACATTCTTAGACTATGTTGTTACCTTCAATTCAGTTAAACGACAAACCTTGTGCAAGATTCTCCCTGAAGATGGCATGCCACAAGAATTCATTGACATCTTTGAAGCTTATTACAAAAAATGTGTATCTTGAGTTACAGTCGATGGGGAAGAGTCGTCATTGTTCGATGTGGAGAAGGGTGTGAAACAAGACTGTGTACTCTTGCCGGTTATCTTATTAACTGTACTGGGCCCTCGACTGGACCCTGCGGGGATTTGAAAGAATAATATTTGGTAGAAATGTCATCTTGACAGACTTTGAACACATAGACGACGTAATCCTTCTTGCGCCGGACCCTAGCTTAGCCCAGCAAATGATTGACAAAGTAGCACATTTCTCAGTGTACCTCGGCCTACGAATAAACACGAAGAAAACAAAAGTTCCTGTTTTAAACATCACAACAGATTATCAACTAACCCTCAATGGTATCCCACTTGAAAAGATTGACAGTTTCGTTTATCTGGGGTTCGAGTTGGATTCGAAGGAAGGATGCGATCAAGATTTCAACAGAAGAATATCTAGAGCTCACGTAGTTTTCGCTCAGCTTCACAAGCATCTCTGGTTCCGTCGAGAAATTATCTTGCAAAAGAACTTAAGCATACATAAGTCGACAATGGGCGTAATCCTAATTTGTGGTGTTGAATAGTGCCCCATCAAAGCAGCTCAGGGACGGGCTCTACAGATTTTTGACCACTGTTTTTACGTTCAATTTTACGCTTCCGGATATCAGATCAGACTTCAAAATACGATATCCGCCGACATTGTTTCAACATGCGTTTTGCATCGCCCCAGCAAACTCCTCATTAAAGAGAAACTCTTGATTGAACCCTTGTCAACATGTCACAGAAGTAAAGGGGACAATTTAGAAATTGGTGGTCACTCGTTTGGCAAGATCTGAAGCCTGCAGGAGTCTTCCGTATATTCGGCCGCAAATGGGGCGAGCCATGGCGTAAGTACGTCATAAATTGACACAAGACTGGTCATCAGGGGAGACATTCAGTCAGAGGCTTTGTTCGGATGCCGGGTGAGCCTGAAACGCCCGGTCCTTCTGCCAGTACAAGCAAGTATAGGGAAAGGTCATTGAGGGCCCTATAAAATTAGTCTTCTATTTTCTGCATACTACTTATCGAACTTTATCTCCTGAGGGAACATCCTGTTTTTTTGGTTGGTCAGCTTTATGTTTTAAGTAAAGCACCAGTTTATAGAACTCTAATATATCAAAAAATGTTACTAGTCAACTTATTTGAGCTAGTTTTGTATATATACCTACAAAATCATACCACAAATATAACACGAAATCTACGAAGTAATAATTTTTTGTCACTTTTAGTTTCAAATCTGCTCTTTACTTCCGTCAAAAAAAGAAACTTTTAATATTGAAAAAGAACAGAGCTAAGATTTTATAACATAAAACGATCAGATTTCGCTGGTCAGCCTTGACTTACTTACTTGACTTAAGGCTCCTGCCCAGGGTTCGGCGTAGAGAACGATGAGACCAGGCACCTCCAGGTTGGCTTATCGCTTGCCAGGCTCGCAGTTTCTTCCACCGGGATGTGCGCTTGGGCAAGGAATTCATCGGCTTTGTCTTTCCACCTAGTTGGGAGGGGGGCCTCCTCTGGGTTGTTTCAATCCGTGTGGGGGTGGGGTACAAGTCAAATGTAACCCGTGCTGGGGCGTCGCGTGACATGCGAAGGAGATGGTCGTACCACCGAACAGTGCGCTGGGCGAGCTGCGTCGAGAAAGGAGTTTGTGCCGTACGTGACAGGTCTGGCTGCTAACGAAGTCAGTTCAGTGAAGTCTCTCGATTCTTCGGGGATGTTTTGTCTTTGCAACATCGACAGCGCTGAGGATAGATTTTGCAGCTGGCCACGTCTCCACTCTATACAGCAGCACAGTACTGACTGACGCATTGTAAATACACATTTTTATAAAGCAGCTTGTGTTTGACTTTAGCCAGATGCTGCTCAGCCTCCCAACAAGTGCCGACGCTTTGGCTGTTTGAGATGTAAGCTCTTTTGAGATCAATCCATCCCTCGACAGAACAGATCCCAGGTAAATGAAGTCTTCAACCACATCTTCTAAGTTGCTTCCGATGTTGACTTCCTTTACGGTAGAACGGGACGTTGGGGGCTCAAGGAGCATAACTTTAGTTTTCTTCCAGTTGATCTTCAGTCCAACTTTCGAGGCTTCTTCTGTGAGCACCTGCAGAGCTTTGGTGACCTTTTCGAAGGTTTTCGCAACTAGCGCTATGTCGTCGGCAAAGTCAGCATCAGAGAGTAGCCGGTCTCCGAACCGAACACCGAACTGAAGGTGATTCGGCGTGCTGGTCATAACATGGTCTATGACGCAGTTGAACAGCTTGGGAGTGGCAGCGCAAACTTGCTGGACGCCAGTCTTCACCGAGAATGAGGGACTACGTCTTCCATTGACTTGCACGCAGCTCTCCCTATCACCATACACCTTTTCAAAAAACGAACAATATTTCTGGGGTAGGCCCGTAGTTCTCAGTATCAGCCAAAGTGAACGGTGATCAACAGAATCGAAGGCAGCCTTAAAGTCCACAAATACGATGTACGCTTTTCGGTAGAACTCTCGCGTCTTGTGCATAGTGAAAATTTTCTCCGTCGTCAACCTGCCGGGCATGAACCCGGCTTGCTGAACTCTTCTATTTCTACACAAAAAGGTAGAGCACCTGCCCAGGAGTGACATGGCGAAGAGTTTACCAGGAACGGAGAGAAGCATGATCCCACGATAGTTGGAGCAAATTTGACGGCTGCCCTTGCATTTCCACAGCGGCAATATGATGCCAGCACGCCAGTCGTTCGGTATGCTTTCCATTGTCCATACAGCTGAGAAGATTAGCTGGAGCCACAGAATCATCACTGCACCCCCCGTACTTGAGGAGTTCTGGAGAAATACCACAGATGCCAGGGGCTCGATTGTTATCTAACCGTTTTAGAGCATTTCGAATCTCAGAGTTGATAAACAGTTGGGATACAAGATCAGAAGTAACCTCGGGTGTGGCCATGGCTGCTTGAATCAGATCTTGGTCGGAATGAGCAACTTCCTTGGCGTTCAGAAGCGTTGAGAAGTGACTGCTCCAGGCGGAGAGTTAGCCTGCATTGTCTTCCAGCATGCTGCCGTTGGCAGACAAAACACGGCTCACGGTGGAAGTCTTCCCTTCCGGTAGCTCGTGGAGGTGTTTATACAGGAAGCAGGTGTCTCCTTTCCTTGCAGCATCTTCAAGATCACTGGCTTTCTTGTCGACAAAGGTCTCCCTATCTCTGTGCAGTAGGCTATTGCGCAGACTATTGATTCGTTTGTAATCTGGCATATTCTTTGCTAAGCGGGCCTTCCAGTGCAGCTTGATCACGGACAGAGTCTCCTGGAATATTCAGGGTTTATTATTGTGTCTGCTGCGGCCATTGGTATTGCCAGCAGAATCGAGTATGTTATTTTTGAAAGACTTCCATGCTACTTCAGGATCTTCCAGAGCTTGGAGGCAGTTAAACCGGTTAGAGATATCGAGAGCATACTTATGTTGCATCTCAGATGTAGCCAGACTACTCAGATTGACTTCGGGAGGTCGTCTTTCTTGTCGTTGCGCTCTCAGGCGTAGCCTCAGCGTGGCGACTACCATCTGTTATGGTCTATATTTCCGAACTCGGCCGACCTATAATTCAGGCAATTTGTTATTGACGAGTGCCAATGACCCCAGACCAAAACATAATCGATCATCTCCTTTGTCTGGCCGTCGTTACTATACCAAGTGTATTTGTGTATGTCTCGTCTCTGAAAGAGCGTATTTGATATGACCAGATTATGCATATTGCAGATCTGGAGGAGTCTTTGTCCGTTGTCATTCAGTGGATTCAGATTCACAGCACCGAGAACATTTCTCCACACATCCTCCCTGCCACTTACCGTTGCGTTAAGGTCTCCCAGTAGAGTGACAATGTCTTGGGGGGAATTCTAGACAGGATCACTGAGAGCTCTGCGTAGAAATGACCCTTCACTTCCGCAGGGCTCGGATTGGTGCGAGCATAGCATAAAATAATTGTCCACTTTCCATGCTTGTGCTGGAGTTGAGCCATCAGTATTCTATCTGAAGTTTGTTTATAGGAGAGAAGGCGTCTCTTGGCTCTGGCGTTGAGCACGGGGCCTACACCATTTGTCTTGCTTTTTGGGTCACTTGACCAGATTCGATGATATCCTTCACTAACATCCTCGGACTCTCTTCCGAACAAGGCTCAATCACAGCTACGTTGAAGCGTTTTAGCTCGAAGGCAAGCATTGATTTAGCTCCAGGAAAGTTGAGTGTGAGTACGTTCCAGGTGGCGAGGCGCATTCCACCTTGGTAAAGGGGGTTCTTTCGATGGTCTGAAATCGGTACAGGGACATGCTGGAGTCGTGGTTGGTAAAAAAGGGGTAGATCATCCGAGACAGTATCATCAATTTTCGTTGCGGTAAAATTTTTGGGTGGAGGGTTGCAGGCCCAACAGACCCTAGGCCTGGGATCTAATTAGAGCTAGGACTTGCTTAGATACTGAGACTCCCTTGGTTGGGCTCCACCAACCTCATAAGGTTGAGGCTGCCCATTAACATGGAGCGTTTAGTTAGGCGGAACCCCATATCCAGAGGTACGTGGTCAGCAGACATAGTCTGCCTTATTCCGGACGAACTCCATCCGCATCCGTCACTGACATCTATTCGTTTTCCGAAAAGGAAAAAAAAATTAATGTCCTATACTTCTATATTAATATTATGCTTTCATTCCATTAGCCGATATTCATCACATTTTTTTTAGCCAATCACATTATGCCTCAAGCGTACGTCAGACAGGGCAACCAAATAGACCTCTCTTCTTACCCATTATTGTACTTACCTGGTCTGCCCTAGTTTACAGTTAATCCTCCTCAGAAGGAAACACTATAAAATTTTGAAAATAACTTTTAGAAATTGCAAACGCTTAATTATGTCCTTCCTAACAGCGCTTCGCTTTACATCCCTCCCCCCTCTAATTTGCAACTATATAGCCCAAGTCACATATTGTCCATGCACATTTTCGTTTCTTGGTTTTATCGATGTTGCTTCTTTGCCGTTAAATCTTTTTGAAATAAAGAGCGATGCATGGCAAAATGCCAGGAAACTATGTGATGTGGGCTATATATTTGCACATCAGGGGGTGGGGGTAAAGTAAAATAAAGCGGTTTTAGGAATGATATAAGTAAGTATTTTAGAATTTCCTTACCAGGTATTTTCTGAATTTTATAGTGTATTCTTTTGAGGAGGAGTAACTGTAAATTAGGACCACCTGTTCTTGCAATGTCAAATTTCGAGACACTAAAAATAACGAGAAAAGTTGCCCGCTTCTCTGTCCCTGTAATTTCTGCCTACTCTGAGTATAACATTTGGTCAAATTCTGACAACGCTGCAATATCAGCCGCTGTGAACGTGAGCTTTGTATCGTACTCGTATAACTAGTAAAATCAGTAATTTAGTTATTCAGTGACTATATCTGATCTGATCTTTCGAAGGCAAATTCAGTTGGAATTGATAACAACATTTGCGCTAGTAACAGCGGTCAATCAGCATCTATATTGAAGTACAAATTTTGGCACTTCCTGTTCAATTATATTTTGTGTTTTTTAGATATTCGTTTTATGAACTATTTCTGTGATACTTCTTTTTTAATTGCACCCCTTCTAGTCGCGGTGTTAACAACTGGGGAGAAAATTTATAGAAGGGGCTTTGGAAGAAGCAAAGTGGGTGAATTATTCGGGTTTTGCTGGAACTGTCGAGGTGAGTTTGCATTTATTATCTTAGTTCAATTCGTTGTGATTTTTTTTCGAACAGCCCATTATTTGTTCTGAGACGGGAAGCTTTAATGGTAAATGCGCCCATTGAAAATCAAGTATTTTGTAGTAGGCATCAAGACACGGCTAATTGTAGGAAAAAAGCCAAGAGAGATAGTCCGAGTAATTGAGAGGCAAAAATGTTTAAATGGCACGGTTATAATGGTGGGAGTAAGTACGACTCTCTTATTGGCAAGTACAGGTACAAATTGTAGTACTGCAAGTGGATGGGCCTGAAGACTCATCTGAATATGGGCCTGGGAGGGTAGTAGCCTAGTTCTAGCTCTTTTAGGGACACAAGTCAAAAATGGTTATATAACATGAAGGAAATATAGCAAAATTTTCGAGATTTTGGGGGGAGGGTTCTAGTTCTGATGTCCCCTTTGCGCATGCGCCTGAGCTCGTCAACAGGCTGCTTAAAAAACGCAAAGGGTAAAATTCTACTTTAGCTACTTTTGGCTATCTTGGAAAGGGGTCAGGTTAGGAAAATGAAACTTTCAGGGATGGGTCTATAGGCTAAAGTATGTTCTGGGAAAGTGTTTTGAAGTACCTACCCCCACTCCTTCTCCCTCTAGAGGGTCCTGAAATTTGTCTACGTGACAGCTCTATACCTATTAAAATTTTGACAAAACAACATTTTACCTTAATTTTCAGTTATCAGTTTCTTTTTCTCTGTCATTAGTTCTGAAAATGCAATTCCTGTTATTTGAGTAGAATTTTCAGCCACAGGCTATTATTGTTTTTTTTTCTTCAAATTTAGGAAATGTATTTGCATATCTTTAAAACCTTATAAATTGGGATTAATTAAAGTTGTAAAGGTGAAAACAATTTTGAGTACTTGGGCATTATATGGGTCTTTCTAAAAAGTCAAGTTTGGTTAATGCTAATGAAATAAAATAAAATGAATATATAATAGTTTATAAGCAAATTTGGGTTATGTATTTGCACATTAGGGGGGTGGGGGTAAAGCGTAGCATATATTAAACACGTAACGTAACCTAGGTACCTTCCCCCCCCTAAACTCCAAAAAGCAACAGTTTAAATATCGTATACGCAATGAAAACCACGCTATGCATTCCATCACTCTATAGCGGCGTCTTGAATTAACCGTCAAAAACGGGTTTTTCGCGACTGGTTTCCTTGTAAAGGCCCATATAGTGTCCAACACAGTTCATATAATTATCCTGTAAGCTTATCGCAGATCATTTCTGGTCTTCGTTCTCGGTGCGAACAAAAAGCTCCTCCCACTTCTTTCTGCATTAGCGGGTTAGTCTGTTTCCGATTGTTTCCAACAAAGTGCATTATTCGTAATAGCGGGTTTCCACTTGTTTCCGATTAGATCACAGTCTGACTTGTCTACCCGTGAAAAGATCTGATGCCGCCTATGTTTCTATCTGCAAAAACGTTCTCTGGAGCACTCGCGCCTTGGTCCGGGTTTTTATAATGGGTGAGATAGGGAAAGATCATACTGGATAATTATATAAACTGTGGTGTCCAAGATAGCCAAAAGTAGCTAAAGTAGGATTTTACCAACGCAAAGAATATGAAAAGATTGTTCCACAGAGAACTTGAAATGTCACTAATCATAAAAATACAAACAATAGTCTTACGTCTTACAGTTGCTGCCAAATAACTTCCCTCAGTAGAGGTGTAGAGTAGGGGCTTTTGAGTAGGAAATATGTTTAGAAAACAATTCTTACTTCGTTACATACAGAATAATTGTATATTTATTGCTTAATACAGAATATTTGACTGCAACTCCACTTTACTTTACCCCCCACCCCTCCTAATGTGCAAATGGACATCCACCATATGGCTAATATTGGAGTAACGTTCATTTGTGATGCAAATGGATGTTATATTTAGATTGAGGATGCAATTCTAGGTATATATTTGAACATTGGGGGGGGGGTATATATTCTTTGAATATATAGGTCCTAATTAATTCATGAATTTCTTAGAAAAGAATGAATTTCTTGAAGATAAAGGCTCTCCCCCTGCAAAATGTGTTAACTAGGATTATTCTGCATATTATGGAGTAAGAATTGTTTTCTTAATATGTTTCCTTATGTCCAGCTGGACTCCTAGGCTTACAATATGGGTTGGTTAGTTGGCTAATTCAAAGATTTGTATATATATATACACTCTCAAATTAGCCATCTGGTGGTATCCCTGTCCTGACGTGTCGATGTTATGACTGTCGATGTCCTGACGTGCCGATGTTCTGACGGATTTTTTGTCGATGTCCTGACGGATTTCGTCAATGTCCTGACGTGTCAATGTTATGACTGTTGACGTTCTGACGGGTAGCGATTGTGACTGTCGATGAACTGACGTGTTAATGTTAAGACTGTCGATGTTCTGACGGGTTGCGATTGTGACTATCTATGTCCTGACGTGTCGATGTTATGATTGTCGATGTCCTGACGTGTCGATATTCTGACGGATTTTTTTCCAATGTTATGATGGATTTTGTCGATGTTATGACTGTCGACGTTCTGACGGGTAGCGATTGTGACTGTCGATGAACTGATGTGTTAATGTTATGACTGTCGATGTTCTGACGGGTTGCGATTGTGACTATCTATGTCCTGACGTGTCGATGTTATGATTGTCGATGTCCTGACGTGTTGATATTCTGACGGATTTTTTGTCGATGTTATGACGGATTTTGTCGATGTTATGACTGTCGACGTTCTGACGGGTAGCGATTGTAACTGTCGATGAACTGACGTGTTGATGTTCTGACGGGTAGCGATTGTGACTGTCTATGTCCTGACGTGTCAATGCTATGACTGTTGATGTTATGACGGATTTTGTCGATGTCCTGACGGTAGTGGTCCTGACGTGTGGATGCTCTGGCGCCTTCCCGGAACAATGAGGCTAGTTAATGTGTTAAAAAAGTAGCTGCCCATTAAAAAATAACGTTAAAAATTTAAACGCATATAGGTTTATAAATAGGTAATAGGTAAGGAATTCGGTACTGTTGTATTAGCTGGAACCCATGCGATATATTGTATATGGAAGATGCTTAAGAAACTAGTCAAACGGGTTTCTTTCAATAGAGAATTGGATTGCAAACCGTGGTTTGTCATACGATATTTAAACTTTTGTTTTTTGGGGTTTAGGGGGAAAAAAGGTACCTAGGTTAGGTTACGTTAGGTTAGGTTACGTATTTAATATGTGATATGCTTTATCCCCCACCCCTCCTCCCTAATGTGCAAATATATAGCCGAAATTTGTTTCTAAACTATTACATCTTCATCAATTTTTTTGTTTTATTTAATTAGCATTAACCAAACTTCACTTCTTGCGTGGGTTCCAGCCAATACAACAGTACCAGGAATTCTTATAACCAGAGGTAGCTTCAACCAAGGCAACAGTTTTATAACTGAAATGGGGCTTTTTCTTAGCCATTGGTAAACTTGTTTCTATTGCGCCATCAGGTCTGGGTCAGTTACCGTCCATCCCCCTTTCCTTTCTTTCTGTCCCTTGGTAGATGTTGTCCTTAGTCACAAGAACTTGTGGTTTTATTTGGATTTATATTATAAGTGAATCCTGAAAGGCTTAAATTGAACTAGTTTCAACAGAAATGCAGGTCTTAAAAGTTCAAGAAAACGGATTATACACTTGCTGGTAGGGTAAAATTCAAAGTAAGGGGCTTTTCGCTACTTGGAAAGTAGTTGAGCTATGTAAAGATACAAAAACAAATAGAGGTCAGATACCCGTTAGTTATGCTATTTTTTCCAATAGTCAATTTTAAGCTGTACAGTGACTTGAAGTTAACAGAAAAATTGGCCTCGAAATTATGGCTGAATACAGCCTCTTTCTTTTTTCTATTTCTGTAGTTGCATGAATAACCATGATTTTTTTTTTCTCTAATGTTAAATCTCTTAAAGCTGGGAATCCTTGCAAGTGTTTTTTCTTATGTATTTGTTTCAGTTTTGTTTCTCTCCTGTTATTCTCTTGACTATAGAGATTTACAAGGGAAACCACTCTTGACTATAGAGATTTACAAGGGAAACTATGTTGAAGTGTGTTTTTTTTTAATCTATTGATTGAATGAAGCTTTTTTTTTAGCATGGATTAAGATCCTAAATCATACCCCAAGAAGGAGCTTCAAGCTCTTATCTCTACTCTTTCCCTGCTTCTAAGGCTTAGAAGATTGCCAGTAGTTTCTAAGACTAAGGTTATATGCTCGCAAGTTTTTGCGATTTATTCTGTTCTTCAATTTTAAAGTGTGAATCCATAGTTGGGTGAGTCCGGGTTTAGAGCAAGCGAGTTTTTGCAGAATTTAGCGTCGTTTTTTTAATGATTGAATGAAAAAAAGTTTTTTTTTCTATTGTAAGGAAGGAGGAACATTAAAACTTAAAACTCCCAAACGTCGGAAGTCTTGATTTACAATTGGAAGAATGACCCTCCTACTAATGTCACACTAGGTGATTGCTCTGTAAAACCAGTTGATAAAATAGTATATCTGGGGCTGCCAATAGGTACCTCATTACAGCATACCCGCTCCCTCCTGATCTCATATCTTGAACGGCGAATTTCCAGCTCCTATGCTTTGATCGTTAAATCCACTCTGAGATCTAACCATCCACTACTGGCAAGTATTTACAACAATACCGCTCTGCCACATATATTATATGTGATCCCTTTCTGGAAATTATTGGCAAACCGTGAAAAGTCTAAAATCCGCTCTTTTTTTTCCGTTTTGCCAAGCACCTACTATAATTGCCACTTTGGACAAAAAATAGTTTTCTGATTCGGCGCTATAACCTAGCGGACCCAAATCTAGCTGTTGAGACACTTATTAGCCGGCAAACAACAAAACCAGCAATTCTAAAGCACGAGTGGGCAAGTTTGCTTGTTTAATTTTCCCTCTTGTTTCCTTTTTTTTCTCCTTTCAGAAGTTGTTGCCCTTGTTGCTATTTTTGAAGAAGTTGTTGTTTCTGTTGTAATCTTTGAGTATGTTATCTTTCTGTTTCCTCTTTTCGTACTATTTGTATACTATTTAAGAAGTTGTTGCTTTTGTTGTTATTTTTTTTAGCATGTTTTAGTTTTGTTTCCTCTTTTCGCATTTTTGTATACTCTGTCATTGTACATTTATTGTTTACGACGGGTTTTCAATATATTATTATTATTAAACTATTCCGTAGATGAGGAGGGCTGCCCATCCTAGGCCCTAGTTCTTTACGCTAAAGTCTTAAAGTTTTTCAAATTCTCATTCAACGGCCCTGGTGTTTGAGCAGTCTTTCTTAAAGAATTGCGACAGAAACTCAAACTTTGGCGATGTTTGAGAATGCGGCAATTTAAATTAGAACTTTCGTATGGGGACTAATTTGCGGTTTGAGGAATACTGTCCTTTGGAGACATCCAAAAGAACCATTATTAATTTTATTTTTTTTTAATTTAAGCTACATATTCACAAAGTTTTTAAAATCGTATAAATCAGGATCTAGCAAAGCTATGAGGCTCAAAATGCTTTCTTTGGCCCTCATTTGTGCTGTAAATTTACTTCTGAAAGTTTTCACTCTTAAAAAGCATTGTTTGTTCAAGTTGATGAAAAATCAGTGCCCCTTGAAGTGGAAAAGTGTGGTGATATACAGCCTACTTAAACATCCCCTCCCAGAACACAATTTGCATTCTGGATCCATTCCTGAAAGTGTCCTTTACCTAGTTCAACTGCTTTCTAAAAAAAATTTTTTAAGTGAGCGCACCTCGGCAAGTTCACTGCATGATATCAGTTTTGTAAAGCATGGGAAAAAGCAAACTTTTAGGGTTCATTTGGACCCAAGTCCATTTCTTTCTTTCTTTTTTAGTCACCGGTAAGGATTATTGTCGAGACGCTGATAAAATATAAATAAATCCCAGCAAGATATGTAAATATGTCGCAGGCCATGGAGCTTTTGTAGAGATCAGCGCCTTGTATTTGTTGTACGATTTTTGTTTTTTAATGGAGATTATATCTTCTGTTGTCCTCTGTTGGTAAGGCCGAGAAGAAAATGCATACTACACAGCGAGTTTATAGCATCACGTTTTTTTGTGTCTTTCACATGTATTATGAAATAGCTGAGATTTCTCATCATTAGAATTCTTCTAAGCGAGTCCTAATCAAAACATATTTTTATTTCTATTCGAATTTTGGTCATGATTATAAATAAATACGCTGACTTCTAGCCAAGAAAAAAGATAGCTAGTCTGTGGCTGTAATTTTTTTTTTTTTTTTCAGAAATTCACATTTACAACACGTTTGAAAACCGATTCCGTTGAAAACCGAAAAATATAATTAAACCCTTGTTCAACTCAATCTCAATTTAACTTAGTTCCCGTATAT
Organism: Artemia sinica; assembly: GCA_027921565.1. NCBI lineage: Eukaryota > Metazoa > Arthropoda > Branchiopoda > Anostraca > Artemiidae > Artemia > Artemia sinica. Next base: position 60,206,107 of record CM051270.1, on the reverse strand, counting down.
GACACCCCTCATTCAACTCATCCCATTCACCTCAACCCCCACGCAACTCAACCCTCATTCAACTCAACCCCGTGCAATTCAACCCTCACTTACTCCACCACATGCAATTGTTCCTTTAACTCAACGTCATTTACCTTAACTCCGTTCACTTCATTCTCCATTCAATTAAACCCCCGTTCAACTCCAATTCAATTCAACCCATGTAACAAGTTAGGATTGGTTGAATGGGGGTGGGCTGCATGGGGATGGAGTCAAACGGAGGTTGATTTTCACGGGGTTTAATTGAACGGGGGTTGAGCTAAATTGTGCTGAGTTCGCTGGGGGTTAAATTGCATGGGGGTTGAGTTAAGCGAGGATTGAGTTAGTCGTTGGTTTAGTTAAAAGAGGGTTGAGTTAAAGGGTTGGGTTGAACAGGGTTGAGTTTCAGGCACATCTTGAAAACAAGATATTGCTTACTAATCAAATTAGACTAAACTTGTAGTTAATTACTGTTAGTAAGTTTCAATTAAGTTGAAAGTTGGAAAATCAGTTGTCCAGTTGGAAGTTGATTTAAGGAAAATCCAACTTGGAAGTTGAAGAATCAAGTGGAAACATGCTATTGGCCACTTATAAAATTTAATCAAGCAGAAATTCGGTTCCAAGAATTTCCAGCTTCTAACTAAGTTAAGAACTCGAAAATATGTCGTCTAGCAGAAAATTGGGCCAAGAAAATCCAAAGTTGGAAGCTGAAAAATCAGCTTAAAATCAGCTACATGCCACTGACCAAATTAAGTCAAGCTTGTGGTTACATACTGTCAAACTCCAATTAATTTGGAAGTTGAAAATTAACTGTCTTCAGCCATTGTGCATTTGTATGTTTTTCTTAGAAAAATTACTGAGAAATTTTCGCAGAGAGCTACACATATAATTTATCACCTTTGAATTAACCGGTTTTCCCTTCTCTAAAGGAAAAAGCTGTAGCGTATTATGTTTTGTGAGGAACTGAGAAACCTTGTTTTTAATTTTTGTCAAACACAAAATTTGAAGTCGCATTTCCCCTTTCAATCCCACTGAAACTGAAGATTGTCACCTCCATCTAGCCAACGAGCCCATGAGAGCCATAACAGAGGAAAAATTTAGCGAATTTTAACAAACATTCTGAATAACTTACTCTGAAAATTGTAATGGGACAGAATTTTGCAGCATTAACTTTGTACAAGCGATAATGGATAACGTTTCTGGATTTTGCTGAAAAATCTTCTCCGAAAAAATATAAATGGAAAACAGCTTTAATCGTCGTCTCAATCACTTTTTTTTTTTTTTTTTTTTTTTTTACAGTATATTTTCAGTTTGGATTAGCTGAGTACGTTTAAAGGTTCTCAAGAACGGAATATCTTGAGATGAACTGTAATGGGACCCGAACCCTTACAACTGTTTTTCTTCTAATCTGCTGTTTTCTGTTCTTCTTGCAATAATTTTTTATTAGTTCGAAATCCCTTAGAAACGACAAAAAACTTTTCCATTGCCCCTTGCGCAAAGTATTGGCAATGAATTCTGTCTTATTTTTCAGAGAACATTTTACGTAAATTTAGTCAAATGATTAGATAATTTCAAGAAAATTTGTATTTTTTGAACAGTTTTAATACATTCCAGATTACAGATTTAAAACGTTTTAGATAAAAAGTTCGTTTGGCTTGAACCCTCCTTATTCACCATCATGCCAACCAATTTTAATTTGACTGTTTTAGAATCTTTGGGGATGTTGTGTGGAATTTTTTTATAGACACTTTTTGAAATAAAAATAATAAATTGAATTTTACGCTTTAAAATGGCTTAATAATGTGTATTATTTCCCTCCATTCAACCACAAGGTTCTCGTATAGCTCACTTTTTTTGAATCTTCCATACACGAGAGAAAAAAATGCTAAAATTAATTCGGAGACCCCGGGCGCAGAAATTGTAGGGGCACAAAATTTATAATAAATAATCTAATGGTTGTAATTATTTTGTAATTTTAAATTTTATTTTTAATAAAATAAAGTGGAGGGCGTAGTTGGCAGTAAGTATAAGCAAATTCAATTCGAAATTCTCATTTTTCCCATGTGTTTATCACCATTCCTTGAAAATAAAAGTAAGTGGACCAAATTTAATGAATTCTATGTTTTTTTTTTGTGATACTGTGTATTCAAATTTTGTTACTAAATGAAAATTTTGTTAAAATTTGGCCTGGTTATTTTTGAGAGGCAGGAGAGAGGGGGGGGGGGGTGCTAATCAAGATTTTGCACCAGACACGAGAGGCCAAAACCGCACTGGGGGGAACCCAAGCCTGGGCACTAGTTCACTGACGGAATTCCAAAATTTCTCAAAATTCAAAATTTATTCAATTTACAAAATGCAGTTATTTTGCGACACAAGTATTGTTCCGAACCCATGCATCCCCCGCTCCTCCCCAGAAATTTTTTTAATGGTGCCCTGGAGCGTAATGAATTTTGTCTTTTGCCGTCTATGGAGCGTTGTGGAGCGTTGATCCATATGTTAATGCTGAATGCATCTTTCTCTTTACGAAGAGAAAACTTTGCCAATTTTACTTATTAAGCAACTGAAAACCCCACATATTTTTAAATTAAATAATCAGTATCACTTCATTGCATAGTAACAGTTAGCTATTTGTTCATTTTGGCACTAATTCTTGGGTAGATAAGAATCAATTTTAAAAGATCCGTTATCAGCGCTGAATTTATTTTGAATAGTTTTTTTTTTAACTCGTAAAAAACTTGTTTTTCTGATTTTGTTTCTCGGGGCCTTCGTACGAAAAAAGCAAAAAAAAATATATGTACTCGGAGCCAAAACTGCTTTCGAAACAAGAGAAAAATAAGGTAAATTTTGGGCCTAATGAATCTAGATTTGCACATGCTTTTACGCGTTTCTTGAAATATCTCCAAGACTGAGGCAAGGTCTTTCTCATCAATCTTGGAAGAAGTCATCTGCTTATCTGTGTACTCACAGATCATCGTTGCTCTACGTTTGATAGCGTCACAACCAAGGCCGTATCCCGGTGGGGGGGGAATTCGATCCCATCCCTCCGAAATGTTTGTCTGACTCGTAAAAACGTAACAAAAAAGCTTATAAACAAATTTTTAATTTGTTCTGAAAGTTTTTTCTGTAACCCCCTCCCAAAAAAATACATTCCTTCGAACACAAATCCAGGATACGGCCCTGGTCACAACCCCCCATAAATAAGCGAGAAGTAAGTGACTCTCCTCCTACCCTCTTGGAATTAAATAATAACTTTGGCTAAATTACCTGTTTTGTCAGTTGTGTATAATTATCTTTTTAGCCATTAATTAATACATGCTTATTCATTTTTCGAGGTTTTATTTTTGTATATGTATTAACATTTGATTCAAATGTTTTTTTGAAAGTTTTTTTTTTCTGACTAGCAGTGACCCTTTTGTCTATGGGACCGCAACCATTCTGGGAGGGATGGGTTGTTATCCGTTTTTTTTTTTATAAATACAGCTTTGCTCGTTATAATCAGCGGCAGCTCTGGCTTTTGTCATTCCACATTTGTTATCATGAAGTTTCATTTCTTGATTCTTGGTTTGGTTTTTCTTTTATTTTACATTTTTCGTATTTTTTCCTAATAGTTTTAAATAAATCTGTAAAAAAAAAGCATGCTTCTGGCTTTAAGTAGTTTCTAGTTTGCTCTGGACAAACAGACTTTCCCAGCTCCCGATAGAAAAGCCGGCACTTTCACAATTAGATTATTTGATCTATATTCAAATGATTCCGTACATCTGTGAGTGTGCAGTTGGAATTACAGGCTTAAGTATTCAGGCTGGAAATGTGATATCTCTGCAGTACAATCCTGGAACGATGAGGATGGCCTCTATCGAAAGATGGAAGAAACCATTAGATCTTGATGAATAAGGGGACAGGGCAAGTCTGTAGCCGGGGGGAGGAGGGCGTAGAAGGTTTGACCCCCCCCCCCCCCAGAAATGTTTGCCTGACTCATGAGAACGTAACAGAAATGGATAGCAACGAATTTTTTTATACATTTTTGAGTTTTTTTTTGTGTACCCCCCTCCAAAAAGTCCTTGTGTAAAATATATCCCGAAAAATCCTGGATAGGGCCCTGGGACATGGTCATTTTGGCCTTCTTTAAAAATAATACTTCATGTTCATCATTTCTTACTTTTCAAACTAAATTTAGCATGTTTAATTCTTCAGCACTGTGTCTGTTTTAAGCACAGTTTATATAATTAGCAGTATGATCTTTCCCTATCTCACCCATTATAAAAATCCGGACCGAGGTGTGAGTGCTCCCGAGAACCTATAAGCGGCATTAGATCTTTTCATGGGTAGACAAAGAATAATCACCTACGGAACAAGTACTGACAAAACCACTTGGTCGGCTCAACCAATAAGTGGACAATAAGTGCACAAATAAGTGGGAGGAGCTTTTTGTTCGCACCGAAAATGAAGAGCCAGAAATCATCTGCGGTAAACTTACTGGATAATTATATAAACTGTGGTTTTAAGCGACACCGTAGTCACTTTGACCATATTGGCTTTAGACTCCTTTCGCATGGTGGGCGGCGTAAAGAGCGTCATAGCTTTGCTCATCCAGGCGGGATGATCTTATGCTATGACTGGGGCCTTGTCAACTGCGATATCAATGATTTTTAGGAACTTATTTAGGGTGCCCCTTCACCTGGTTCGAGAATTGCCCTTTGGGCGTGACGAAAAATTTGATGCAGGCTGAAGGCGTACGTAATTTGAGCAGGATATGCTAGTGGCATCTGAAGGAGGTGCCCGAGCATAGGGGTTCGCTGGGCAGTCACCACACCCTACTCAAACCTTTTGACAAAAATTCAAGATCTATAAATGATAAGTTAAGATAAGATTTATTGCTGAAAAATGGCTATCACAAGCCCAACAGGGCCGAATTCGCACTTTAGCGTCAAATACAGCGAAAAAAGAACAACAAAAACAAACAATCAAATAACAACAGAAAATTATAAAAGGGTCAATGTCAAATACTCAAAAACATTAAAAACAAAGATAACTCATAAAATTAGAAGGCCAATGCCAAGTCAGCAAAAATTCCCCCCCCCCAAAAAAAACTCGTAAAATTAACAAGGGGATAAAGTAAAATTAAAACAAAAACATAAGTTAGTTGGTGACTAACAAACATAAATATAAAACCTCCAAATTTGCAAAATGGAAGTATAATATATATATATATATATATATATATATATATATATATATATATATATATATATATATATATATATATATATATATATATATATATATATATATATATATATATATATATATATATATATATATATATATATATATATATATATATATATATATGTACTTCCTTTATTTTACCGTCTTACTTAGGTACTGGTGAATTATACCTAACACACGAAAGAAGTCAATTTTGATTAATGCTGATGAAAAAATAAAATAGGTTGAATGTATAATAGTTTAGAAACAAATTTGGGCTATATATTTGCACATTAGGGGGTTGGGGGTAAAGCATAGCATATATTAAATACTTAACCTAAACCTAGGTACCTTCCCCCCCCCCCTAAACCTCAAAAAACAACAGTTTAAATATTGGAAATTCAATGAGAAACCACGCTTTGCGATCAATTGAGATAGCAAATACACGTTTTACGGGTCTCCTTGTCTGGTTTCCTTGGACAGTATATAACGAAGTCAAATTTTGATTAATGCTGATCGAAAAAAATAAAATAGGTTGAATGTATAATAGTTAGAACAAAATTTGGGCTATATGTGTTAGGTATACACTTACTAACCTAGTACTTCCCCCCCCCCCACCTAAACCGCAAAAAAACACGCGCTTTGTGATTACAATTGAGATAGGCAATATTACACGTTTAGTATATATACACCAGTACCCTTACTTATTCTAGAGAATCAGAAAATTTAAATCACCATATAGAAAAACTGCTGTCCCAAGCTTGTATCTTTTCTAATTTTCTAAAGATTATCACTTAAATCGTCACTCTGACTCGTCTATTATAAAGTTTGCGAATGAATGTTGAATATTGTTCAACTTAACAAATTTCGAACAGGGTACATTATTGGTGCTGTAGCTATGAATGGTTGTGATTTTATCCCAAAGTGTGATTATAACGACTGGTCTGTGTATTACTGACAAACAAAATGAAAGAGAAACATATTTTTATAGACTGCCAAAAAATGCCAATGCCAATGGGAGCTCATGCAGCGCAGAAGGTGCATGCCAATATGCTGAAGGCTACAGTTGAAAAGGAAGACCACAAAAAAAGATCCAAAGGATCCTGGGATGCTGTTTCAATCCAAAGGTAAACAATAATAAATGTAAATATTTTTACATAATATTAGTAAAATAGTAAAAAATAAAACCCTTTTGAATATAAGTTAAAACATTGATGAACCCATATTTAATCCTTACAAGGGGGTATGCAAAAAGTGTATTTATAGACAACCATTTTTAGAGTTTTCTGGTGGGACTATCCCCCTGTTGCATCATGTATTTTAAGTTTAAATTTTCGGGTCCGAATCTTCGGGTTTCGAATCCTGCTGCATGTGAGAAGGTCAACCTACTATTTATAGCATCTTATCGCTAATAATAAAATTTCTGGAGCAAAAAGTTCTTGATTCGGCCGTTAAAAGAATTTAAAACAGCGGTTAAAATATCTTAGTCTGTAGCTCTTACTTTTTTAGACACTCTTTTTATGATTTTTTTTATGTCATATGTAACCACTGAAGTATATTTTTTAATACCCTTGTATTGAAAAAACTAAAAAAGTGTCATTTTGACGGAAAAATTGACCCAAAAATTAGCAAAGTTTCGGAAACCCAAAAAAGGGTCAAAATGATACCCAAAATGCCGCTTTGACAACCAGGGCTAGGAAACGACATTCGTAGCAAAATTTTAGGGCGTGTAATTTACTAAACAGTGCTAAAGATTCTGGAGTCGGAACATCCTTCGCAAATGTTTTAGTATATGAACAGGATTTTATGATCTGACAATATGTAGTTCTGTATATATATACTTTTGTCAGGGGCGGATCCAGGGGTGGTTTTATGAAGGTCTTAAATTTTAGAAGGTCTAAAATTACACTAATTACAAGGTAGGGGGAGAGGACGGTTGAAAATACCGATAGAGTGCCTAGTTTTTATCGGTGCCTACCCAAACATTAATTTCTTATTCATCCCTGCTTCTTGTTTTTTACAAAAAAAAAAAAACTTACCAAAAGTGGTTGTTCTAAAAAGAATAAATTTTATTCTATCTTAAATTATTTTAAATTATTTTTCGTAAGAATTTTTCTTTGAGCTTTAAAAGCTTATTAAAAATAGAACTTTTAGCTGTAGCCTAGTAGATAATGGCCCATTTTTTGAAGCTATCGCTCTTTGTTAGGATTTTCTTTGAATTATTCTTGACAGTTTTTATCGCTTCAATATCTATTCGTTTTTTGTTATGAACTAATTTGATGTACTTTTTTCGAGCTTTCATCTTTTCTGCATTCATCTAAAACTATTTGCTATGATTTTAAAGTAATCTTCAGCATTACGATTGAAAATCTTAATATTGTCCCCCGTTCCTTGTCGACAGCCTTCATCCATCGAATTCCTTTTATTCAGATTTTGTATTATTCTTCTTAGCGTTTTTTTTCTGTCTTTTTCTCTAACACCTGAAGTTTTACCTTTCTGCAGTAGATATTTGAGAAGCTCTGATATTCTTGTTTCTTTTTCCTACATTTGGCTTTATCTTTCGACGCCATAACTAGCGTCATGTATTCAAGATTTCCTACGGTGTCACTAGAGAAGATGCAGCTTTTGTTAAAAAAATTGCATTTTACTTTAGTTCTAACAAAACCACTTGTGGGTAGATAAAAGCATTAAGTTTCAAATGCACAACCATCTCCGTGCACTTTTCAGTCACCTGGCGGCCCTAGCGAAAAAAAAGGGGAAAAGGAAAAAATCAAGTGTTACCTAAGCTAAAATGTGATTTCATTCAAATTCAAGATGGAGGGCTACAATCCTCCGGTTTAGGATTGTCGAATATGATGACTCTGATGGTATAATTTTTATTTTGTTCCGTCACCGTTTTTAAGAGTTTTCAAGCTCTTTATCAAAACTTCCATAAATTTAATATATCATTGATTTTAAGTTTAACATTGATATATTTACGACCCCTTTATCAGTGTCAAGTGGCAAGTCTTTTAAATTTCGAACATCTATTTAAAAACTAATTTTTTAATTTTCGGTTATATTGGGGCGAAGGTCGCTCTTTACTAGGTTGCAGCTGTCGTTACAATTCATCCATAATAGGAACTCAGTGAAATGAACATAGTATTTTTGTTATATTTAGAATATGCTTACTCACAGGACCGTCGAGAGGCGTCTCTAGGGCCCAACCTTAACGTGGCCCAGTGCGGTATTCTTTTTAAGTAGAGATATATGCTAGAAATCTTTTAAAATTTAATTTATTATCAAATATTTTATTCAAGAATTACTTTTGATATTCGTTTTTTCTACGCAATGGAACACCAAAAACCAAAGAAATCTGCCTTCAAAATGTTTGAGAAAATTGACGCAATTGTATACAACCCGGAAATGAATTAGAGACGCAAACCAGTGACGCGCAGTTCTTAATTTGCGATGCCCAGAGCTGCTACTGTTACCTGTCGTTATGTATTTAATAATGCATACCCTGAGGGTATGCATTATTGCTAAAATGGAACAGGGAAGAAGAGGCGGCCACAAAGAAATTTGTCCCCAAGGCCCAGTCTAGACTCTGCCTTTGAATAACTCTTTTTTTTTACAGTTTTTTTTTCAGATGAGAGCGCTCCAGCATACAGCGCCAAATATATGACCAGCATCTGGGGAATGTATAACAGATATTCGGTGTATAACTTTAAGAAACATGCAAGTGATGCAACAACAGTTTTTGGAGCATCGCGGTAAGTTTTTCTTTAGTTTGTCCCCTTTCTTCTTCATTTTTTTTCCTTTTTAACCAAAGAGATGAAAAAAATATAACTAGATGCTTAAACGGTCTCCCAATATGTTAAATATTTGCTTTGCCTGGGTAAAGCATTCTACGTCCCCGACAAATCACATTATTTCTCTTCAGCGAATTCAAAATCAAAGATTTAGAGTGACAACATCTGGAAAGTATGTTTAGCCTTGGGCACGTTGACGTGGCGTCTATATCTGTTGTTTACAACTATATACACTATCCTCAGGGCCGTATCTAATTATTTTGTTTGTTTGGGGGGAGTGGCTACAATTTTTTTTTTTGAAGCCCGTATCAAAAATTTGTTTATATGTATTACGTTTTTACGAGTCGGGCAAACATTCCGGGAGGGGGGGGGGGTAAAGACTCCTAGTCCCCCTGGATATGGCTTTGACTACGTTTCATCAGAGGATAATACATGACAGACCTAATCCGATAAATTTGCTCACCATAGTATTACTCGTCAAGACTATTTTCGACGGGAAAGTCGCAGCCAGGAGTATCTAAAAAAGCCAATGTTCTTTGAGACTTTACAGTTACATTTGTTGGAGTCTCGTCTGTTCATAAGACATGCAGAAGAATCGTACTTCGAAAATTAGACAAAATAGCTTGATATGATTGACTATTCAAGTATTTCTGGAACCTCCCTTGCTGACCAGCTCCTCTTATATAGTCTCCACTATCCTCAAACAGAAGAACCATTGGAGCTCATACATGGCATATCTAAGCCGACGAAATCTGCTCAGATGGTGATGCTCTTCTGGCCTACCTATATCAGGAAAGTCCGCACGACCAACAGAGAGCTATGATTGACGTATTGTCGCCATGACTGTGGAATGATCTCTTAGCAGAAGTTATACCTAGTGAACTATTCTCCTAGTTGTTTTAAGAGTAATTATATAGTAAACGTTTCTTTTTTGAAAAGAAGCTACAGGTCATCCCCGTCTGGCGTAGGAGGACGTCATAAAGAAAGATTTAAAGGAAATTGAAACTTCGTGGGCGGGTGTAAAGAGGGAGGCTTTGAATAGATTGGGGTGCAGGAGGAGCGTGCGTAGCTGTGTTGGCCTCAGGCGGCTTGGTGCTGCATTGAGTTGTTAGTAGTAGTAGTAGTAGTATATAGTAAACGTTAAAAGAAGTAAAAATAATAATTGTCAAGAATACCGGCATGGTGAAAGGTGACGATGCCGTGAAACCTGATGAAAAGAGAAAAAAAAAAAAAAGAAACGTATATTTTCAAAGATAATGATATTTTAAGATTGATATTAATACTAATGATTTCCTCTTCATTTTAGTCGTGTAAAACGCTTTATCTTTTTCTTTAATATACTAATTATTTCTTTTTCTAGTATTTCATAGAACAGGGATTAACATTTTGGGGAAATGGCTTTAGTGGGGACTTCAATTTTGATTTTTGCGTTTTTGAAATAGTTTTTGTTTAAAAAAATTATGTTTTCCTGAACTCAGGCAAAACCTTCTGTACTCGCTAAAATAAAATCAAAACAAGCAAACATTTCGCTCTTATCTAGGGTGAACGTCAAGTTTTATTTAATCTATAAAGTTATTCTGTTGAACTTTGAACAAGGAGAGAGTACTCAAAGGCCTTGAATCTTTTCAGTAGCATAATAATAACATTAAAATAAGCTAATAAAATAAGAAACAGTATAATATAATGATGATATTTCCACTATATTTCTTTCAGTTTGTTTATGTTTAGTTGGAAAAAGTAATATCCATTAATGATTTAATAGTTAATAATAACTTGGAAAAAGTAATGTATAATATGCGTTAGTCGAAAACTGGGAAACTGATTAAGTTCACGTTATACTTTGTAGGCTATTAGAAGCCTGAAAAATATAAAATATCGTTATACCCTGGAAAATATGGATTGACACCAAGATGACAAAAAAATGTGCGACCTTCGAAAACTAAAGAGTATTTAAACGCCAATTAAAACTAAACACTTGGCACATTACGAAAACATACTTCAGCACACAGTATATACGCAAAATTCGTGGTCGAGATATTCCTTATGAATAAGTATCTAACTCCTTATTCGCTTAAAGCTATCTGGCCATCGAAAACTAACTAATAGGCCCGCTTGAAACACAATTAAAACTAAATGTCTTATTAATATATTTTAATTATAAATTATATGATACATTATACAAAGTCTTACATATATATGTTATTGATAATACAATGTAATATATATTATTAAAACATCATGTAATTTTTTTTCAGAGATGCTCCACCCTCCAGCTTTGACTGGAAGAACGTTCTGGCAACTTCTGCTAAGAACTAGCCCACGGCGTATTTGAACAGGTCTGTTTTTTCTTCTTTTATTATTATTATTATCTATAGGAAATAATATACCAATCCCCAACTATCCAAATTTTACCTTAAATCACATAAAATCGCACTTGCTAGTGATATGGACGAATCAAGTGTACGCCAGTTAGTGATAATAGGGCCGCGGGACATGTGTCGTATCCCATTGTGAGAGCCATGGTTTGGCTAATTTTGAAGATAAATTAGGTTTATGGATATATCAGAGAACAAATTCGAAGACGAATATTTGCCACTTTGAGCCATTATTAGTGTGGAAATTATTCCCCATAAAAATAAGGCTACGTGGGCTTTTGTGATTTGCCATAAGATTGGGCGTCAAAAGAGTCACACATATAGCTAAACCACCACAGAGAATGAAAAATTTTTCTTTGGTTGCATAATTATTCACCGGTAAGGGGGGCCCTCTTGGGCAGAAGGACTCGATACCCGCTCCCCCCCCCCCTGCCGCCATAAGGGAAATAATGAAAGATTTGAGTAGTACTGATATAATATAAGGTACGAGGGTGGTACCCATATAGCTATAACAGTTAAGAGTGGACAGTCCCACCATATAGCTATAACAGTTTCAAGCGGACAGTACTCCCGCCAATACAAGCAGACAGTGTAATGACCGGAATTCAACTACCGTGAAAATTCGTGCTGATCTGTGTTCAAAGTGCGTGATGTTTTCATGCTAGTGATATTTTCATGCTAGTGAGCGTGGATATAATAAGTCCAATATTGAGTTAGTATCTCAGTCAATAAGTTGAATTTGAATAGTTTATATTATTTCAAACTGGAGAAATAAACGTTCAAATATTGTGAGAATGAGTAGTTTCACACTATTACACCTCGAAGGAGCCGACAGTGATGTTGTGAAGACAAGAGCCCCCAATGTAGCAGTTGAAATTGGAAAGGATTCCCGACTAACATTTGATGAGACGTTTGGCAGATACGTTATATCATTGAGTAAATTTAAGTCAGATGAACAATTACGCTTTGCTGCAAAAGTGAATATAATGTATTTATCACGACTACAGCATGGATTGAATGCTATTACGAAGCACATTGAGGAAAATGGATTGACTCACCTAACGCAAAGAGAGTGAAAATATATTCTTTTATTACATTTCTGTCAATAAAAATGTTTTTTTCTTATAATGTTTTTTTTCTGATTAGACACTCTAGATGATCGTTTACTCCACTCTCTCTCTCTATGGCGGGTGGTGGTGGTGGTGTTGTCCAATAGGTATTGAGATTATGCACAAAGTAGAACCTTGCAATTGTTATTTTAGTCTATAGTTGGTAGTGGCAGTATCAAGAATGATTGGATTTGAGAAACAGAAGATCTTACGGAATCTAGTCAAATTGGAAACATGTTTAGTGTTAGATGATGACTTTTTGGAATTATCTCTTCAACGGAAAATGTTTTCTCTAGAAATACTTAACAGTATAATGGGATCTGATTCTCCATCCTTGGATTATTGTATGAAGCTTATGCATTGCGAATCAAATGCATTTACTCAATTTATTGATGTATTAATTGAAACGAAGCAAAATGACATTGTGATTCTGCTTTTAACCACTACCTAGAAATTCATTCTTTAAAACAATAGAAAATAAGTTTTTGTGACGATGCTCGATTACTCCTCCTCCCCACTAGAAGCCAATGTTATTTTTTTATTGATTTTGAGTCATTTTCTTTCTGGCAGTGAGACGGACAACATCGGAAAAATGTATCATACATGTTCACTATGTTTATATACATTGGGCAGCTGGTCTTCATGGGAGAACTGTACTACAGTTGATGACTATAATGAAAAGTGTAGACTATGCAATCCATGTAAATTGCATAAAGGATATGCTGTACAAATTAAGGACTGTAATACCTGTCTTGAAGAGACTTGTGACTCTCATCCTAATGGATATCTATGCTCCAATTGTCATTTTGATAAGTGTGACCAGTGGGAAAATACTTACCCTGGTATGATTGGAAAAAAACCCTAAACGTGACTTCAGTTTATTGCTAAGGGATTTGTATCGTCGCGGCTTTAAATTGTATTTTGAAGAAGAATTTGGAGCACGTTTCAATTGTAAAAACATGAAGAGAGTATGGTTCCTGCGTCATCGTTGTGAGGACAATGCAAGTAATGATTATAAACCTAGCGATTTTTATTTGGCTGTGACAGAAAGTGAATCTTCATATGAGAATATTGTGTGCGATATTACTTCAAATAATCAGATAGAAACAGGTGAATTTTTCAATATGAATCGTAATAGTATCATTGACTTCACAAGAAGATTTAATAAAAATGAAGTTACAATATATTGTGGAAAATGTGATCCGGACTTTGCACAACAGGATCAGTACAAGTTGAATCCAAATGATCTGCCACCACTAATCGTTGTCGACGACGATGACTATGATGATGACCATCTAAATGACTATGAAGAAGAAGAAGAAATCTAAACAAATGAAGACAATAGACTTTTTTATAGTGCATATATATATATTTTATTAATAAACAAATTCACATACATTTTTAAAACACTTTATTCTTAGGGCACTGAAATCAATACTGTACAGGTCTGAGAGGGTATTTTTTCTACTTGAAAGTCATTCAAACGTGGGCTGTGTACATAAATGTTGAGAAATTCCCTGAAAGTATAATCACGACATCGAAAAATGAAATAAAGTAATGCATGAAAACTACAGCTTTTGGTCAATAGATCCTGTACTCGCATCCGATTTTGAATAATTGTCTTCCCACTTCCTTCAAGGTAGTTTTTGATGTGTGGTGTGTAGAATGCATATGGTAGACCAAGAGGATCAAAAAATTCTATATTCTTCGCTGTTTGATAGATGCATAGCCAATGACCCGTCTGCACAGTCGATGGACTACTATTAACAATGATAACGGTTTTGTTAACAGTATGAATATATTGAAGGAAATCTGAGGGTATACAATAGGATGTGTATTTGGACATAAAAGGATCCAGGTTAAATACATTGATTATATGAGTGGTGTTCATGGTGCCAAGTCTGAAAGAACACTACCATCGGGGGTAATTTCCCAGTAGGTTTCAAATTGATTGAGTGAGATTAATGTTACACTCTCTGTCAATGGTTTGTCAAAGGTACACTCCAAACGTACAGTACCCGTTCGGACAATACTCATATCTTGAGTACCAGACAAGTCCAAAACAATGATACCATGACTTTTTGCGAACATTGAATCGGTAATACCATTTTCATATAGTTGAGAATCTTGATCTAGGGATTGCATTGTCAACTCATATAGGGTCCTATAGGATTTATCAAAGGACAAATTGTAGAGATGAATTCCGTTTACTTTACAGACAAGAGAGGAAAGTCCAAATAATTCAAATTCATGTGGCGAGGTTGTCCACGATCCTATGGCACTGGCACTTTTTACAAAAGCCAAGGCGAGTTTCGATGGAATTTTACCATTGATAAATGAAGAATCGGTGTAGGTACTTGATCCAGTGGCAATATGACGTTGATTGGCGATTGTGTGAGGAACGAGCAGTTCGACATTATTTCCAGAGGCTCTTAGTTTTTCAATTGCCAAAGCAACAGAACTCATAACCTGTTGTTTTCGCACATGAAGTATTGCCGAAGTGAGATTGACATTAGCATCGGGTGCTGCATCAAGTGTTTTTCTCAAGTATGAAATTGGACGGTGCAAGTTGTAACTTTATATCAATTTTAACATTGGGGGCATCCATTGGGATATATTGAATATTTCATGATTGAGTCTACCAAATAAATGATACTCCTTGCTCACTGCCCAAGTGAGTTCACCGTCAGTATCAACATTTGTTCTATAGTCATAGCCCATTGGCAGACCTCTCAATTTCTTATAAGCCATTGGAGTCATCAACATAAATTGTATGTAACTAGCATAGTTTGATAGATTGTTGCTGGTGTGCTCACCAATGTTCCATTTATGTAGACACATATTTGTTTAAATAAATTGTGTAGTATACCATTCTCATAGGATAGTCCATCGACGTTGGAGGGAGGTGAATTGTCAGACTTTTTCCTCACCACAACTTTTAAATCAATAAATGTGGATGATAAATCTATGAAGTAGTCTTCATTGGAATAAATTTGAAAATGTATGTTTTCAGAGAGGGGTTGCTGTGGATAGAATTGTTCATAGTACCCATGTTTTACACTGACATCCACACTTTTTGCATTGAAAAGATTTAGAGATGTGGTGACATTGGGATGAGATTTCCCTGTGGGGTAGATATGCCATCTAGGAAAAGAAATCCCTTTTTCGATCGAACAATTTTTCTTCTTGGTTTCTTTTTCTTACTTTTCTTTGACAAGAGTGATGATGATGATGTCTTTCGCTTCTGACCTGAGTAGAGACTGATGAGTGAAGAGATGTTTCTCCTCCTTTTAAAACCTTTTCCACTTTGTTTCAATCGCTCGCCAAGGGATCGTGCGCTGGACCTGAGATTTTTTGAAACACTTTCTTTAAAATCTTTACCATCCCCCCAATCGTGTAGCGTAGAGGATGCAAAATCTGCAGCAACCGGCGCAATATATTTTTTAGCCAACGGTATTGCAGAACGAAACAGCTTAGCAAACCAACTGCCAAGACCGTAGCCCGACATTGACGAACGGCCTTTATAATAGTCCATTCCATGACCCAATTGTCGTGGTTGGAGAGCAGTAACATAACAATCAATATCAGGGCATACAAATATATTTTTTCTATTAGCCATTTTGTTGGTGTTGTTGCCGAATGGGTCAAAAATGACATGTAATCACGGCCAAACTTTTGTTATTGCTAGAGGATCACCTAATTCACTTCTTAGTGTTAACTGACAGAGTTCCAAATACGAAGTGTTTACAGGTACATACTGAAGATGCTTTATATTATAGTGATGAACTTGTTCATGGGTTGTTTTTCGTTCAAGAACACGTAGGAGGGGGGACATTTGAATTACCAACTCTCGATGTTGCCACAAAGGACGCGTAGAGAAATATGCAAGAGTCCGAGGCGAGACCTGGTGGATAATCAGCAAAAATAACTTGATCCATCCTGCTAACAGTTCCAGCGTTTTCCCCATTGATCATATTCTGTTTAAAGCCAAGAACATCTCTCAGATTATCATTGAGATGAATCAGTTCAGTGTCAACAGGTGAGGTAATGTAAATCCTATCATGTTCCATTGAAGAATTAAAATGGAATGTACCATTCCTACGATATGAGATTTTTCTATTGATTGCACGACACAAATCCGTCATAGTACCATATACTTTATATCTCAATGTAACATCCGGGTATTCACTAGATTTAAGTGCTTCAACCCATTCATACTCAACAAAGAGTGACCAATCGAATGGTATAACTTTTATATTACACACGATCCTTTCTCAGGATATCATAGGTATTTTTGAGAATGCAGTCGACAAGAGCCACTTCATACTTTCCATCATCGAATTTGATGGCGGGGGAGAGTTTCGTCCAAAAATCACTTGTTTTATTCAAATCATTGTAGAGAGGATCGGAGACATTGGACATAAACGTTACATAAAAATCATTGGGCATTGTCAATATCTTTAACACTGATCCAAGAATCAAAATCAGAGTTGTATCCTAGCCAACAAACAAGCAACTGTTTCATGCCCCTGTGAGTACGAGTCTTTATATATTTTCAATCTGATAGATTCCAGTCTTTTTAACTTTTTGTAATTCATAATCATAAAAGCCACCAAGAATCTCATCATCTTTCATGTCACGTAGACGATACGTTATGGGTGTAGTGTCCAAGAGTTTGGAGACTTTAAAAAGTTCAGTGGACCATAAGTAATTACCCTTTTCAAAAACATTAGTAGTTCGATTGATTCGAACAGTATCACCAACGTTGAATTTCTTCTTTTTCTTTCATTACCAACACCACCAGCACCATTGGAATACTGTTTAAGAAAAGTGTCAAATGTGTTGACATCATGATGAACTTCTGTTGGGGTTGAATTGGACAGGGATCGATGTGGACGTTGATTATAAATCAACATGATTTTATCCAAATCATGAATAAAAGCAGCAGTATTTTTTAAAGTGCAATATCTAGAAATTAAAAGTCGAATAGTTCTTATCAGTCGTTTGGCCAATGCTGCCTTTATTGGACTATGACTATGATAGAGGATTGTATTATATTTCAGCAGAATCTTCTTTACATGGGGATTAACAAATTCACTACCCCGATCCGTTTGAATCTTCTTATAGCAATCCTGTCAAGGATGATTTCAAGAGCTTTAGCAACTTCTTCGCCGCTCTTTGACCGCAGTGGAATGGCATATGCATAGTGACTAAAAACACTGATTGCAAGTAGAATGTACTTGTAGGGGTGATTGTGACGCCGTTGAATCTCATCCAGAGTCAAAAGATCTGCTAGTATTTGTAATGGGAAAAAGGCTTTAGTTTTTCGATAGTGATTACCACGAACTCTACGATTACGATGTAGAGTGTAACTTGATTCATTCTGTAGATACTCTGCCGCCCGATTCTTTTCAAGTCCAGTGACTTGAGCAAGTGTGGTGGATGAACTTAAACTTCCCACTGCACCAATATTCTCATAAACATGTTTCAATGCTTCAACCATTTTGAACGTAAACACGTAGTGAAGTGTCCACTGCCCATTTGCTTACTAACAGGTGATGGTGAGGGGGATGCAGTGATATTAAGACGTCTTCGCTTGACTCCCCCACTCATAACTCTTGTCAAATCATTGTTTCCACTTGGCGTGCTAGCAGTATTTTCCGAAAATGATTTAAAAACATCTTTTGATGTTTGACTAAATTCTTTAATCGTTTTAAAATATGTTTATTGGCAATAAGGCTTTTGGGAAAGTTTGATGAGTTTAAAAAAGTATGCAGGTGACTGTCAAATGATACAAGTCTTTTACGATTCGTGACCAAATGTGATAATAAATCAAGTAGAATATAGGTCTTGCCATGAATTACAACCTGATTCCCATTGACATCAATTTGAACATATTCACTGTCATTGAGATATGTCAAGAGTCTTTTACACTGTTCACGATAGGAATGTGGCATTAGATCTGCAACACTTGTCATAACTTTAGACAAATCTTCTTCTTCTTTTGGTATTATCGTTGTTGATGATGATGATGATGATGATGGAGTCATTTCTTATTGTATTCCATGACATTTACTTTGAGGGGTCTCTCAAGATAGAGCTTGTGTTTGTCCACCCGGCGAAGTGCATTTTGAAGCAGAATTAATTTTTCATCGTCGGCAATTGTCTCATTGTTAATGAATTTATTGAGATTGTCCTCGAAATGTTCCTTTAGCGAAAGGACGAGTTCAATTGGAGTCAATTTATAGGGTTTGGCCATTCTCTCTCTCTCTCTAGAGAAAACTGTTCACAAGTCCTGCAATGATTGGCAGTAAAAATGTAAAGAAGTTACCACCCGCTTGAAGAAGTCGTTTTCTTTTAAAATCGTTTCCTTTATTTTTGCTTGCCGCTGATGCTAGGGAGCGTACAAGGGAACGATTTGCTTTGTCTGTTGCTTAACACCTTCTGGCAGTTGAACATTGCCTTCGGTTAGATTTTAAACAAAGTTCAGATACGAGATTAATGAATTATCTGTCGACACCATGTTTGAGTGTGGCCTTCCTAAGTCGTGGTTTTGAATTACCTAGGACGGTGAATAAATGTCGATGTTCATGTAGTTTCTTCAGTGTCATGATTGCAACTAACGACCTTTTTTACTGTTCACCGGCAGATATACAGTAATTTCATTGTCAAAAATATCGGTGACTACACGCAGATCCTCGGGTGTGTTCTGATTCAGGTCCAATAGAATATATTCGTAGGGTTTGTTGGTAGCCTGATTGTAGGCCGAGAGTAGGAATTTCGGTTCACCCGGATACACCTGTCTGTTCAACGTTATGAGGGAACTGGAATCACGAACAACCCTGTAGATGATATAGCAGGTGCAATTCAAAGCAAGTGCTCTCATACACTTGTTCTGCTGAAACAGATTGTGTAGAACTAGGGTTACGGAGATCCGTTGATGATGAGATCGGACAGTGAACAATTGTATCATCTCCTGAGAGCATTCTTCAATGGACTCAGCCAGATCGTCAATAATCAACCAAGAGTTTGATTCAATACTGTTGAAAATGTCAAGTCCATGTATGAATTTCGTGTCTGGGGCAATAGTTTTTTATTCTATCATAGGATTCTTGCCAAACACTGCAGCAATAGTAAATTTTAGTTGGATTTTCTAAAAACGTTCTGTCACGATTTTGAATTATTTTTGTTAAAAGTGTCGTTTTGCCGGACATTGATGGTCCACATAGAAACGATCTGAATGGTGTTTTAAATTGATACATGTTCCCTTCAACAGTTCACCTAGACAACTAACTGTAGGCTATAGCTGTCTAATGACTAAATAATTTCCCTACTACTACTCGTTCAAGAATAATAAAAATGAGAAGAAGAAGACGTATAAAGAATCATATTTTCTTTTATTATGCATAAAAAAGTAACAACACTTAAAAAAAATACTACATTGAAAAAAGCACATCAAACATGAAAAAATACACTTTTTTTAATTTATTTATAATAAAAAAATACAACATTTATAGGCACTAGAAAAAAAACACTTTAATAGATATACTTTTTTTTAATTTATAAAAACATACAACATTTAATGAATAATACACTTAAAATAATAATATCACTTTTCTTTACAGCATTTTTAAAGAGGTCCCCCCCCGGAAGGCCCCCCCCTGGAAGGTGCACTGCGGCCGCTGGCAGTGGCCGGACGAAGGCCGGTACCCCCCCCCCCCCCCCGGGCCGGCCGCGGGGCCAGAAAAAAATTTGAATACTTTTTTTATTTACAGAAAAAAAACATACGACTCTGCCTTGCTTTAAAAACAAAAAACTGCTGTGTTTGGAAAAAAAAAAACTACTGCTGAGTTGGGAAAAAAATAATGCTGAATTGGAAAAAAAAATATCTATTAAAAAAAGAATCCCACCACCACCACCCAACCATTTACTATTTAATTTTTTCCCGACCGAGGCGATGTCTATAATCTCGACACACACCTCCGTCAGAAGTCAAATAATTTCCATGGGGTAGCACCTTCACACACCATCCGCACACACATATACTTTATCCGACACGGGACACATGGCTATTTTATCAACTAAAACTGTGTGTTTTTTAAATTTTAAAGAGCGAATCGCCATGGCCTTCGCATTTGGAACTATACTTTTTCCCTCTCAGTTTCTGTATACATTCATGTCGAAATTCTTATTCACGTAGTTTCTAGGCACCCCTTTGCAGACTTTTTTGATTACCTCGTTGTGTGTTTGCACACAGTACACCTGCAAGCACACCACTGGAAATCAAGTCACTTCCCGTCTCTGATTTTAAAATTAATAACTGATTTGGGGCCTGGCACTTCACTAGCTCCGGGTAAATGGACTCGTCCCAAGTCCATTCGAGAGCTAATGTGCACTCCTTTTTCCAAATCTTCCAATAAATTCGCAGTTCTAACTTTTAGCAAAGTGAATCGGTATCCCCGTAATATACTTGAACTTCTCCCTCCCCCGGCCATTGGCGCCTACACATATCGTAATAGAATGACAACATGAGTTTTTTTGATATTTCGGTTATTGCGCTGCCAGCTGCAATATTTTTATTGAGAATTACATTTCTTTTTTTTCTATTTAAGAGGACCATATTAGAGTCTATGATGGTGAATGATGTGAAGTTTGGATCGGCAACGATTCGAGTACATTCTTTTGGGTCAGTCACAGCGTCACAACGACTTCGATTGCGTACACTCACACATTTTACCGAAGGCTGAGTTCAAAATGAGTTTAAAAATTTCCTTTTCAACCTTCGTTTCCGCTTCGGAACGTTTATTGACAAAAGTGTCAATAAACGTTTTCAAATAGGGTTTCTGGTCAAATTGGAGGGCTCTATGTATCCTTGTGACGTTGAAACCGTTGGCTACCATCCACCGCAAAAGAACGTGATGTAAAACAATATTCTCTTTCGGCTGAAGGTCGGCGATAAGTTTTTGTTTTGAAACGTGTCCAGTGCACACCACCATCCTCTACCTTAGAAATATTGTATGGACTCAATGAGTCCCTAGTCATCGCTCTGTTTATGCAAGGAAAACAAAATCCTTCACCGAGTCATGATGCTCCACGGGTATTTCACCATCGATTTCAAAAAACCATCCCCGCGGTCCATTCTCCTCAACATTGGCAATGTTGGGGAAATTTGAAGCACGAGGATCGTTAAGTCATTTATAATTTCCACACGGCAAAGAGTAGTGAGACATTGCCGACGGATAGAGGGAGTTCATATCCAAGAAAACTGCATCCGACTTTACACCGGTGTCTTGTCTAGTCGGATCAATTTCAAGGATACGATCTCCATGAAAAACATACCCTCCTTTCATTGATCTCTCTACAAATAGATGCTGATCCACGTCGGTGATCAAGCCTATTTCCTCTTTACTGATTTTAAGAATTAAATCCATCACCAAATGAGGAGTGGAAAAATAATAACCTAAATCCAACCCAAATTCCCCATAGATTTTATCCGTGTTCTTACACACAATATCCAGCAACGGCAATACATCACTTGCCAGGTACAATCTACAATAATCCCATCCGTTTCTACACCCTCCCTTAGCCCACACCCTCTTGGCAAATTCATAGTCGGCAGTGGTGCATTGACGCTCGTAAAGTGAATCGTAGAATGAGGTGATGGACCGCAATTTTTCCTCAGAAAGCCTCGCGGTGGAGTTGTAGTAGTCATACGGATATATGCCCTTACACGTTAATAAATCATACATTTCACCGTCTGAAAAGTCCTGCTGCTGCTGTTTAAGGAGGTGTTGCTTAAGGAGGGGGAAACTATTAAAATCGTCACTTTTCTGTACTTCAATGAGTTGTCTTAGGGATTTGGGGAAGAAGCTAAAGGAGTCTAAAAAACGGATCTTATTCACGCACAATTTATTGTTATCTATTATTTGCCATTTGAATTCTAAGAGCAGCAGCTTTTCAGACGACTTGGGTATGATATTATAAGAAAAAGAACCATCTACCCATGCGCCATCTACAACTCCACCTTGTTGCAATCGTGCCAACGCCGGTAAAATAAATTTCATGTCATAGCTGGAATTGTGTATATAAACAGGTAGAAACAATTGTTGAGTAACGTTTAAATTACATGATTGATGGGCCACTCCACGAAAATTGCTCAATCTCGATACAATCGGGTTGCCCAAATGATCGTGGTCGCGGACCATCCCTTTACCCCCTTTCCCCTTACCTCCTTTCCCCTTTCCCTCTTTCCCATTACCCTCAACAAATTCCCCCTTACAAACCCAACATATTTTTTCAGTTTTAATGGCCAACTTGTCCTCTGGTGATAGTCATTGGATAGGATGTATTTCGCAGCCGTGATATCAATTTATTTGCTGTTTTAATGAGTGCTTTCACGGCTGAGAGCATACAATCCTCACCACCCAATCTCTCAACTACCTCTACCAATTGCATGGAATTACACGAGTCTCTTTGTGTGTGAGCATAAGAGACTGCAATGACCTCATGTTTTTTAACAAGATTTGAATTCAATGGATCATACACATCTATGAGAGCGGCTTCGCAGTCTAAGGCCACTTGTCACTCTGTTGGAGTGAGTTTTGAAAGTTCTTAAATCGCAAGATGGCCCTGTCACCGCTAACCGTTTGCACAGATTGACATCCGTGACGCTTGCAATGCTTCATATGATTGTTTAACTTAATTTCCGACCGGAATCTAGAAAGGCATGTTGGACAATAGTAACATTCCCACCCCCCTTTTTACCCTCACTTAAAACCAGACTTATTTTTGGTATTGGAAAAAAAAGTCCAATTGAATCGGGATCACTGGCTGGCCTGTAAAGAATCCAAACCCAATGTTCCACTGATTCAATGGACGGAGCCCTCACTGGAAATATAACCCCCTTTTTGCGGTCACCCCCTCAAATTATGTTTCATATTGTAGCACAGTAGCACCAATTTTTAAATGTGCATTAGCCCGCTCAAAAATAGTTATCCCATTAAGTGATATTGGATATTGATCATTTAAACAATTAAAATCTACTTTAGGGAAATTTGGACCCCCATTAACTGCATAATTGTCCAACAGTGTCTTAGTAGCTTCCTCTTGCAGAGGCTTGTGAGCTGCCACAAGCAATGCATATTTGAAGCATTGAAGCCCTGTATCGAAACGAAATCGTTGTACACCTTTACACCCCTTTAAATCTTCATTATATTTTGCCCCCACCGCCCAGCTCCCGCCTCTTAAAATAAAATTCTTTTTAAATTTACCCACATTAATATCTAAACTCCCAATAAATAAAACCACCGACCCGCTACCCAACTCCGTATAATTATCCAATTGTGTTACTATATTATCAACCCATTCCATAAAAACACCCTCAAAATTATTCAGGTCCGGATGAAGTGGTTGCATTTCAGTACGTAAATAACGCTCATACACCTCATCCGCCTTTTCATTGAAATAAATTATTTTTTTTGCGATGGCAGCCTTAATCCCATCCCTACCACCACCCTCCCGAATCACTCTTTCAAGAAGGGCTCGAATCTTGCCCACATAGGAGTGTACTATGTCTACCGGATCCTTATGATGCTACCTGATGTTAGTGAATTAAATGGGTCCTCAAACTCAGCCCTATAAACAAATACTTTGTGCAAGGCAGAGTCAACTAAATTAAAATCGGGCTTGACAGGGGGGCGTTACGGGGATTTCTTGTCCTCAACCAATTTGCTCAATGACGGGGATGTTACATGGAGTCGAATCCCCCAACTCACTCAACAAACCCTCGAGTGTATCAGGACTGAGACGATCAGCCCATTCGAGGGTAGCTGGTTGAGCCATACCCCCTGTAGATGTACTTGGTACATTAATAGAACTATCCCCCGTATTCGGAGGAATCATATTACAACTATCATCACCAAAACCAATCGATTAATAACTGTTCAATCCATTCCTCTGACTCGACATGGATATCGTCTTCGAGTTGTGATGGTGATGGTTATAAAGGTATTTCCATGTCGTCAAATAGATCATTGTTCCTTAGGTTTTGTCGGTGGTGGTGGGAGTTCCTGTACATTTATCTAAAAAATGAATGTGAATTTATTTTTTCTTTTACAAGAAAAAGAATATTTAGATTGTCTGTGTGTGTGTGTGTGTGTGTGTGTGTGTGTGTGTGTGTGTGTGTGTGTTTGTGTGTGTGTGTGTGTGTGTGTGTGTGTGTATGTGTGTGTGTGTGTGTGTGTGTGTTTAATATGATTCTTCGAGTGTAACCTGGTATAAGAAAGTGAAATTATGCCATATTTTTTTATATGATGTGACACTTCAATTAAGCTGAAAAAATATTTTCAGTGTTTAATGATCTAAATCTGTAGAACCACTACCGTTTTAGTACTTTTTTTTAATTCCTTATTCATGTTAGATCCTAATATTGACATTGAGTTTTTTTTTTTTTTTTTATATATATATATATAACATGCACACTGAGATAGATATATACAGAGATAAGAGAGAGAGAGAGAGAGAGAGAGAGAGAGAGAGAAGATACAATTTTTCTTACGTTATCACGGAGAGAGGTGACTGGTTCCATGAGTACATCAGCTTCATGGAATGGGAGTATGGTTTTGCATGTTGAGTGTGGTAGTTGACCAGTTGACAGTTGGTTGGTGTATGATGGGTCCGGGTGGTTGTGTCATCTTGTTGTGAGTGTTGGATGTAGGAATTGTCCAGTTGACAGTTGGTTGGTGTATGATGGGTCCGGATGGTTTGTGTCATATTGCTGTGGATGCTGGCTGTGATAGCTGGATAGTTGGCTATTGGGCGGTTTACGGTTAATGTTGATTGTATTAATGGATTCGACCTACGACCATGTTGCATAACCGACGGTCTGCTGACCACTGGCGTCGCTTCACCCCTTCTTATCTTCTTAATGGGTAGGGGGAGCTCTGGAAAATCCTAAAAAAAAAGTTTGTTTTTCATGAAAAAAATCTTGAAAGAGAACCATCAGTCCTCATCAAAAGTATTCACAAGAATAAGTTTTTAAAATTTAAATTTAAATTGAAAGTGTCATTCTATTTTTCTGATATGATTGAGAGATGTAAAAAAAAAAAGTTAAAAAAAAACTATCAGAAAAAAAAAAATTGGTCACTACAAACATTATTTTTCTAATAGTAAAAGTCGCAACACACATATCTATATCATTCCCATTTTGAAGTTGGAAAATATTAAATGTGAATTTCATATGTTTTAAGTGTGTTTCATGACATTCTAAGAGATGTAAAAAAAAGTTGAAAAAAAAGTTAAAAAAAAAAATGTTGGGGGAGAGGGGGGGTTCAAGGGGGGGGGGGGGTAGAGGGAGGGGGCGGTGGACGATTGTGGCACTTTGGGCCGGTGGGGAACGAATGTGGGGCCGGTGGGGAACGAATGTGGGGAACTTTGGTCCGGAATAAAAAATAGGTATGATTTAACTCATGTGCTAAGCTCGCAAGCCATTTAAATACAGTGTTTACATACTTTTTTTTCTTGTTTTGATGTTGCTCTTTACCGACCTCTGGAGATCCAGGTTCAAAAAATATTTAACAATCTGTTAACTATAATAAGGCTGTATAAATTTTAGTAGAATTAATTTCTTTACCCACTATGAATATAAAAGAATAACTTACTTCTTGCGTGTAGCTTTCGTCAATATTCCTTTTATTTGAATGCATCATTATATTTCAAATGCCAATTCTGAACTGAGAAGATAACAAATTGTCGGAGTTTTTATATCCGTATTCAAGGTCAAACATAAGTCAACCACACCTAACAATTAAAGGTAGCAGACAGATAGGAAATTACTATAGTATAAGGAAACGTCACGCTCTTTGAACACAGATCAGAACGAATTTTCACGGTGGTTGAATTCCGGTCATTACACTGTCTGCTTGTATTGGCGGAAGTACTGTCCGCTTGAAACTGTTATAGCTATATGGTGGGACTGTCCGCTCTTAACTGTTATAGCTATATGGGTACCAACCTCGTACCTTATATTTTATCAATACTACTGATTTGTGGCTTGGAAATGCAATTTCTCGGTTTATACAATGCACCAGTGGAAAGACGTTGATTTAATTTCTTTTTTTTTATAACGTGAATTTTGTTGTGTCGTAACAGCGAGATTCCTAGGATTAAACGGAGCTACGCCCCTGGCTCATCAAGGCTTAACTATGCCCAAATGTCGAATGTCGAAAATAACCTAAATTCGAACATTATAGCCTACAGAATTTGTTAAAAGTTTACGAATATTTCAAAATTTCCAAGTTTGTAAATAAGATCCACCATAAATGGTGATTGGCTTGCCTTTAGAAGATTTTTTTTCACAGCATTTTTAGACTTTCTTTGGCATCTTTAGATATTTTTAGAA
This sequence comes from Artemia sinica, assembly GCA_027921565.1. Taxonomy (NCBI): domain Eukaryota; kingdom Metazoa; phylum Arthropoda; class Branchiopoda; order Anostraca; family Artemiidae; genus Artemia; species Artemia sinica. The sequence continues at coordinate 60,179,211 of CM051270.1, read as the reverse complement.
TTTTTAGATTTTTTTAGACATCTTTTAGACACATTAGGCATTTTTCTCAGGATTTTACTTAGAAAATTTGAAATGGAATGCCTGAATTACTTTTTTCTTTGATCAATGAGCAATTTTAAACATCCGAAATATGGTGAAAAAATTTGAACATCAAGCTCCAGTTTTCAATTATTTTTGTGAATGAAAAGTTATTCTAGTTACGTCTTTGCACTCTCTGGCTTATCTTATTACCTGAACGCTTATCTTATTTTCCACATAAAAAGTGTAGTGGAATTTTTAAATTAATATTCCATTGTTCATTTTGAAAATACTTATAAAAATCTTGAATTAAATTTCATTGGTTACATATAACTGTTTAAATTCCTTTTTTTCATATCTGGAAGTTTACTCTTTAAAGCAATCTCCTTTTGTGATGTTCCTTTTGCTATTTCCTGCTGTTCCCGCTAAAGTTTGACTTTTTGTCTCAGTTCTTACCCAGAACTACTATTGAAACACAAGGGCAGTTGGTATAGAATAAAAAGTTAAAATATAAGTTAAAATTTAAAAGAAGTTAAAATTTATTATATATAAAATATAATAAAAAGTTAACCACTATAAAACTTATCTTGGCTTAGTGTCTGCCCCCTCCCGAACCCCTCGCACTTACGGTAGAGTTTTATAGTATTTAATAGGTTGGCGTTGTATTTGAGCAGTCATTTTAAGCACTTGAGTCAGCCTTTGTTTAGGGGGAAGGGATATGGTGTTGGCTGATGTCTAAGAAAGTACATTTTATTGTAAATTATATAACTCTCCATGGGCCTTCATTATTCCTCAGTTATTATGCTAGTAATATTCAAAAGGGTCTGGAATAAGTTCCCTGTGATATCTGCTTTCTCAACTAACATGGGCGAGGGAGGGAAATTGTGCTTCCTAGAAACTCAATGTCACTCCTCTAAAAAAAATTTTTTGTTATCATTTGGTTCAATAGAAACTAGGCGATGGCTTATCAGTGGGTCAGCTCCCCCTTCCCTCCTCCCCTTAGGAAAAATATTTAGCTACGTTAAGCTCTTTGAAGAGCTTCTACAACGGTACCTATCAAAGAATGTCAGTGCCTTGGAAGAAATAGATGTTTCTGACATATCTTTATGAATCATCACTAAACGTGTATTAGCTTAGGTTAGGTCCCCGGCAATCCTCGTGGGACGTTTTGGGGCCACTCCTCTTGTTAGCTCATGCGTAAGGGTTCGGTACATTGCTCTGTCTGGTGCGATACGTGATAACTGGACTATCTTGACGTTGTCGAAGTTGAAGTTCTCCATGCATCACTTTTGTGGTCTGCCTCGTGGACGAAGGCCATGGAGGGATCCTTCGAGGGCGATTTTCGAGGTGTATTAATTTCCTTATTAAACATTTGTTTAGGAAATTCTTGCTTAGCAACAAGTAATCATCAGGAACAATTTATGTTTTTTTTCGTGTTTTTCAGATTATCCTGACCTGAACGAATGTACCTTGGCCAAGTGAATGCAACTCTATCAATAATGGATTAGTCTTTACCTGTTTATTTTTTGCTAATAATTGTGGTCATCCCGGAATAAGTTTCCTAATTATTTTAATACTGCGATATATAATTAATAAAATCCCGATGTATATTTTCTCAGTCACTTTTAAGGATTTTTCTTATAAACCCAATTAAAATTATATTGGTATATATAATAACATAAATGCAAAATATATATACTTTAAGAGGTTTTGCGAGTTCAGAGTGCTAGAATAAATTTGAAAATTAATGTTAAGATTACTAAGTCGCTAAGGCTAGGAATAAGTGAAGATGAAAAGGTGACGTTGGGTAACAAAAAGATCGATCAAGTGAACAGCTTCACTTATCTTGGTAGTGTTATTAGTAAAGATTGTGGGTGCCGTGGAAATGTTATATAGCCAAGTCTCAGTGTGTTTTATCACAGTTGAAAAAAGTTCGGAAGAATAGGAAGATAAGTCTGCAAACGAAGGTTAGAATATTTAAAGCTACAATTATGACAGTGGTCAGATATGATTCTGAAGCATGGGCACTCCGAAAAAACGGAGGAAGATTTGTTAGATAGTTCCCAGAAATTTTGGTTACGGATTGTTTTGGATACCCGGCTGAATGACCGTATTTCAAACAGGAGGCTGCACGAAAAGTGCAGTTCAATCCCGCTTTCTAGGGCTATAATGAGAGAAAGGTTGATATGGCTAGGGCGCGTTCTGTGGATGAAAGATGTCGGATTACCAAAAATTGATCTTTTCGGCCAACCATCTAAGGCTAAACGGAAAGCAGGTCGTCAAAGGTTTGGGTGGAGGATGTCGTGAAAAAAAATTAAGGAACGCAAACTTCCTTCGAGGGTGTAAACAGGGAGGCTCTGAATAGATAGGGATGGAGGCGGAGCGTTCGTACCTGTGTTGGCCTCAAGTAGCTTGGTACTGCGGTGAGTTGCTACTAGTAGTAGTAGTAGTATATATGTATAATGGTATAGGACTGGAATATATAATGGTACATGTTGCTATATCGGTGTATATAAAATCATATGTGTCAATTAAAATTATATTAATCTACGACTTAAGAAAGTGAAGGTGAACGTATTTCGAGTTCTTCAATTTGCACGCTTTCGAATAACAAAATTTTAGCAGATTTCACCGACTTTCCTTCAAGGAATACTGGGTTCTCTGAAATTTTCCTGAAAATTAACATTCATAGAATGGTAGAAAACAGAATGCATGATCGTATTGCATGAAAGTGACAAATACAAAACACTTGAACTTTAAACCAAATACGGATCGTGAAGTTTCGTTAACATTAATTTTTTTTCGGAAGATATCGGAAAACCTGACTTTTCAAGAAATTTGTGGAAATACTGAAAAACTCCGGGATAGTGGAACCACAAATGGTAATCCTTAAAAATTTTAATTTGGCTTAAAATTTTTATTCTTAAAATTTTTGTTTTGGGTCACTAAGACATATTTTCTGAGATTCAGCCTCTACCAGGCCACTTAGCGCGTCCCCAGGTGGCGAATAGGGGAACGTTCTGTAGATATGCCGGGCACCATCCGATAGGGAGGCGCGGACCAAGGGAGGACCCGGTCTCTGGGGGTCTTGAAATATAGCTGGAGCACCCACGTCTGGGGGCCATAAGTTCAGGCGGAGGAGGTGGAAGGCCCCCCTGATGTGCACTGGGCAGGGCCCATCGGCGTGTGGATACGTCCCGCCAGTCACAAACCTTCTCCCAGCAATGGGAAAATTGCAGGTGATGCAGGACGCCAGAAGGGCGCATTATCGGTAGTAGATGTAGCCGGCCCCTGCTAGGGATGGAGAGGAGTGGCTTACCGCCATCCTGAAATTAGCCAACCTTCTTCCCTATAAAATATGAAGTACAAACGACCAAGAATGAGAACCAATACTACCGCGTCCGGGGCAACCGACGAAGTTACCGCGTCCGGGGCAACCGACGAAGTTACCGCGTCCGGGGCAACCGACGAAGTTACCGCGTCCGGGGCAACCGACGATCTGACGACCGAGAATCTCCCTTTAACAATGTTGACAACTCCAAACCCGGAAGCTATGCTTTCTCCTAAATTGATTTTATCTGTTGGAACCCTGAATGTTAGGACGCTTGCTAAACAAGGCAAAATAAATCTTGTCCTAAATGAACTAAACCGATATAAATGCGATATTGTGGGACTTTCAGAAACACATCTCCCTAGCACCGGCGAAGAAAGGATCGGCAACACTAGTCTGATAGTGTCTGGGAGAACCGATGGCGTCCATCGCCAAGGTGTTGGCTTTTTTATGTCGACTAAGGCACGAAGATACCTGATTTCCGTAACGCCTGTGTCAGAACGGTTGATTATGATACGAATGAAAGGATCACCGATCAACATCACGATCATACAAGCCTACGCTCCTGACTGCAGCAAACCAGATGAAGAGTCTGACAATTTCTACCTTCAACTGCAAAGCCTAATTGACGCAGTTCCCAAAAAAGACCTTGTTGTTGTCATTGACGACTTCAATGCTATTGTTGGTAACGATTCTGCTGGAAATGAAGATGTTATGGGTAAATTTGGCCTTGGACGACTTAACAAGAGGGGCGAACGCCTCATTCAATTTTGCAGAGACAGTGATCTAGCCATTACCAATACTCTCTTCAAACATAGAGAACGTCGTAAGGCGACATGGACTTCGCCGGATGGAAAAACACGTAATCTTATTGATTACGTGCTCGTCTCTAGGCGGTGGAAATCATCTGTGCTAGATACTGTCACCCTCGCAGGTGGCGATTTTGACAGCGCCACCATTCCCTGGTCATGTCTGCACTAAAGATACGCCTGAAATCTTCCGCAAAGCTGAATAATAGACCCGCTCGTTTCAACACACATCTTCTCAAAGACCCTCAAACTCACCAAACCTACATCGATGAACTGTCTACTCAAATATCGGACCTTCTTTCTAATATTCCTGTAACTCTATCTAAAGACGATATCGATAAACTGGTCACAGACTCCTGTAAGATCATCAGCAAAGTAGCTATGTCCGCCCTAGGAACCAAAAAGGGTGATAAAAAGCCTTGGATAACCAACGAAATCATTTTATTATGTGCTGAGAAACGAAAACACAAAAACAGGTCAGACAGAGAGAGCAGGGACAGATATAAGCAGTTGAAGCGTACTGTAGAAAAAGCCACCCGTAGAGCCCATCGCACCTACATTAAGACAAATGTGAACAGTGTGAGGCTGATTTTAAGAGAGGCGATTCATACTTCATGTATAAGAGAGTTCGTGAGCTAACAAGCAAGAAAAGCCTCAGTTCTTGTGCACTGCTATATAAAGTGGCTCTCAGATACAAAGCACAGAAGGTATCCGATCAAGATGGATGGAGCATTTCAAAGAAAAGCTTAATCCTGATATCTTTCCAAACCCTGCTGTCCTGGACTTCTTTCCCGTTACTGTCTCAGACCCCAGCCCACCTCCTCTCCGTTCTGAGGTCGAGGATGCCATCCAAGCGCTGAAGACTAACAAGGCCCCTGGCCCGGACGGGATACAGGCAGAACTGCTGAAAGTCCGGTGTGAACCTCTTATAGATCTTTTCCACAAGATTGTATCCGGTGCCTGGCAAAAGAGTCATTTCCCAACTTCTTGGTGCGAAGCCACAATTGTTCCACTACACAAGAAGGGGTCAAAGACAGTATGTGATAATTACCGTCCTATTAGCCTAACAAGTCAAACTGCCAAGATCTTCACCCGAATTATACTCTAACGGATCAGAGCCGTGTCATCCTTAGTCATCCAAGAATACCAAGCCGGGTTTCGCCCTGGGAGATCGACCGTTGATCAAATTTTCACTGTTCACCAAATTTTAGAGAAATATCTGGAATTTGGTCGCGACCTGTATCAGCTCTACATCGACTTTAGGCAAGCATTTGACCTTATTTGGAGAAATGGCCTATGGCATATCCTCCTCCATTACGGAATCCCACGAAATCTAGTAGATCTTATCAAGGATATGTACTCAAAATCTGGGAGTCGCGTCATGACTAGTGAAGGTCTCACTGACAGTTTCCAGACTTCCGCAGGTGTCCTTCAAGGATGCCTTTTGTCTCCAGAGCTGTTCAAACCTTTTCCTCACAGCAGTCTTATCCCTGGTGGAGACAACTTGTGGCGCACATATAGGGGGTGTTCCGATAGATAAGCTAGCCTACGCTGACGATATCGACGAAATGGCTGAAACACCCTAGGATCTACAAGCCGTTGCTAACGACGTCTTCGAAGCCACTAGTTCTTTGGAATGATCATAAATGTATCAAAAACAAAGGCTATGTGCTGCTCACGAAAGCCGCAGGATACAGTTAAGCCAGACCTGAAAATTAATGGAGAGAGTATCCAGTGGGTTGACGAGTTCCCTTACCTCGGTAGTCTGATCACCAGCGACAACAGTCTATCAAAAGACATTAAAAGACGTCTCGCCCTCGCGAGTTCCAGTTTCAAGGCCCTTATGCCCATATGGCGAAGCAAGGATTTGTCTCTGTGGCTTAATACACGACTTTTTGATTCCCTGATCATCCCCATCGCAATCTACTCATGTGAAACATGTACACTGAAGGTAAATGACAACCTTCGACTTGCAGCATTTGAACCTAAGTGCCTCCGCCGCATCGGCGGGATCACTTACCTTGATAGAATCTCAAATGTCGAACTTCTCGAGCGCCTTAAAGTACAACAAACAATTCTCATGAAGATCCAGCTTCAGCAACTTCGATGGCTCGGTTACGTACAACGAATGAGTCTTTCCCGTCTCCCAAAAATCATCTTGGAAGGCCAAATTCACGGTTCTCGTCCTCATGGTCGTCCCCCCAAAAAGATGGAAGGAAAACTTTGCACCTCACCACCTCTCGGACCTTCTTCGCCTAGCAGAAGACCGTGAAGCATACAAAAGGCACATCCACGCCGTTACGAAGAAAGAGGCCCCAAGAAGACCTTCAAGGACGGATGGGACTTAAGTCAAGTAAGTCAAGACATATTTTTCATATTTTATTTAGTATCAATTATTAACAAATAACTTAACACAACCACATTCCCTCCAAAGGCCAAAACATAATATGGATGAGAAATAATCAAATAAATCGACGAAATAAAAACAAATAATTTTTTAAAACTCAGAAGGGATTTAAAAAAAAAAATGACTATAATATTGCATCCTGTTACAACTAAATTAATACTCAACTAATTCATTAACACACAGCAATAAAAATTAAAATTATAAGTTCATATAATAAAAATAAATAAGATAAAAATAATAACACTAGTACTCATGATTTATTACCCTTTTCTTTTATCTGATTTATATCCTGCCAGTTTAATCATTTCTCTGTCCTTTACATCTAATTCCTGTGCGAACACGTATTCTATCCTTCCAATCCGATTCCGCTTCCTACTCTACATCAATAGGCCTCCTGGTGCGTACACCACACCCGTTAATCTCAAATAATTTTTTTTTACCACATAAATACACTACAATCACCAGATAAATCCATCATTGGAAAGCAACAGGAACATTGGACAAGTTTTTTCCCTGCCATAAGACGGGGCCTATATCAACATCGTCATAAGATTGACTTTTGTACCAGTTTCGAATTCCTGGGATTTGACCCTACCATCTCGGCCGATCTCCTGTCGATATAGGTCTAATCGTTGTCTAGGGGGACTCCTGTGTTTATTTTCTTTATTGTGCACTGAACTGTTTAATTTTGTCAAAAAAATTATCTGTTTTTACCGACATCAGACCCTAGTGAAGCAACTTTTCAGAAGATACGTATTTTGTATTTTCTTGTCAAAAGGTTAAATGAAAAAAAAGGAGCAACACTAAAACTTACAACGAACAGAAATTATTCTGTATATGGGGTGGGATCCCTGCTCAATACCCTCTCTTCACGCTAAAGTTTTTAAGAACTTTTAAAGAAAGTTCCGATTATAATTGCACGGCTCATGTTTTTCAGGAATCGTTCTAAAAGAATTGAGACAAAAGGTTTAACTTTAGAGTAAAGAGTGGGGTATAGAGGAGGAGGCAGTCCACCTCATATACGGAATAATTTCTCGTTTTAAGTTTTAATTTTGATCCTTATTATCAGTAGAAAAACATTGTTTTTTAAATTTAATTCTCGGTCGTTATTCAAATAAACCCGGGAAATCCGCCCCCTTCTCCGTAGAAAATCCCCCAGGAAAAATTCCTCTATGGGAAGATCCTCCCATGTAACATTGTTTCACCGGGATATTACCCCCAGGCAGTTCCATCGTTGCTGCAAATTCCCCCAGAAAATTTCTTCCTTATGATTCCGCCTGAAAAATACTCCTTAGCATATTTCCATTTAAAGAAAGACTGTTTGTATTTAATTTCTGATCCTTTTTAAGGTCATGGGGGAATCCCCCCGCCCCCCAGTGGAAAGATTCTCTCAAACAAATCCCCAGTGGAGAATTTTTCCTGGCCATAATTCCCCCATGAAGATTTTCTCTCTTGGGAAATCCCCCCGCACGTGAAAATCTCACAGAGAAATCCAACTCCGCGGGAAAAATTTCCCCCGGACAATTCCCTCAAAGCATTTGTAAACAATGGGTCATTTTCATAGCATGCGGCCCTTCTTTCGGTGGTTCTGGGTGTCATGTCGTCTCCAAAGACATAGACATCTTTTAACAAAATGGCAATCTCAAAATTTTGATGAGGTGACTTGGGAAAAAAGGGCATGAGAGGGGGAGGGGCTAGTTGCTCTGCATTACTTGTTTTTGTCACTTAAAAATAGCACTAAAACTTTTAATTTCCTTTCGAATGAGCCCGCTTGCGATATTTTAGAATCATTGGTACGATATGATCACCCTTAGGGAAAACAAAAAAAAATAAACATGCATCCGTGATCTTTCTTCTGGTAGAAAAAACAAAATTCCATATTTTTGCAGACAAGAGCTTGGAATCTCACCACTAAGGTTCTCTGATATGCTGAATCTGATGGTGTGAATTTCATTAAGATTCTTTGACTTTTAGGGGGTGTTCCACCCTCTTTCAAAAATCACAAATTTTCTCAAACTTGTAGCCTTTGATGGGTAATATAGCACTAAACTTAATGAATATTATATATTTGGAATCGGTATATTAAGCCTATCCAAATATATATATATATATAAATATATATATATATATATATATATATATATATATATATATATATATATATATATATATATATATATATATATATATATATATATATATATATATATATATATATATATATATATATATATATATATATGGAGAAAGTCGGAATTCTTGGTATTCCGAAGAGGGGTACGATTCCTTTATTTTTCAATATAGGCACGACCCCAAATATTGTCAAAGAACCAGTCAGTAAATATACGGTACTACAATGTTTATGAAGCAATTCTCTATTTGGAGAGGCAAATTTTGGCATCCTTTACAATAAAATTAATTTTTTTTTCATTTTTCTCTGCATTATTATAAAAAAATGAATCATTGATGATGCTAGTTCCTATAGCCTCTATAATTAAGTTTTCAGAATATTGATTTGTTCCGTCACATACACATCTTCTTGGAAAGTATGATTTGCTGTCTGACCCCTTTTCTTAGTGTTTTTACTGTTTTTCTTTGGGATTATGTGGTTGTGGTCACTAGGAAGAAGTCAGAATTTTGGGGATTGTTAATGGGGCATGCCCAGAGAATGATTGAAAATTACTCACTGAATAAATTAATATGTTTACAAAACAGTCTAGAATCTGAAGAAACTGGTTTTCTCACCCTTTTAAAACAGGTTGAATTTTCATAATTTCTTTTCAGCATAATTAAAATTATGAGAAAAATGGATAACTCAGCAAATATTTTACAATGTTAAAATGATTCTGTGTTTGGAGAAACTAATTTTATTAGCCTTTATGAGAAAATCTGAATTTTATCATTTTTTTAGCATTATTATGAAAAAAAACTGTATACGTATAATGGTTGCTAAAGTTTCTGCATTGGGTTTAATCCAGGGCCGTATCCAGGGGGGAGGGAGTTACCCAGTTTGAACTCCCCCCCCAATTTTTTAGAAAAACGTAAAACATAAGAAAAATGGATATAAACACATTTTGTATGCGTTTTTTGAGGTGTTTTGTGTAACCTCCCCCCCCGAATTTTTTTTCAGTAAAACCCCTCCGAAAAAGACTCCTGGGTGCGGCCTTGGTTTAATCTGAGCTATACAAAAATGATTTGTTAAATCATATACCATTTTGGAACAAAAAATTTTTGGTTTAATATTCAGTTTTGTCTTTTTTGTTTATTTTTTTTAATTCTTGGGTTTTACCCTTTTTTACTTTTTTCAGTTTTTTAGTTTGCGCGTCGTTATAATGTCTGTATTTTCTCTTTCATTTGGCCCGAGGACGGCTTGTTGATTATGCAGGCAAAATATCTGCAATACATTTTCTTCTGTAAAGTCCACGGGCCTTTGACCTTGGGTGGTATATCATTAAAATGCAGATATTCCAATATTTTCACCCTTTATAGAAAATATTGAATTTGTATTACTACTTTTAATGGTTTTTAATCTTTTGACATGTTGACATATATTTGTCTCTTTTTTCTTTTTTGATCAATCTTATCATATTTTTTTTTTGCTGCGCTTCTTATTAAGCTTGACCCTAATTTGCAAATTCAACCGGCCTGAGCTTGCAATATTTATTTTTTTGAAATAAATCTTATTTCACCACTTTGTGGCAGAAAAATAAAAGTGGAATACTTACTCCGGTTTCTACCGGGAGTAATTTAATTTTATTTCATTTATTTAATTATTTAATTTATTTATTTATTTTATTTATTTTATTTTCATTTATTTATTCATTTATTCAATTTGTTATTTTTTATTCAATTTATTATAGTTTTCAATTATCAACCATTTATTAATTTCATTTAAATTTTAATTTTTTTTTTGCTTTATTCCTTTTGACTCCACATTGTTTTTAATTATTTGCTGTTATAGTTCCTACGTTTTCTTCTTCGTTTGTCCCGAGGATGGTTTGTTGTTTACACAGGCAAAATATCTGCGATACATTTTTCTTCTGTGAATTCCACAAAGGTTAGATCTATGGCCTCAGATCTGCAAGCCTTGGGATTAACCCGCTTTTCCACTTTACATACTAAAAGTTCAATTTTTTTATATCTTTAAAACAAAACTAAAAATTAATAATTCTACGCCAGTTCCTATAATGGCTACTACTACTACTACTAACAACTCATCGCAGCACCAAGCCGCCTGAGGCCAACACAGCTACGCACGCTCCTTCTCCACCCCAATCTATTCAAAGCCTCCTTTTTACACCCGCCCACGAAGTTCCCATTCCCTTTAAATCTTTCTTTATGACGTCCTCCCACCCCAGACGGGGACGACCTGATTTCCGTTAGCCCTAGATGGTTGGCCGAAAAGAACAATCTTCGGCAATCTGTCATCCTTCATCCGCACAACATGCCCTAACCACCTCAACCTTTCTTTCATTATAGACCTAGAAAGCGGTATTGAACCACATTTTTCGTATAGCCTATTGTTTGAAATACGGTCAGTCAGCCGGGTACCCAGAACAATCCTTAAGCAATTTCTCTGGAAAACATCTAGCAAATCTTCATCCGCTTTTCGAAGCATCCATGCTTCAGAGCCATATTTGACCACTGTCATCACTGTAGCTTCTAAGATTCTAATCTTGGTTTGCAGACTTATCTTCCTATTCTTCCAGACTTTTTTTAACTGTGAAAAAACACCCTGAGCCTTGGCTATTCTATTTTTAACATCTTCACTGCTCCCACCATCTTTACTAATAATACTACCAAGGTAAGTGAAGCTGCCCACCTGATCAATCTTTTCATTACCCAACGTCACCTTTTCATCTTCACTTATTCCTAGCCTTAGTGACTTAGTCTTCCTAACATTTATTTTCAAACCAATAGTAGCACCCTGAACTCGCAAAACCTCTAAAACTTCATTCATTTTGCTCACACTTTCATCTAGGATGCTTAAATCATCAGCATAGTTCAAGTCCAGGAGACTTTTTCCTCCCCATTTGATTCCGTGGTCTCCCATTGCCTTTCCTGTGCTCCTTAAAACAAAGTCCATCGAAATAATCCATATAAAAGGGATAGAACACAACCCTGCTTAACTCCTGATTTAATACAAAACCAGCTGCTAACCTCATTTCCTACCTTAACCGCAGCAGTGTTATTCTCGTACATAGCACTAATCACTTTAATGTATTTGTCTGGTATACCATACAAGGATAAAACCTTTACTAAAGCTCCTCTATCAACAGAATCGAACGCTTGCTCATAATCTATAAAACTGAGGACCAAAGGTGTTTGAAAACTTAGGCAATTCTCAATTATTAACCTGAGAGTGAAAATTTGGTCAACACATCCTCTACCTTTTCTAAAACCGCACTGCTCTTCTCTCTCAAAACTTTGTCTACGGCATCTCTCAGTCTAAAAAGTATCATATTACTAAGCAATTTGCTACCTACAGAGACCAGACTAATGCCTCGATAATTACCACACTCACTTTTATCACCTTTCCTATAAAGTGGCTTAATTAAGGTTTTCCTAAAATCGTTAGGTACTTCCCCCTTTTTCAAAAATCATATTCATAATCTTCAATAACTTATTTCTAACCTCAGAGCCACCATATTTAAGAAACTCATTTATTACCCTATCAGAACCTGGAGCCTTATTATTCTTTAACCCTTTTAGTTCTATTGCTAATTCCTCCTCACAAAACAAATCTTCCTTCACATCCAAGGTATCACAAACTTTTTCATTTTCCTCTATATTTTTTCCTGCAACTCTATCTCGGTTAAGCAAGTTCTCAAAATGTTCGGCCCATCTCGCTTTAGCTTTTTCCTTATCGCTAATTGCCACCCCCATTCCTATCTTTAACTCGGACAAGTCCGGATTGACTACTACCTCTCAATTTGTTTACGTGCCAGTACAATATTTTACTATTATGCCGTCTAGCTGCATCTTCAAAATCCTCGGCAATTTTATCCATGGCCTCCACTTCACACCTCCTTAGTTCATATTTCAATGCTTTCTCCACTTTCTTTACATTTCTTTTGTTTTCATGCGATCTATCACTCAGATAATTCTTGTACAAGTCCTTTCTCCTTTCTATTAAACATAAAGCTTTTTCACTAATATTCTTAGCTGCAGTTCTAGCTTTCTTCCCTAATACACCTTCAGCAACTAAAGGCAATGATCTATCCATTGGTACACGATTTGTCGCATCCAAAACAACGATTGGTCGTATCACATACCTACGTTTTTGGCTCCAAAAGTTTCCTTTTCATTTTTGTCTTTTTTTTACTCCTTTAAAGTTTGCATTGTTTTAAGTTGTTTGTTGTCATAATTCTCTCCATTTGTCCCGAGGACGTCTTGTTGATTGTACAGACGAAATTTCTGCGACAAATTTTTTTTCGGTGATTTCCACAGGCGTTAAACCCGTGGTCTGTCAGACTTGGGATAAACACATATTTTAACCATATATACGAAAATTGAATTTATGCTATGTTTAAGAAGTATAATCTAAAAGTAGTAATACTCGTTCCAGTTTCAACAGTGGATTTCGTCTGAATTGTCAAAATAATTATTTGTTCCATAATATACCCATCTTTTTGGGACACAAGATTTGCCATCCAAACATCTGAAGCGACCTTCAGCACATACTGTAAATAAGCTTCAAGAGTTAGTTCAAAAACTTTAATTTAAGGGTTTTTGTTTTTCTCACGTAATCAAACAGTTCATGGTAACGAACTGTAAGTAAGGAGCGACCCGTCTCAATGGTAACCGAAACTCTAAAAAACGAAATTTTGATACCAATAGATACATCAAAAGAATCAGATTTTAATTCTGGTTTCAAATATATAAGTTTCATCAGGTTTAATTATACCTATCAAAAGTTACGCGCCTGAGAAAATTTGGCTGATTTTTGAAAAAAGGGGGGAAAGACCCTCTAAAAGTTATAGAACCTTAATGAAAATCACACCATCATATTCAGCGTATCAGAGAACCCTACTGTAGAGGTTTCAAGCTCGTATCTACAAAAATGTGGAATTTTCCATTTTTTGCCAGAAGAAAGATCACGGATGCGTGTTTATTTTTGTTTCTTGTTTGTTTTTTTTGTTTTGTTTTTTTTTTTCCCAGGGGTAATCGTATCGACCCAGTGGTCCTAGAATATCGTGGGAGGGCTCATTGGAACGGAAATTAAAAGTTCTAGTGCCCTTTTTAAGTGACCAAAAAAATGGAGGGCAACTAGGCCCCCTCCCACGCTGATTTTTTTCCAAAGTCACCCGATCAAAATTTTGAGATAGCCATTTTGTTCAACATGGTCAAAAATATTGTAACTATGTCTTTTAGGATGACTTAATCCCTCGAGGCCCCCAGGGGGAGGGCTGAAAGTTATGAACTTTACCCAATGTTAACATATAGTATTGGTTATGGGAAGTATACAGACGTTTTCAGGGGGAATTTTTTTCTGGTAGTGGGGGTGGGGGTGGTTCGGGGGTTACATGGGAGGATCTTTTCATGAAGGAAGTTTTCATGGGGGAAGGGACATTGCTATGAAGGGGTCGTCGGATTTCCCATCATTATTTTTTTTAAAAAAAAAATCAGAAATTAAATATAAAAAAAACAAGTTTTTCAACTGAAAGTAAGGAGCAACATCAAAACTTAAAACGAACAAAAAAATATTAGCTATATGATTGGGTTCACCTTCTAGTCAATGCCTCACTCTTTAAGCCAAATATTTTTTAGTACTTTCATATGAGCTATTTATTCTAATTAACGGCCTTTGTGATTAAGGGGTCATTTTTAAAGAATTGGAACGAAATTCGAACTTTAACTTAAAGAGCAAGGTATTGACTAAGGGGCAAACCCCCTAATATACGTATTAAAAATATACGAATATAGAAGTTCGTTACGTAAGTTAATTCGTATGTTACGTATGTTTATTACTAATAAAACGTTCGTAAATAAAATTCAACAAGTTTCGAGAAAGCCATTTAACCAAATAAAAGTAAAGTTAATATGCAAATTTCGTTTTAATTATTCATGCACGGTGAGCCAAAATCAAAACCTGCATTAATTAAAAAACGTTCACAAATGAAATAAAAAAAACAAGTTTTTTTTTAACTGAAAGTAAGGAACGACGTTAAAACTTAAAACGAACAGAAATTATTCCGTATATGAAAGGGGCTGTCCCCTCCTCGACGCCCTGCTCTTTACGCTAAAGTTTGACTTTCTCGTAACTCAATTTTTTTAAACAATAAAATTTTGTTTCAATTACAAATTTTTTTTAATTAACTTTAACGAATTCACACCATCAGATTCAGCTTATCAACGAACATTATTAAAGAAGCTTCAAACTCCTATCTGCAAAAATGTGGAATTTTGAATTTTTAATTAACTTTAACGAAAATTACACCATCATATCAGCTTATCAGAGAACCCTATTAAAGAAGTTTCACGCTCCTATCTGCAAAAAGGTGACAATTTGCATTTTTTGCTCGAAGAAAGATCACGATGCGTGCCCTCCGATGCGGTTACTCGGGAGAATCTTTCCGTGGAGGATGTTTCTTTGGGGTAAGGGACATTTCTATGAAGGTGTGCGCCGTATTTCCAAGCATTATTTAAAAAACAATCAGAAATTAAATTTAAAAAAAAACAAGTTTTTTCAACTGAAAGTAAAAAGCAACATTAGAACTTAAAACGAACAGAAATTATTAGGTATATATGAGGGGGTTCTCCCCAAAGTCAATACCTCGCTCTTTACGCTACAGTTTTTTTTAGTGCTTTCAAAAGAGCTATCTATTCTAATTAAACGGCCTTTGTGATTCAGGGGTTTGTGAATTAATTTTTCTTTTACCTTTTAACGTAAAGAGCGTTGTATTGACTAAGGGGAGAACCCCCTCATATACGTAATAAAATAAACGTAATTAAAAAAAAAACAAAAAAAAAACAAAAAAAAAATAAAAAAATAAAAAAAAACGATACGGCTCAATAGTAATCGAAACTTTTAAAAACGGAATTTTGATGTAAAAAAATGTTTCAAAAGAATAGGCTTATAATGCTGATTCTAAATATATAAATTTTAGTAAGTTTAGTATTACTCATCAAAGGCTACGAGCCTGAGAAAATTTACCTGATTTTTTAAAGAGGGAGGAAACATCCCCTACAAGTGAAAGAATTTTAATGAAAATCCCACCGTCAGATTCAACGTATCAGAAAACCCTATTACAAGCTCATATCTGCAAAAATCTGCAACTATATCTGCAACGTATTTTTTGCCAGAAGAAAAATATACGAATATAGAAGTTCGTTACGTAAGTTAATTTGTAAATTACGTCAGAACCAAATTTAGAGACAGCCATTTAGCAAAAGAAGAGTAAAATTTTTATGTAAATTTTTTTTACTTATTCAATGACGGTGAGCCAAAATAAAAGCTGCATTAACTAAAAAATGATCAGAAATTAAATAAAAAAACAAGTTTTTAAACTGAAAGTAAGGAGCGACATTAAAACTTAAAACAAACAGAAATTATTCCGTACATGAAAGGGGCTGTCCCCTTCTCAACGCCTTGCTCTTTGCGCTAAAGTTTGACTCTGTCTCACAACTTTATTTTTTAAAGCAATAAAAAACTTTAGCGTAAAGAGCGAGGCGTTGAGGAGGGGACAGCCCCTTTCATATACGGAATAATTTCTGTTCGTTTTAAGTTTTAATGTCGCTCCTTACTTTCAGTTTTAAAAAACTTGTTTTTTTTTATTTAATTTCACACTAAAGATGAATTTGATATCAAGTTTCTTCCTGTTGTAGCGTCTGACACCTACTGGGAAAATGATATTTGACATGTAATCAAATCTCAAGAATTTTCCACAGATGTCTAAATTCAAGGTTTACCATTCAAGGTCATTTGAATTTGTATTTTTCTGTTTGAATTTGGTCGTTTTGAAATTCGTTCGAATTTTGAAATCCCTTAGATCAAGCTCTTGCCAACTAGTGACATCTATTAGAAAAAACTGTAACTTGCATTAAAAGGACAATATACTTGTGTCAGTAGTATGGGATCTATCCATTCACCCACAAGGGTAACAACTTACAAAAATTTTGGGGAGACAAGTTTTCTTCTAATGAAGACACGCAAAAAAGTATTTATTAAAATCTGTGTAATTTTTTTTCGATTTCTTCAACGAAAATACAAAAAAAGGTACTTTTCAACATACAGGAAGGAATGTCTCCCTGACCTCCCCTCCATGTATGGTCTTCAAAGCTACTCAAGCTTTGTGGCACTTTTTCCATCCATTGCGGAACACTAGACACATAATTGATTGATGTGAAAAATTGTTGTCATCGATTTTAGACAGTTATCTTTCCATATATGCAATTGAAATACATGCCTAAGTTCACTGACACTGCTAAACTGAGGATTTTTCAACTTTTGCAAACAGGGCAAAATGCTGCAGATACGTGTTTATGCCAGAAAAATCTTAGCACGGGATTTTATTAAGATTCTTGCATACACCATTTGATTGGCCTCTTTGAGCTGAATTCAGTGGTATATCTAACTCGGAAAGTGACTTTTCAAGTATATACGAGTTTTTACATTTGGAGTTTTGACGGCCGCGTAATTACAATATTACTCCACATCTTTTTATAGAGAATGACCTAAACTAAAAAATACGTAAAATTTTCCATTTCTGCGCGTATATTTTAAGGCTTTTTGCAATCTAAGAAAAATACAAAGGAAATTTTGCAAATGTAATTAGGCGGAGGAGTAAAGCTGAATCTCAGCTATCCAATGATAGAGATTGGTGGTGACAACCTTCTGGTAGTGACTATTGGGCACAAATAAAGATCTACTATCCCTAATTTCAGTCACCGTCATTTACTTGCAGGGTTGCCACTCCTAGCGATTTATCATGATTTCTAGTAATTTTTATATTGCCTAAAATTCAAAAATCACTAAATCAACCCAAAAAAATCCCGAAAATGAAAGTGATTTTCTTTTTTCACCGGGTGGCCACCCGGTGAAAATATCCGGAAATATCCTCTAGACAATTCAATCTCGGTGAAAATTTACCCCGGACAATTACCCTTAGCAACTCCACGTGTAAAATTGAGACGGAAAAGAAAAAGCAAGACAATTAAAAAGAATTTTGTATAAAAAATCTGGCAAATTCCCCCTGTATAATTTCACCTGACAAGTTCACCCCCTGGAAACTTCCCTCCCCATAGAAAATTCCCCGTTGAAAAACCCCCAACAAAAAAATTGCCCCCCCCCCCCCAATTCTAAAATGTATACATACTTCACAATAACAAATACCATGTGTAAAAAATGGGCAAATCTTATGACTTAAAGACGCAAATAGCGACGAAAACCACACTGCCTTTCCATCATAAACAAATAAGTAGAACAACAGGGAAATTTTTATACAAGACAGTGCAACGCAACTTTAAATGAATATTTCGACCCTATATCCAAGGGCCGTCCTCAGCAAAACAGACGAAGAGAATAAAAACACTATAAAAGAAACTTACATTAAAATTCAATCATTAAAACTGTTTTAAAAAAATGTTTTAAAATAGCCCTAATATCATTACTTCAAGGAAGTTCAACCAGGACTGGTACTCCAAACGAAATGGACAGAGAACAATTCATTCAGATGGAATTAAAACACTTACAGACAAGCTTTTAAAGCTAATCTCGCCTTCTTGGCAGCCAGCCTAGAAGGTCTATTCGTAATAGGTTGAGCGGAGTTATCTACTGGTTTTTTTAATATAATTAGTCAAATCATTTTTAATTAAATAGGGCATTAAGCAAATATTACCCCAAATCTCTATTTAAAGAAATATTACTATTATATGATAACCCACATATATGATATATGTGGGTTATCACATATATATGAAATAGTCACATATATGATAACCCTAGTCATAAAATGCTTTTTGAAGAAACTTGCCTTATTAGCAATGATTTAGGCATAAAACAGGTTGTTCGAGAGGCAATTGAAATTAAAATAAAATAAATAGTAATATTTCTTTAAATAGAGATTTGGGGGAATATTCGCTTAATGCCCTATACACAAATTTAATTAAAAATGATTTGACTAATTATATTAAAAAACCAGTAAATAACTCCACTCAACCTATTACGAACAGACCTTCTAGGCTGGCTGCCAAGAAGGCGAGATTAGCTTTAAAAGCTTGTCTGTAAGTATTTTAATTCCATCTGAATGGATTGTTCTCTGTCCATTTTGTTTGGAGTACCAGTCCTGGTTGAACTTCCTTGAAGTAATGATATTAGGGCTGTTTTAAAACATTTTCTTAAACATTTCTAATGATTGAATTTTAATGCAAGTTTCTTTTATAGTGTTTTTATTCTCTTCGTCTGTTTTGCTGAAGACGGCCCTTGGATATAGGGTCGAAATATTCATTTAAAGTTGCGTTCCACTGTCTTGTATAAAAATTTCCCTGTTGTTCTACTTATTTGTTTATGACTTAAAGACCTTTCCCCTGGGGCTATGGGGGTCATGTTATATCCAAAGGCACAGTTATTGGACCTTTCAACTATGATGAGCAAAATGGCTATTTCAAAATTTCGATCGGACGACTTTGGGAAGAAAGGGGAGGGGGTTTCCCCAGGGGCTATCGGGGGTCGAGTTATATCCAAAGGCACAGTTATTGGACCTTTCAACTATGATGAGCAAAATGGCTATTTCAAAATTTCGATCGGACGACTTTGGGAAGAAAGGGGAGGGGGTTTCCCCAGGGGCTATCGGGGGTCGAGTTATATCCAAAGACATAGTTATTGGGCCTTTCAACTATGATGAGCAAAATGGCTATTTCAAAATTTCGATCAAACAACTTTGGGGGGAAAAAGGGAGGGGGAGGGAGCCAGGTTGCCCTCCAATCTTTTTGGTCACTTAAAAAAGGGCACTAGAACTTTTAATTTCCGTTCTAATAGCCCACTCATGATATTCTAGGACCATTGGGTCGATACGATTATCCCTGAAAAAAAATAAAAAATAAACGTATAATAGACGTAAAAATAGATCCGTGATCTTTCTTCTGGCAAAAAAATGCAAGATTCCACATTTTTGCAAATAGGAGCTTGAAACCTCTGCAATGGGGTTTTCTGATACGCTGAATCTGATGGTGGTATTTTCATTAAGATTTTAATACTTTTAAGGGGGTTTTCTCCTTTTTTCAAAAATCAGGAAAATTTTCTCAGGCTCGTAACCTTTTATCGGTAAGACTAAACTTAATGAAACTTATATATCTAAAATCAGCATAACAAGCCAATTCTTTTTATATATTTATTGGTATCAAAATTCCGTTTTTTAGAGTTTTGGTTACTATTGAGCCGGTTCGCTCCTTACTTACAGTTCGTTACCACGAACTGTTTGACATACGCATGTTGACATTTTTATTCGCCTGGTATTATTATTGTGTATGTAAGACTGACTGGTAAAATAATTTCAGATTCAAACAATACAATGGTAATTCTTTATACTATGAACGATATCAAAACAAAAACATTTTTCGCCCCACGGGCCCATCAAAGGTATATTCACACCTGAAATCCAATACTTTTTTTCCTTTTGGTTGTTTCAAGTGTCATTTTTTAGGGCAGTCCTACAATTTTGTCAGTGTTGTCACGTTGAATCGTAAGAACAAAGAGTTAAAACTAACTCGATAAAAAGAATTTTCGTCTCTAGAAATTCAAAAATTAGCAATTTGGTGGTTCCTAAAGACAATTGAACCTCTTCAAATGAACGCTACGCCCTCTTAAGCTGTATAATGTCCTATTTTTTTGTGTTTTCCGCAGATTTTTTAACCAACTTTTTTTATGATTTGGTGCCCGCTGCTATTTAAAAAATACATAACTACATATGGAGGTATTTTCACTAAAAATGATTTCATGATATTTTTTTTAAGGATTATATGTGTAAGTTTCTATTTAACTAATTAAAAAATACATATTTATTTTCACTTTCCTTGCTATTTTAATGTTATGATTATATTTCGAAATAATTTTCCAACAAGTAAACTATCAGGATTTTCCAGGAAATGAGGAAATGCACGTAAAACTACTAATGTATATAACAAAAATGCAGAAGAGTTATTTAGAAAAGCACTTGGTAGGGAGATAACATATATAAGATCCTCAGATTAAGGATCCTAAAACACTTAGGACATTAGTGCTTGCTTGAGTGTAGAGCCTTAACTATTATTTATTTTTTCACCAACACTATACAGTATAATGCGTGGAGTAACATGTAGAAAAACACATAAAAATACAAAAAGAAATAGAAAACACGTACATAGCAATAAAAAATTTAAACTCCGGATTATTTTTTATACTTTATTTAATCTTGATTTTTTTTCAATGAAAAAAAAAATGTATGGAATTTCGTATTCGGGTTTTATTTTTCCAGAAACATGCATCACACAGAAGCAATTTTTTTTTACAGAATATGCATCTTTTAATTCAGTCTTGAGTTTTTTCCCTACTTCCTCAGATTGTGCCATTCACTTCCTTAGATTGCGCTAAAAGAGAATTCAAGTTTCAGTTATTCAAAATATGAAAAGAAAGTTTGACTGCTATTTGGGGATTCTAAGCAACTACTTAAAATACGAAAACTTTCTATCAAAATTGACGTTTCTCTCATTAACAAAAAGTTACAAATAAATTCCAAATTGGGAATTCTAACACCAGAAATTATTGTAGAAGTAATTTTTTGCACAATATTCAATATTTAACTCAATCTTAAGTTTTTTTGCCCCCCACTAATAGTGCTAAGGTGCCAATCACTTCTTCCCATTAATTCAAAAGTAGATGGCGCTAAACTAAAATCCTGTAAATTATAGAAAAATTTGTAAAATTCGTAAATTCTGTTGCGAAAATGAGAAGAAGTTTGATTGCTGTTTGTAGATTCTGGAAAACCAGTTAAAATGTTAGAATTATCTATCAAGATTGACATTCAAGTACAAAGTAAAAAGATGCAAAGAAAATTTTGTTTTGATTTGCAGAACTATAAACTACGCAAACTATAAACACTTTTATGCTACGCAGAACTGTAAACAAACTTTTTTTTTTTACAGAATATACAACATTTACCCTTGGTTCGCACTTTTGTATCGTTTTTGCTTCATCCGTCAAATTTCATCCGTTTTTTGCACCATGTTTATGCATTATAACAGTTCAGATGTTTCGTCGAAATATTTTTACTAAACCATTTAAAGCGCTTACATTATTTTGAATTGAAACCTTTTTTAAACCAGACAGTGGGAAGTAACTGAGAAACTAGTCATATTTATCAGAAGTCGTCTATATGACAAAGGATATAAGAGCCATTAAAAAAAAATAAATTAATCTTCAAGGCCTGGGAGGACTTTTTCAGGGAAATGAACATACTGTAGAAGATAAAAATTACATTGTTAATTAAGCATAGCTAGCCTAGACTATGGGCCAACCGTTTGAATATTTTTTCTTGGCTTCCAGAACTAGGCTTAGCCTATTCCTATGTCTAGACTGTCTAATGTGTCATACTGGTTTTTTGCGCTTCAACGGTTGTAATAAGCCGTTTCTGTGTGACCTTTTTTGTGAATTTCCTGCATCAATTATCCGTGAGCTGGTTTGCGTTAAAATAAAAATATGTATCTGTTTGAACCAACGGTAAATTCAACCTTAAGCCTTAAGTTTTTCTCTATTAAGGTGGCAATCTCTTATTCAGATAATTTAAAATAGATGGCAGTAAAGTATTTGAGATCCAGTTTTAAAAAGGGTATGAATGACTTTGATGGAACCAGTTAAAATGCCAGAATTTTTGACAAAAATTGGCTTCTTCATCATTTGAAAGCCACCTTTTTTCCACCTTTGACATTTGCAAAAAACGTCATTTCTGTCAACCTTAATCTCATGCCATTAATCAACCAACCATTAATCAACCTTAATCGTATTCCTTAATCTCATGCCAATCTGAGGTGCTTTTTTGGCCTATATTATAGCAATAAGGGTTTACAATCTCTACGTCATTGTAAGTCTATTCAGTATAGCATGAAACATTATATTAATGTATTTAATTACACTAAAGGGGGAGGGAGTACCCCCTGTATAAAACGATAGGGAAATTTTGTAAAACTCCCTTAAAACTGTAAGAACGATGATCCCAAAGTTCTTTTGCTATTTCAGATCCCCCCTCCTGATAAATATGTCATGGGCGCACTTTTTAGTGAATGAAAATCATTCAGGGGTAATCGAAGCATCATTTTATAAATATCAAAATATAATTTAAAAGACAAGGATTGGGAGAGGGGTCGCAGCCTCTCTCGTATTTAAGAGAGCCTTGGAACAAACAGGTCGGGGTGAAAAATTTTAACAAAATAGAGACTCCTGTCAATAGATACCAGAGCTCCCAAAAAAGGATCCCACAAAAAGGAGTACGATCTTGATGAAAATTATAGATTGAAATTGAACAACTATCACATCCTTAAAGCTATTATCTACAAAATTACGAAATTCCATAGTTTACCAGAGAATGATGAAAAAGCAAGAGTGTGTTTTTAATCGGGAGTGACAATCAAACCAGTAGTCGTAGATTATCAAAAGAGGGATCTTTTTAATAAAAAATTTTAATCTCGTTACCTTATTAAGTTACCAAAGTACGATCAAGGCTAAGTGATTTTCACCATAGTAGAAAAAACAAGATTTAGTTAAGTGTTGTATATTTTGTAAGAGAAAAAACATCAACCTTATTTGGGGTTTTGGCAATAACAATAAGGAGTTTATCAATATTTTTTGTTTAGAGAAGAAAATTAAATTTTTAGGATAATCCTGGTATTTTAGGTGGTTTTTTAAACTCTCCAAAAAAGGATGTAGTCTTTTCTTTACTTTTTGGACTACTGAATCTCAAAAATTTTAATGGAATCTATTTTTAGTGCAATTTGTTGAAGTGATTTGCACATTTTTAGGGGTAAAGCTCAAGGTGTATTAAATTATATATATTCTGAAAAAAAACTTCTACTTGATTTATGGCTCTGGCAGTACTAGTATGGAATTCCTCTGTATTTCTTTGTTCAGGGAAAAAATGTCAATTTTGAATAGAAAATTCTTGTGTTTTTAGCACACCCAAATAGCGATCAAATTTCGTTCCCTATTTATGACAACTAGAAATACAAAATTTTAGTTTCGTTTGATTAATGTGATCCAAAAACTTAAGATTGAATTTGGCATAAAAAGTAGTTCTGCTTGATGCTTCATTTTGGTAATACACACAAAGAATATTCTTCGTTTTTTGGAGCAGTGAAGACGTTAAAAATAGAATAGCCAAGGCTCAGGGTGTTTTTTTCACAGATGAAACAAGTTTGGAAGTATAGGAAGTTAAGTCTGCGAACCAACATTAGAATGCTGGAAGCTACAGTGATGACAATTGTCAAATATGGTTCTGAAGCGCAGGCACTCCGGACAACGGGCGAATATTTGCTCGATGTTTTCCAGAGATTTTGCCTACGGATTGTTTTGAGTACCCGGCTGACTGACGGTATTTCAAACAGTAGGCTGCACGATAAGTATGGTTCAATCCCGCTTTCCAGGGCTATAATGAGAGAAAGGTTGAGATAGCTAAGGCACGGTCTGCGGATAAAGAATGACAGATTGCTAAAGTTCGTCCTTTTTGACAAACTGGGTAGGGCTAAACGGACAGCAGGTCATTCGCGGTTGGGTGGGAGGATGTCATAAAGAAAGATTTAAGCGAAATAGGAACTTCCTGGGAGGGTTTAAAGAGAAAGACTTTGAATAGATTGGGATGGATGAGGAAATACGAGGTGTGGGGAGTATCCACACTTCGATCACTCTCAATCTTAAAAAAGACACTAGAACTTCTGATTACCAATCCAATGAGCCCACTCCGAAGTTTATACGATCCCCCTTTCTATATAAAACCTTATATGTCCCATGGAATAACTTAGAAACCTGGCCCTAAGGGATGTGGGGGGGAGGGGTCATCCTCAAAGGCACAATTTCCAGACTTTTCAATTACGTTGAACAAAATGGCAATCTAAAAATTTTGATTGGATGTGTTTGGGGAAATGGTGGGCTTGAGAGAAGTTGCCCTCCAATCACTTTCGACAATTAAAAAGGGCACTAGCCCTTTCAATTTTCAATCAAATGAGCTCTTTTCAAAGTTTCTACGACAACAAATGGCCGTTTCAAATTTCTATAAGACACATTTCGGGAAAATATGAGGTGTAGGGGGGAGGGGTGTTCATCTTCCGAATTCTCTAAATCTTAAAAAGACCACTAAACTTCTGATTACCAATCCAATGAGCCCCCTCCGAAGTTTATACGATTACTTCTTCTATATATACCTTATATGCCCACAGAAAATAACTTACAACCATTGCCCTGAGGGATCTGGGGGGTGGGGGTCATCCTCTAAGACATAATTTCCGGACCTTTCATTTACGTTGAACAAAATTGCTGTCTCCAAATTTTGATTGGATGTGTTTGGATAAATGGTGGGCGTGGAAGGGGGGTTAGTTGCCCTCCAATCACTTTCAATTATTAAAATGGACACTAGCCCTTTAAATTTCCAATCGAAAGAGCCTTTTTCGAAGTTTGTATGACAACAAATGGCAATCTCAAAATTTCTATCAGACACATTTCGGCAAAATATGAGGTGTGTGTGTGTGTGGGGGGGGGTATCCACCCTCCCAGCACTCTGAATCTTAAAAAGGGCACTAAAACTTCCGATTAGGAGTTTATACGACTACCCTTCCTATATAAACCTTATATGCCCCCAGGGCATAACTTATAACCATTGCCCTAAGGGCTGTAGGGGAATTGTCATCCTCAAATACAAATTTTTTGGACCTTTCAACTACGTTGAACAAAATGTCTATCTCAAAATTTTGATTGGATGGTTTTTTGGGAAATGGTGGGCGTGGGAGGGGGGTTCGCTGCCCTCCAATCCCTGTGGACTATTAAAAAGCGCACTAGCCGTTTCAGTTTCCAATCAAATGAGCCCTTTTCAAAGTTTCAATGGCAACTCCTCTGATACAAAGTGCCCTAGTCTACCCCCCCCCCCAAAAAAAAAAAAAATTATTAAATAATTCATTGTGCCCACGTCACTCTTTACTTAGGCAGCACTATTGTGCTGTCTATGATTGTTAAGAATCTCAAAAAGGCAGACAAATTTCTCTCCTTGATTTTGACAACTGGATCTCTCAAATTCCCTAAGAACTCAAAAATTTTTGTTTAATCTTAACACACTCCAAAGCCAAAATCTAGTGAAAGTTGAATGACTCACAAAAACTGGGCGCCCATAGGCTGTATTTTAGGGGGGGGGGACTTACCTGGTCTAATTGGCATTTTCAATGTTGTATGATTGAAATCTCAAGACAAAATGTCATAGGCAGTACGATAGCGCTGCCTAAGCAAAGAGCGGTGTGGGCACAATAAATTATTTATTTTTTTAGGCCAGGGCAATTCTTATTGAAAGTAATGTCATACAAACTTCAAAAAAAGCTCATGGAGGACAACCAGCTCCCTCTCCCTCCCCCACGTCAATCACTTCCCCGAACGCTTCCAATCAAAATTTCGAGATAGTTATTTTGTTTGACGTAGTTTAAAAGCCCAGATATTATGTCTTTGAGGATGAGACCCCCCCACCACAGTCCTCAGGGCAAGGGTTGTAAGCAATGCCCCGAGGGCATATAAGGTTCTTATGGAAATGGTGGTCGTAAAACTTCGGAGAGGGATCATTGGATTGGAAATCGGAAGTTTAAGTGCCATTTATAAGGGTAAAATTTATGACAGGGGAAGACACGAGACAACTATTTTGGTCAGCATAGTAGAACGGTCCAGCAACTATGTCTTTAGGGATATTGGGCGTCTCCATTCCCCACAACTATGCAATTGGCCCAATTATACTATATTAATTAAAAAAAACTTTCCGAAAAAAAAAAAAGTTTTTTTCAAAGAAAAGTAAAGGCCATTTTAAACTTAAGCTCAGCAGATACAAACACCTTTTAAAATTCAAACTCAAAACGACCAGGAATTACTATTAAAGAATAAATGAAACCCAAAACGAACAGAAATTAAATAAACAATCATAACAAAAACATACAACAAGTATTGATATAAATGAATAAATAGATCTTAAAGCGAGTAATGCTTAAATTGAATATGAAAATCAAGCTTGAAACAAACAAAAATCACCAAAAACAAGAGATTGGGTATGACATCCTTCTCTTCATCCTTCATTCATCCTTCTCGCAGGCCAAAAGGAGTTAAGTTCACCGACGGGCAAGTCCTGCACTTCCATTACTGTCTGAAGAAAAGAAGAAAACTAGCCTTGTGTCGCTCACTACCGCCGATACAATGCACCATATACTAGGTATATATCAAGAGAAATTTCAGTTAAAGATATGTGGGAAGATTTTCGGGAGCGATTCCCAGAAGAGAATTGTTCGTCGCGCAGTTATGGAGAGATGTTGAGAGCGATGAAGATCTCCAACAAAATGCCAAAGTCAGACGTGTGTGAGCATTGCGATGTTTTTAAGTTGAAGGATAGCGAAGGCTCCGCAACAGATTTAGAAAAACATGAGTATCAGTTTCATTGGCAAATGGCTGAATAGGCACGAATACAGCTACAGAGAGCCGTGAAGGATAGCTTTTCAACAAAAACTTTGGTTTTCACTGTCGATATGCAAAAAGTTCTAATACTCCCAATAATGCCTGCTGTTAAGGAGTCTTTTTCATGAGCCGCCTGGTATGTTTCAACGAAAACGTTTGTGCCTGTAAAAAGCCGAACAACAGGGTCGGCTCCTCTCGCAGCCTATTGTATTGTCTAGCACGAGGCAACTTACGGAAGAAGTGCAGACGCAGTTGCATCAGCTTATCATGCACTTATTGACGAGCATAGGGACACAGATGAATTCATATTTTATGCCGACAACTGTAGTGGACAAATAAAAATTACATTCTGTTTTCTATGCTAGTGAGGATTTTCGAACGAACCCTAGGCACCCGCCAAGATCACCATCAAGTATTTGACAAAAGGTCATACTCATATGTCTGCCGATGGACTCCATGGACTTATCGAGGCTAAAATTAGGAAGAACAGAAATGTTGAGGACTTTGGCGCTTTGAAGAAGCTGATGGAAGATTCCAGGGAAAATACTCGCGTCAGGGAGCTTTGCCTCAGTGACTTTCGCGAGTGGAAAAACGAAAAGTCCTCCAAAAAGAAGAAAGATAACCAACCGGTGCTGCTACAGAAAGTAGTTGAAGTTGTGTTCAAAAAAGGTGAATCCTCTATGTTTTATCATGAGGATTTGAGCAGGAGGAGCTTGTCTCTTACGATTTCCTTACAGTTGCAGCGAAGAAAGAACTTGGTAAAGGATTGCCAAAGTCTCTGACACAACCGAGGGGAATAAATGCCTCGAAAAAAGGTAAGATCATGACAAAGTTGGTACCACAAATGAGAGACCAGAGATCCAGAGAATTCTGAAAAAAGATAGCAACGGAAGACAAAGCGTCTGACCTCACTTTTGAGGGTTGTGAAGAACAAGATGGACTATAATGATGTTTGCTTTTTTGAGTTCCTAAAAGTTTAATTGAAGTCGACTGTTGTTCCTGTTTTCGGGTCAGTTTCCAAATAACCGAACAATTCTTTCATACGTTCTTTTACATTAAAATAGTTGAAGTTATGGTTCTGAGAATGCGATACATAGGAGAAGTTTCTGCGCGATTTTGACCCCTGCTTTTTGCCTTTTACAGGTGTGGGTGGCATCAGAGGGTAGTTTTCAACATGATCTATTCAGTGAGTAAGAAAAAAATGTCGGTAAAAAGTTTAATAGCTGAAAACATTGTCAAAAGTTAAATTTTTTCACATTTAAATGAAAACGGCAAAATGGCACATACCTCCTTTTGGTCTGCCGAAAGACGTGAAAAAAGGAGATAAGTGACAAAAGTGCCAAAAGTAAATGGAAAGTTGGATTTTTGAAAGCACCACGTGATTCAGCACCAAAAATTACGCCTGGTCATGTTCAGAAATGATTCCCAGCAACTTATTTTCCTAGTTTTAAATTGAGTTATCACTTATCGCCTTTTGGTTTGCGACAGCCGATCTGCCTTAGCACCTTGTGTTTTCAGCTGCTAACCAAGCTACGAAAACTGCTGGTTTTGAGGCTTGTATTCAGAGTCTCAAAAAACACAAAATAAACAAGAAGAAGAAAAAAGTAGTCCGTAAAAGTTCAAACATAAACATTCTGTTGGTTGCCAAAGACAACTTGACAACAAATTGCTTCACAACAAGTGAAGCAATATCTTCTTAAGCTGTTTGGTGTTATTTGTTTTCAGCTTATTTTTACTCACGTTTCTCTTTTTTAAGTTTGCTATCAGCTATTACCAAAAAATGCATAAACACTTTTGATGGTCTATTTCGTCGAAAATACATTCTTATGATTTTTTAAGATAAATATGGTTGCATAAATTTCCAATTAACCAACTCCTGCAATCATACCTCAGTTTCACTCAAACAGCAAGACATACGTCAATGTCACACTGCTTGCAACATCACCACATCGTCACGCTTACAGACATCGCCAATGTAAAAGTGCTAATCGCACTAATGCCCTCGTTATGTAAAACCTGTCTGTTTCTCAAGCCTGAAAAGCAGAAAAAGCGCTGTCTTTTTGCAGTATAGCCTACATTGCTTGTCCCGTTGACCGTGCCTTCTGTTCTTCAGTTCCTGCATTTTGCTGTATATTCGTGCCTCCTGCCCTCTGGTATACATGAAGTTACCAACTGCAAACCTCTTACTTGATTAATTAAAAAAAAAATTCCACAAAATAAGTTTTTTCAAGAAAAGTCAAGAACTCCATTAAACAAAAAATGAGCAAAAATCAAATCAAATAATCTACCAAGCGTGAAACTACCACAAATCAGCGTCGATAAATCAATGAAACCAAAAAAAACAAACAGAAATTACAATAAATAAACCGAGTCAAACTCAAAGCTGGCAGAAATTAACATAAGTTGGGCACAAAACCCCTATGTCTTCCCAAGGCCAGAACAAAATTTACACTTTACTGAAAAAAATATATAAATGTTTTTACTTTTATAACTTTAATAAATCAAATAATATTAACATTTTGATTACTAAATATCAGTATATGTATATTAAGCTGACACTGTACATTCATTTGTATTTTTTCAGTAAAGTACAAATTATGGTCTGGCCTTGGGAAGGCATGAGGGTTTTGAGCCCAACTTTTTGTGAATTTCTGCTCGCTTTGAGTTTGACTCGGTTATATATTGGTTCGTTAGACATAGGTCTCAAATTTTTAGGCATTGCCTCAAACCTTGCCACCTAGCTTGCATGATATCTTTGTCAAAGGACTATTCAACGTGAAGCGGAAAAATTGCAAGATGAATTGTGTTTCCCCAGGTTATGCACTGGAATCCAAACTCAACCTTGAATCAAAAAAAAAGGGAGGAATAAAGGGAGTCACACTGAACTCAATGGAAGTTGCCAAGTGGACTACCACCATACCATTCTGTGCTGAGGTTTCCTCTGCCCTTTATCGACTTGCTGGAATTGAGAGCATGAGTGAAATTGATGGTGAAGGAAGCAAAAATCGAACCTTTGAGAAGCGCCGAGAAAACCTTGTCAGTAATGTGGTCTCTGTTGTCGAAGACCATATTGATCCCTTTACATGTGATGAGGAATCATTCGTGAATATCATTTCAAATCAAGTCGTTGATGAAGCAGTGGCAAAGAACCTCCTGAGTGCACGTGCTAGTGGTTTAAAAGCATTGGAAGCATACTTCGAAGGAAAACCCAACCCCTTTTCCAAGGTTAAAGTAAAGACTATGGATTGCGATACAAAACAGGCCAAACGTTCAACGACCAAGACCGGTAGCAGCGTTTATGCTGAGCTGGAAGCTGTTAAAGGATTTTGGTTACTGTTGGCACTAGTTAAGGATCTACGCTTGAGATGCTAAGTAAGATCATGCTACACGAACTTTTGCCCTACGCCCCAACAATATTTGAAGCAGTAGCTAGTGAACGTATTAAACTTCGATCGGGTACGAAGTCAAGTTTCTTGAGTTCATTCGCACCTCTGCAAGTTTAGAAAGTTGGCCTAGCAAAGTTCCGATTAACACGGTCACGGGAACTGGTGTGGTGGTAGATTTCATGCCGTTAATCCAGTCGCAAGTGCCAGACAAAACCGAAACCGTTGAGGAATTTTCGATACGTATCCTTGCAAGGCTCTTAAACCGACTCCCAAAATCTACAACCGATGTGCACATTGTAGCTGATCGGAATGACGGAGTGTTCTGCCTTTTAAACCTTTCCGAGAATCCTATTGTTCTAAAAAACAGTAGTGGATGTCATGAGCGGAGAGGAAATACAGTGACGAAGAGTTTTATCGTTACGAAGAGCATGGTGCTAGAAAACTGGGATATTTTGCTTATACAGTCAGAGAGTAAGGCAAGACTTATCGAATGTATTTTTGAATTATGGAGCCATGTCTGTCTTTCTGAATTAAAAATTTACCATTTACCTCTCTGGTGGATTCAGTGATAGAATGAAGGTGCTAAAACTGGTCCCATCCAACATGACTATAGATCCGAGCCTGGACTACGAAGCGAACTTGTGCAGCACACATGAAGAAGCAGACACGCGTGTTGCTCTCCATGTTGCCGAATGCTACACAAATGGATGTTCTCAAGTAATTGTTGAAGCAAATGACACAGACATTGTTGTCATTTTGTTACAGAACTATCGTGAAATATTCCTCTGCAGGTGTGACCAAGGCTATGAACCCGAGCTCTACGTTTAGTTCCGTGACAAAGTCTTTCCAATCCATAAAATTGTGAATTGAACATCGTGGGCTGTTGTAGAGTCAATAGGGCTGCTACATTCCATTGGTGGATGTGATACGGTCAGTTTTTTTTCTCGAATGGCAAAAAAAACATTTGCTACATCTGCTGTTAAATCACAGCTCATTCAAGAAATTGCTGATCTTACACAGAAAGTGAGGAGTGATATCAAAAACATCATTATGTACGAGCCCGAAATCTTGCGTATCTGTACAAAATTGGCTGTATCGGTATATAGCAAAAAACAGTCCGAATTTGATTCTCTCAGTGACCTTCGAATTCATTTATTTCCCAGAAAAAAAACTTGAACAGCTTACCCCCAACAGATGGTTCTTTCGTATATCAATTCAAGAGAGCTATATACTTCAGTGGAGCATTATTCTTCAGGTTGTGATTCCTAAGCCCTATATCTTCAACCCACTTGAGTTTGGCTGGACCCATCACGACAATTTAGGAGTCAATCCAGTGACTTCAGCACTGACCCCCTGGCCTCCATCTGTCAACAAGGCTTCAACCTTTTGTTACTGTAAAACTGTGTGTGGTAAAAAGTGTCCTTGTTTGGGGATAAAGCCATGCGACATTCTTTGCGCATGTGGTGGGCGATGTGGTGCCGACAGCGACGATTCGGACGAGGATTAGCGGGATTTTTTTTTGTATGTTTGGAGAAAAAACCGTTGGGATGTGCGGGAATTGTATTTTGACAGGCTTTACCTGTAGCTTTACTTACAGTACTTACAGTACTTTAATCATGTTACAGGTTTCAGCTTTCTGCTTCTGTCGAGCATGGTTCTTCCGTGTCCGTTCACTACCTTGCAAAGCTTCGTAGGTTGATTACAATCTGGATTTACAAATATATTTGTAAGAAAATCGGAGTTTATAGCAAATTAAATAGCATGTAGCAACTAAAGTTTAAACACGATGACCAAGTTAACACTACCGTTGGACTCGGCGTCAAAATTTGGCATAAAAACATGTCCTGCAATACCATTAATAAAAAAAAAAAAAAATTTAGACCTACAAATAAGGAATTAGCTTATAAAAAACGAAGTTAAATTGGGTTGCGAAGTAAAGTTCATATTCGGATTTGGCGTTAAATTCTAGCATAAAAGATGAGTTACATCATCATTTGGACAAATGTATTTTTGCATATATTTTTAGGCCCACACTTTTTCAAAATATTCTAGACGGCTTCACCGTACAGTTTAAGCTTTGAACTTTACGGCAATGTGAAGCTAAATACGAAAGGTAAATTCTGGACAAGAGTGAACAACAAAAAATTATTAGAAAGATCCGAGATACGTGGTTTAGTTGAAAATGAACCTTTGAATTTTGAGATTTTCGGGGAGAACCATTTTAGGACCAAATTGAGATGTCGCACCACTAAATCGGAGTGGTACAACCTTAGAAAAAAAACAGTCTTTACACGTTTTATAGGCCGAAAAGGGTTGTTTTTTTGCTTTTACAAGGTCAAGCCATGATCTCCAACTTTGCCCCCCACCCATATTCAGATTCAACGTGGTTGATTTAGTCGGAAAACTATTGTCAAATTGACTGTGTCTTTCTGACCACCTCAACTCAGAAATAAACGAGATGCGCTTTAGTGGCTCCCGGACTAGATATAGCCTACATCGCTTGTCCCGTTTACCGTGCCTTCTGTTCTTCAGTTCCTGCACTTTGCTGTATATTCGTGCTCCTGCCTCTGGTATGCATTAAGTTACCAACTGCAAAACCTCTTACTTACTTAATTAATTAAAAAAAAATTTCCACAAAATAAGTTTTCAAAGAAAAGTAAAGAACTCCATTAAACAAAAAATGAGCAAAAAATAAAATCAAATATTCTACCAAGCGTGAAACTACCACAAATCAGCGTCGATAAATAAATGAAACCCAAAACGAACAGAAATTACAATAAATAACCGAGTCAAACTCAAAACGAGCAGAAATTAATATGAGTAGGGCTCAAAACCCCTATGCCTTCCCAAGGCCAGAACATAATTTGTACTTTATTAAAAAAAAAATACAAATGAATGTGCATTGACAGTTTAATATACATATACTGATATTTAGTAATCAAAATGTTAATATTATTTCAGTTATTAAAGTTTTAAAAGTAAAATTTCTTCAACTTTTTCAGTAAAGTGCAAATGATGTTCTGGCCTTGGGAAGGCATAGGGATTTTGAGCCCTACTCATGTTAATTTCTGCTCGTTTTGAGTTTGACTCGGTTATTTATTGTAATTTCTGTTCGTTTTGGGTTTCATTTATTTATCGATGCTGATTTGTGGTAGTTTCACGCTTGGTAGATTATTTTATTTTGCTCATTTTTTATTTAAGGGAGTTCTTTACTTTTCTTTGAAAAACTTATTTTGTGGAAAAAGTTTTTTTAATTAATTTACAAGAAAATGAAAGAAGAAGAAAATCTAGAAGAGGAAGAATTATTTTGTGTAACTAAGAATGTTTTCGCCATTTTTTTTTTCGCTGCTAGGTACGGTACTTGACTTGACTGCAGTGAAGTCAGCTATAGTTCACGACTAGTTAGTCGGACCTCTTCTATTCCTTTCAAAACATTTGGATAAAATGGAGATAAAACTTTATCTAAACATTTGATGAATTCAACTATAGTTCAGTTGAAAATTATTATTAACCCATTATTTAGAGGTTGGTGTAAGTAGGGAGTCCTCCTAACTTTATTTTAAACACATTTGAAAAATTAAAAGATAATATGTTTATTGATCCTAGGATAATTGATAATTATTTGTAAATGGTGTAAGGGTGGTCAGAACAGTGAAAGGGGTCCACCTCAACTCAGAAATAAACGAGATGCGCTTTAGTGGCTCCCGGACTAGATATAGCCTACATCGCTTGTCCCGTTTACCGTGCCTTCTGTTCTTCAGTTCCTGCACTTTGCTGTATGTTCGTGCCTCCTGCCTCTGGTATGCATTAAGTTACCAACTGCAAAACCTCTTACTTAATTAATTAAAAAAAATTTCCACAAAATAAGTTTTTCAAAGAAAAGTAAAGAACTCCATTAAACAAAAAATGAGCAAAAATAAAATCAAATATTCTACCAAGCGTGAAACTACCACAAATCAGCGTCGATAAATAAATGAAACCCAAAACGAACAGAAATTACAATAAATAACCGAGTCAAACTCAAAACGAGCAGAAATTAATATGAGTAGGGCTCAAAACCCCTATGCCTTCCCAAGGCCAGAACATAATTTGTACTTTATTAAAAAAAAAAAAATACAAATGAATGTGCATTGACAGTTTAATATACATATACTGATATTTAGTAATCAAAATGTTAATATTATTTCAGTTATTAAAGTTTTAAAAGTAAAATTTCTTCAACTTTTTCAGTAAAGTGAAAATGATGTTCTGGCCTTGGGAAGGCATAGGGATTTTGAGCCCTACTCATGTTAATTTCTGCTCGTTTTGAGTTTGACTCGGTTATTTATTGTAATTTCTGTTCGTTTTGGGTTTCATTTATTTATCGATGCTGATTTGTGGTAGTTTCACGCTTGGTAGATTATTTTATTTTTGCTCATTTTTTATTTAAGGGAGTTCTTTACTTTTCTTTGAAAAACTTATTTTGTGGAAAAAGTTTTTTTTAATTAATTACAAGAAAATGAAAGAAGAAGAAAATCTAGAAGAGGAAGAATTATTTTGTGTAACTAAGAATGTTTTCGCCATTTTTTTTTTTTTTTTCGCTGCTAGGGTACGGTACTGACTTGACTGCAGTGAAGTCAGCTATAGTTCACGACTAGTTAGTCGGACCTCTTCTATTCCTTTCAAAACATTTGGATAAAATGGAGATAAAACTTTATCTAAACATTTGATGAATTCAACTATAGTTCAGTTGAAAATTATTATTAACCCATTATTTAGAGGTTGGTGTAAGTAGGGAGTCCTCCTAACTTTATTTTAAACACATTTGAAAAATTAAAAGATAATATGTTTATTGATCCTAGGATAATTGATAATTATTTGTAAATGGTGTAAGGGTGGTCAGAACAGTGAAAGGGGTTTTGCGCACGGCGGCAGCCGCGCGTGCGCAAATATTTTGACTTGCACTCTTTTTTGGCCTTGATTTGCACTCTTTTTTGACGTTGGCGACCCTGAATGGTAACCCCCATGCCTTCTCATGACTAGAACATAATTTGCGCTTTACTGAGAAAAAAAAATAAAATAAATAACCGTGGATTGTCCATTATAATAGTTTAGAAACAAATTTGGGCTATATATTTGCACATTAGTGAGTGTGGGGGGGGGGGGGGGGGGGGGGGTTAAGCATTGCATATATTAAATACGTAAGCTAACCTAGGTACCTTCCTATATATATATATATATATATATATATATATATATATATATATATATATATATATATATATATATATATATATATATATATATATATATATATATATATATATATATATATATATATATATATATATATATATATATATATATATATATATATATTTATATACTCTCATAACAACTGCTACGTTTGTTAGTTTTGTCCTTTGTTAGCTGTAAACGAAATTTTTTCATACTTGCCCAAGTTCTTTCTAGCTCTTTGCAGCTTGCCCCATTCAAGTGCTAGAGCAGAGAGACAGTTCTGGATTTTGTCGGTCAGCAAAACGAAGTATCGGAATAGGCTAAATGTCTCGAGTGTTTCGTCCCTGATGAAAACGAAGCAACTTGTTCTCAGGTCGTCAAGTGGAGTGCATGACTGGGTGATCCCCAGTGATTTGACTTGGGCTATCAAAAAATGGAAACAAGTAGATCCCTTCATTCAGAATTCGATACTAGTGGATACTTTAAATTTGGATGAGGCCGAGGACGATTAAAGCCTTTTAAGTGCGACTTTTTTTTTTATTTATGACTGCATATCTTTCTTCTTACTTTTCAATTTGTACGATTTGCCTGACCTGAAGACTATTGACACAATGTTATTTTTTTAAAACTAATTATTGTATGTTATATGTTTTCTTTTTTTTGGCAGCCCTAGTCAAATTTGAGGTGCACGTTTTAATTTACATAATTTTACAACTAAACCGGTAGCCGATTGCGTCATTTCCGTTTTGAAGTAACATAGATTGTATTGGTTTTTGATTCCCTTGAATGCGAACGAGAGAGAATCCAGAAAAAATCAGTTCACACTATATGCCGAGTAAACGATTTTACCCGTAAAAAAATGTGCCGATCTGAAAAACTCAATGCGCAACCGCCTAAAAAAAGCGCCAAAATGGCAGAAATGCATTGCATCTGGCCACTTTTTGAAATTGTTAACCCTCACCTCCAAAAAGTGCCAACCCCCATTCAAACAAAGTCCTGAGTATATGCCTATGTGCAAATGTGAACCATGATCTTGGTAGTCATAGAAAAAATTAGGTTAGGTTGAATAGCACCCACTTCAACCTAACTTTACTCAACCCACTCCAACATTGGAGCCGCATGGCCTTTACTACTTCGGTTTCGATTAAGAATCAACCGTTGAATTTTTCTAGCAAAAATATGCCGAGTAAACGATTTTACCCGTAAAAAAATGTGCCGATCTGAAAAACTCAATGCACAACCGCCTAAAAAAAGCGCCAAAATGGCAGAAATGCATTGCATCTGGCCACTTTGAGGTCAAGTTGAACTAGAGCTCTTCGTTAGGTTCAACAAGAGACTGATGAAGTAGGATGGAAGCAAAAATGTACTTTCGTCGAACGAATCCAGCCTGAAACCTCAGGTTTGCTTGGATTTTATGAATTCCATCTAGTTTTCATCCTCGTGTAAATGGGCTCTTAAGGGCTGGGGCAAACGTAGCTGATTTCGGGAACCGATTTCAGCATCAGTGGGAAAAGGATAGTGGCAAGAAACATTTGTTGAAAGAAAAATTTATGGCGTGAGATTTTCAAAACAAAAAATCATGGACACAAATATTCAACTGGAGTTTATTAATAGTTAAATGATTGATTTCAGCTTAGTTCTCAGTTTAGTTCTCAGCTAAGTAGCGGCATCTTTCACCACCGACAGCTCTGGCTGAATATTTATTTATATCTCTATTTTTTGTGATGATCATGCTAAAATTTTTAAAAATCGGCACCCATCGGTGCCAAAAAACTAGAAAATTTTTTCAATTCAAATCGACGCCGATTTCTTTTAAAATCGTCGCTGATTTGGAAATCAGTTCCCGAACTCAGCTACGTGTGTTCAACCCTTTACTGTAAATAAGGACGAATAGAGATGGCTTAATATAGCACTATCGTTGTGCCATTATTATTCTTCGGTTGTTGGGCAAATATTACTAACAAAAGTAAATTGGAAAATTTTGAATAAGTGTAGAGGTAATTTCAATATGCGTAGAGGTATCTTACTTTGTTAGGTTATTAGCAAAATATTGCTAGCAATTGAGACGGTATAATTCATCTAAAGATACATTAATTTATTTTTTTCAGCTGGTATAACAAAATGGCAAAAGGAATTTGAATATTTAGCATGCCAATTATTTTTGAATAACCAAAAAAAAAAAAAAAAAGAAGAAGCATTACCTACCAAAACTATTACAAATTCTAAATGAGATTGATTGAAATTATTCCTGACAAAAAAAGGTCACTGGTCCCGAATAAGCAACAGTAAGATAAAGCTCAATAGTTCTGCCCGGGGAAAGTCTGAACCTTTCAAGGTTGTTCAGTATTGGGGGCGTTTTTTTCACTCATCAATGTACTAAGATCTTACATCTTTTGTCAGAAAACGCTCAAAAGTGAAATCTTTGAACTAAGATCTTACATCTTTGATCATTTTTGTGCAAACGTCTTTCATCATTCTGCTCTGATCAGCGGTCTGAGAAGAATGATGAGTAGATCATCAAAGTTCTCTCATCTTTGTTGCATATGGCAGAACAGTGGCGGTCTTCACACTTTTTACTAACATCAGTGAGCTGT
The DNA here is from genome assembly GCA_027921565.1 of Artemia sinica. Classification (NCBI taxonomy): domain Eukaryota; kingdom Metazoa; phylum Arthropoda; class Branchiopoda; order Anostraca; family Artemiidae; genus Artemia; species Artemia sinica. The sequence continues at coordinate 60,140,796 of CM051270.1, read as the reverse complement.
AAGATCTTAGAACAAAGATGAGTTAAAAAACGATAATCTTTGCAAAAAGATGTAAGATCTTAGTGCTAAAAAACGGGCTTATTATTTTGTCACCATTTTGAGCCTTGTGTTTACCTACCTGTCAAGGTCTTGTGTTATCAATCTTTGTTAGAATGTTCGAAGGGAAATCTTATTTTCAGAGAATTGTTTTAAATTAGTCGATTGCCCATACTGAATAATCTTTGGGAAAAAATATATCATTTTTATATAGTAATTTTAGTCGAATTATGAAAATCCATGTTTTATATACAATATTAATAAAATCATTGTACTTGCATTTTAAAGCGTTGCTTCATGATAAATTTTTAGTAATTTAAGCCCTCTTTCAGACTAAGTGTCACTCTATCACTGCCACTCCTAGTGGCCCACTCTTTGACTTTTAGTATTTCAATTTTATTAATCCTACAAGTTATTTATTGTTGTATAGTTTATCAATTTTTATGTTTCTTTGGATCTGTGCCTTGTCTCCCCCTTCTCCCTTTCGATATATAGGACCTCTTTGTAATGAATTTTTGCACACGTGTTTGGTCTTACGCACAGTATCTTATGGCATTTCCAAATACTATTACCGCACTGAAAAAATTAAAATGGTTATCTTGTCATCTAAAAGAAGCCTAACCCAAATATTAACAAAAACAATTTATGGTGACTATACAAACCTTGAACAATTTGTTTGGCTTTCTGAAGAAGAGGTCCAAATGATAACTGTAGTAATGTAATAACCTAACGAACAATGGTAATGAAAAGAAAAATAATTTTGGCATAAAAAAGCTTGGATTTCTACTGTTTCTTAGAAGGAAGAAAGAGAGTATAGCACGTTTTAGAAAAGTCGAAAAAACTTGTGAATTGTTTGAGAAGCAAATTGGATAGAATGAGATGGTCAATCGGTGGATCTGATTCATTTTAGGAGGAGGAGCTTAAATCCAAGTTTAGTAAAGGTGAAGCTTAAAATTGAGGTTCCTTGAATGGTTTAAACAAGGTTGAATATGCTTGTCAATGGTAGACTTTCTACCTTATAGTTGAAAGTATGCATTAAAGGGAAGGGGGCGTGTATTATTTAGGTGACTTTCATTGTACCTTTTGAGTTACCACAGTTGAACAGTCCTGCTCAACCGATGTGTCTTGTCCCAGTGATTTACTAAGTGGTAAACCACCGAGTGCGCCGAACTGCGATTTACTGTAGAAATATAACGGGGATCATCCTTACTTTTACCTGTCAGAAGCGAACATATATGTTATGTTTCGCAAAAGTCAACACACTTAAAGCTGCTAAGAGTGGCAGTTTTAGCCCTTGCTAAAACTAAGATGTATTCAAACTCATGTGAGTAAAATGTAAAAAACAGAACCTGCGTCTTGAAATAGCTCCTCATTTGTATAGGAGGACTGTAAAAATCTATTTTAAATATACGTATTTACACATACACTGTTTAACTCTTCTAATTTTCATGAACTGACGTCTATGAGTCAGTAAGTTGAGAGCCTTAATATTGAAGTATACAAACAAAATGGAATGCTGAATGGAATAAGACACATTTATATCGGTATACTTTAATTGTTTGATTTAGTTCAAATTATTGATGCAGTTTTTTTTTTGTCTTGGATAGAATTACTAGTTTTGTTGGTATTTGATTTTGTCCAAAAGCTTCCCATAAATAACAATGTTAAAAATACAGGTGCATGAAGATGTAATAACTTTATTGATAAAGCAATTCAAAGTTTCTAAATAATCTTCGTAACAAGGAATTTCAATAACAGGTTTCAACCAGTCAAAACTAAGATTTTTAGATGTACCTGTCGCTGAATCATTTTTTTATACACTATGGCCCCCTTGGTCCAAGAACTTGCTTAGGTAAGTTGTTCCAAGCCGCTTGGAAGAAAAATTTGGCCTTTATTGGGGGAACAGATGTTTTTTAACTAACTATAACAGGATCACCCAAATAAGACACTTTGCTTGGACACTTGCAATCAACAACTATATCGAATGAGGTGGTATGTCTACAAATCTTCGATAAAAAAACATATTAGAAAAAACCTCAGACCGAAAAGTCAGCCTGAACAACCCTTAAATTTCTTATTTGTCTTTACAGCCCATAAGTTCATACGCATACAATTTTCCAAAATGTCAATATATTTACTAAAAAAAGGTCTGCAAAAAGTATAGGTGGAGCTGATTCTTGTTTTCGTGAAGCGAATTTTAAGGATTTTGAAGTAAATTTCGGTAATTCTAGGTAGTCTATGCTATTATATCCAGTGATTGTGTCCAGTGAATTTTAGTAGTTCCAAGTAATCTATGCTTTTATTTCCAGTGATTGTGTTTAACTGACGTCTTCTATAACTCAAATCATGAAAATAACAGCAAATAGACTACGTTCAGGATGGCTGGTGGGGTTGGTGGACAGGTGGCATCTGAAATTGAAACAAAGAAAATAAAGATTTATATAAATGCTATATAAATTCACCAAGTTCAAAGATTTTCAACAGAGATGTAAGACGTAGGCCTGAGAAATTCAATTAACATTAACATTCGGTTTCATGTTTGGGTGCCCACGGTAAAATTCAAGTTTTAAAAACATCGGCAGTACCTAGAGTTTTTTTTTTAATAGTGGGAGCTGCAGCGCATTAATAACTTGATAATTTTCTGCTTGTTCTTGTAATTACCTGTTTTTGAAATTACCTGTTTTTTTGTTTCTTACGCAATATAATGTCTTTTCATACTGTGCCTGTTCAAAGATATTTGATTATTATGTACTTATTATTATTATGTAAATATATGTACTCAGCTTGAAACTATGTTTTTTTTTTTTTTAAGGTTTTTGAATTGTTGCAATCCCTTGCCAAACAGCGAATAATTATTTGTAATAATTGAAAGTTTTCGTTTTTTGGGCCTTCCTGCTGACATTAAATAACTGGCGGCGTTGAAACATGTAAGCTTAATGACGTAGCGAGTTGAAATTATCTTAATCATACTTTTTTCTTCGGAATTCAATACTCTATCCAAACATGATGATTATTCCCAATACTAATCTTCTGAAATAAGTTTTAAAACTTTATTTGTTGACCATTATTTCTCTTTCTACTTTAAATTGCACGCGTTGCATAAGCCTTAAACAGATAGCGTTACAAACTTGAAAAAACTGTAAACAAAACTCGAGATAGTTTTTTCCTAATCTTTCAGGTCATTTTTAAGGGTCAAGCACCCCTTTGAGCTATCTATTCGGGTATAATCGTAATCAGCGTGTTCGATATGACTAGAAACTGCTTTCAAATTGCGTGAAACAGATGTGTCATGACGAACTGAAAATAAGCATCTTTTTGTCTATTGGCGCCCGTACTACTAACTCAATACCTAATATGATTTGGTATATATTGACCGGAATCTCCTAGTACCCACCTCTTCAGGACACTAACTTTTGTAAAATTCTACTTAAGCTACTTTTGGCTATCTTAGAGAGGGGCTATGTTAGTAAAATTCTACTTTAGCTACTTTTGGCTATCTTGGAAAGGGGTTAGGTTAGGAAAATGAAACTTTCAGGGACAGGTCTACAGGCTAAAGCATGGGTAAATATTTACCAAATCATATTATTGAGTTACAACTAAAGTGAATAGGCCTATAGCTACCACTCAATGCTTTTTTATTCTCTTTATGAATATAATAATCATTTTTGCCAGAAATGAATTTTAGCCCCCACCCCAATATATACCAATTCAGGGTATATATTTGCACATTAGGGGGTGGGGGTTATTTTATTTCTGATGTAAATGAGAGGTAAGTTTAAACTTTCCCCCCACCCCCCTAATGTGCAAATATATACCTTAAATTGGCATATATAGGGTGGGGGCTGGAATTCATTTCCAACAAAAATGATTAGGCCTATTATATTTGTAAAGAGCATAAAAAAAGGCATTGAGTGGTAGGCTATATTCACTTTATTTGTAACTCAATAGCCTAATATGATTTGGTAAATATTTAGGCCTACCAAAGCATGTCCCTGGAAGGTATTTTGAAGTACCTGCCCCACTCCTTCTCCCTCTTGAGGGTCCTGAAATTTACCTACATTACAGGTCCATACCTATTGAAATTTTGACAAAACAACATTTTACCTTGATTTTCAGTTATCAGTTTCTTTTTCTCTGGCTTTAGTTATGAAAATGCAATTCCTGTTATTTTAGTAGAATTTTAAACCATAGGCCTATCAATGTTTTTTTTTCAAAACTTGGGAAATGTATTTACATATCTTTAAAATCTTATAAATTGGGATTGAGCAAAGTTGTGAAGCTGAAAACAATTTTTCTGTACTTCATTTAAGCAGGAGATCTATTTTGCAAGGTTTCACTTTTATAACACACATATTTAAAGAGGGTTTAAAAACCCTCTAGAGGGAGAAAGAGTGGAGGTAGGTACTTCAAAACACATTCCATGACATACTTTAACCTGTAGATCCATCCCTGACAGTTTCATTTTCCTAACCCAACCCATTTCCAAGATAGCCAAATGTAGCTAAAGTAGAATTTTACCTTAATTTTTTAACAACTAATGGCAAGTTTTGCATGAAGTGACTAAAGCAATCAAAATAGACCAAAGCCCAAATTAGGCCTGTTGAGAAGGAAACATGTTATGAAAACAATTCTTGCTTCATAATAGGTTGTGCAGAATAATTGTTGTTAACCAAGTCTGACAACAGCTCCACTATAATTTACCCCTCCCCCTCTCATATGTACATACAAATCAGAGCTGGAGTTAGGTTTTTTTTCTTGGGTATGGCAAATGTAGACTTCACTGCTCCTAGCGGCACCATCAAACACTGTTGATTTTACAATTTTTGCCCATAAATATTACAGGAGCTTGTTTTGCTGCCCCCCCCCCCCCCATTTGTGGAATATGGGGCACTTGTTATTTATAGCCCAAATTACATTTTTACCATTTGTTTTTCTGATTCTTGATTTTTTGTCACAGCTGATTTAATTTGCCACTACATGGGTTGAAACAAGAATGATGAATAGGATATAGCCTACATCATTTGGGCTAGGCTATATATTTGCACATTAGGGTTGGGAGAGAGGGGTTGGTGGTAAATTATAGTGGAGCTGTTGACGAAATGTATTAACTGCAATCATTCTGCATATTATGAAATAAGAATTGTTTTCTTAACATATTTCCTTCTCAACAGCCCAAATTCAGTGGGGTTGCCTCTTGGTTGTCATACTTTGCCTTTGTTTTTATAAAACAAACTGGTTTAGTCTTTTTTTTTCTGACCTTTTTTTTCTAACTTTTTTTTCTGACCTTTTTTTTTCATTTTAGTCTGCCTAATTCAGTTTGTTGCTAAGAAATGGTAAGGGTCTATCCTCAGCCGTTTTTGTGGAAAGTGTGAACCTTGGGACAGATTGACGAATGTGACATTATTATTTGGAATGCTGCCAGGGCCAAAAAGAATTCTTTTTGCTAGTTATTGAGCTTTAGCATAGTGTGTGATTTGAATTGGAATTTTATATTCTTTGCTGGAGAGGACTATTTGAAGTTAGACAGCTAAGCTGTTGTTCCATGGAGCAATTTCTCTACTTTTGACTGGAAAGCTCCGCTCCAGCAAGCAAACAGGCAGCTTCAAACCAAAGTTGAACTGAAATCCAAAAGAGTTCAAGATGTGTGTGGGTTGCCTGGCCCCATTCCCAATTAAAGCTGAAGCTTTCTCTTTGCTCCTATTTTAAGTAGTAATATTAGAAATTTTGCTTGCGGCAAGAAAATCAAACTTTGAACCAAGACAAATAAATTTTTACCTAGTTGCTATACAGATTCCAAGCATTGGTCCTTGAGACCCCTAGGGTCCTTGTACAGCTCAAGGTTGCGTTTACTAAGAGCTTTCGTTTTAGAGTCAACTTTCTCTAAGTTTTATAAATACTGAAGGGATAAAACAAGCTTAAGTGGGGTTACGACCTTTAACAAGAGCAGTAATATTTCTCTATTTCTCTCTTAGATTTGACTCAGTAAAACTGAATGTTTTAACGTTATAAAGGTTTATATTTTCCAGTGTAGCACAAAATCCTTTATATTGAAACACCTTTTTTTTTCAATGTAACACTAGTTCCCTGAAAAACCCTAACTATCGTTCAAATTCGCACGCTCTGCTAGCGATAGTAAGAGAAAAAATGCTAAGTCTGCTTAGCTCTATGGGGACTTACTTATTTTGATAAAAGTACCAAGGACATCAAAATTAAAACTTTTTGTCCTCTAGAGCCATCTTAACCTATTCATTTTGAAAACCCGAATTTTCTACTATTTTTATTTGGGTTATTATACAGCTATTAAGATCTTTCTCATTGCGTAAATCCTCTCCTTTATTACCACACTAAATCGTTAAGCGAAAACTTTTCCTGTTTCAAACTGTTGGTGGTACCGAACTTTAAGTGAGGAGTAACGCGGCTCAGTAGTAACCAAAAACTCTAAGAAACTTAATTTTGATACCAATAAATATATCAGAAGAATCGGCTTAGTATGCCGATTCCAAATATATAAGATTGGTTAAGCTTGGTGTTACCTATAAAGGGTTCGAGTCTGAGTCAATTTGCCTGATTTTTCAAAAAGGGGAGAAACATCCCCTAAAAGTCAAAAAATCTTAATGAAAATCACACCATTAGATTCAGCGAGTCAGAGAATCCTACTGTAGAGGTTTCAAGCTCCTGTCCGCAACAAATTGGAATTTTGTATTTTTTGCCAGAAGATAGATCACAGATGCCTGTTTATTTGCTTATTTTTCCCAGGAGTGGTCGTATCTAAAGTATGGTCCCAAATTATCGGGAGAAGGGTTGTTCGAACGGAAATTCAAAGTTCTGGTGCCCTTTTAAAGTCACCGAAAATACTGGAGGGTAACTAGCCCCTTCCCATGCCACTTTCCCCTCAAAATTGTCTGATCAAAATTTAGGGATAGCCATTTGTTCAGCATAGTTGTAAGGTCCAATAACCGTACTTTTGAAGATAACATGACCCCCTCCCCCCACAGCCCCTTGGGAAAGGTCTTTTAAGTTATAAAATTTGCCCATTGTTTAAACATAGTATTTGTTATTGGGAAGTATGTATGTATTTTTCCGGTGGGGGGTGAATTTTCTTCTAGGGGTGTTTTCCATGGGGAGAGAAGTTTCCAAAGGATGAACTTTTCAGGGGAAATTTTACACTAGGGGATTTGCCAAAATTCCCATAAGAACTTCTTTTTATACGATTTTCTCTTTGCAAACGCACTTTGGCAAAGATAAAGCAAGAAGCAAAAATTAACGTGTTGAGATGTTAAGGGAAATTCTCCGGGGTAAATTTTTACTGCAACTGAATTGTCTAGAGCATCCTTCTTTAGGGGGGGGGGGGGGGGGGGGCTTCGTGGAGGCGGAGGAAGATGTCCTGGCATTATTTAAGAAAACTGATCAGAAAATAAATATGAAAAAAAAACAAGTTTTTTCAAATGAAATTAAGGAGCAACATTAAAAACCTAACCCGAACAGAAATTATTACGTAGATGAAGGGGGTTGCATACTCCTCAATAATTTGCTCTTTAAGCTAAAGTTTGAATTTTGTCCAAATGTTTTAGAACGACTCCTGAAAGACAAGGCTGGTTTAATTAGAACAATGAAAAGCTTTTAAAAGCACTAAAAAGCTTAAGCGTGAAGAGCGAGGAATAGAGAAGGGGCAAAACTCTTCACATACGTAATGATTTCTGTTCGTTTTATATTTTAATGTTGCTCCTTACTTTCAGTTGGAAAAACTTGTTTTTTTTTTATATTTAACACACAAAAGGCCGAACTGAACGATTTAACAGCCCTATTGACGTGCATCATTTGGCCAATTATTTGAATGATCAATCGGGTGGTACAGCTGTTTACTGTTGAACAAGTATAGACGAATGAGAATATGTCAAAATTATGAAAGAAAAGATATGTTTTCGGGATTAGAAGAAAAAAGGATTCTATTGCTGTGTCAATAATCAACTAAAGGGATAAATTCAACAAAATGGGATAGCCTAATTGGTATTTCTAGAAATATATATATTTCTATATTTCTAGAAATATAGGTAAGTCAATTAAATAGTACTTTGAAGCATTAATCATGAAGAATTTTAATGATAAATATATTAGAGTATTGCTTACATTTTTAGCTATTCAAATATATATATATATATATATATATATATATATATATATATATATATATATATATATATATATATTATATATATATATATATATATATATATATATATATATATATATATATATATATATATATATATATATATATATATATATATATATATATATATATATATATATATATATATATACCCCGGCGCCACGCCGGCGGATCGACCGAACGCCGCCGACAACAGGCCCGGTCGAACGCCGCCGAAGTGCCGTAACGCCGCTGGCCCGCCACCGCCGACACAGGCGGCGGCGTTCGGTCGACTTTAAATTAATTTTGCGGCAATTCTTTATTGCGTCAACTGCAAAGTTGGAGCTTTTCCTTCTCGTGTGGTTTAGTATTTCGATTTGCTTGATTAGAAATCAAGCTGGGCTTGCACTATCCCCAAACGTTCGGGTATTACCCCGAAAATCTATGCGTCACCCCCCCAAAAAAAATTGGTTCCACGAATCCCCGAAAATCACGCAATAATGATGCCACCCTTAGCGGTTTGTCACTAGTGACTTTCCCTGCCAAATATCACTTTGTCAATTTTGAAATTGACAGCCGACAGATTGTTTCTACAGCTGAATTGTAAGTTTGCAGATTTTTTTTTTTTTTTTTTTTTTTTTTTTTTTTTTTTTTTTTTTTTTTTTTTTTTTTTTTTTTTTGCTTTGTTTAGATAAGATTTTCTTAATGTTTAATACTCAATTGTTGAACACCTGAATGTTTAATACTTAGTTGTTGTTGTCAATTATCAGTTTCCGGTATGCGGAAGCTACCCCAAAAATATGACTTATTAATAAATTGTAAATTATTGCCTAGGGGGGGATAGGGAGCTATCATTTTAAGGGATAAAACCTCATTTTTTTATTTATTGAAAGCAGGGATGCCAAAAGGATAATCATTTTTTTTCATTTAAAGGGGAGACAGAAGAAAATGATATCAAATTCCCTGGGAAACCATTGAATCAAAACAGTTCGTGGCAACGAACTGTAAGTAAGGAGCGACCCGGCTCAATGGTAACCGAAACTCTAGAAAACGGTATTTTGATACAAATAGATACGTCAAAAGGATCAGACTTGAATGCTGATTTCAAATATATAACTTTCATCTAGTTTAGCGCTACCCATAAAAAGTTAAGCGCCTGAGAAAATTTGGCTGATTTTCAAAAAAAAGGGGTAAAGACCCCCCTAAGTTATAGAACCTTAATGAAAATCACACCATCATATTCAGCGTATCAGAGAACCCTACTGTAGAGGAGAGGTTTCAAGCTCCTATCTACAAAAATGTGGAATTTTGCATTTTTTGCCAGAAGAAAGATCACGGATGCGTGTATATTTTTTTTTTTTTTTCTTGTTGTTTTTTTTTTCAGGGGTGATCATATCGACCCAGTGCTCCTAGAATATCGTGAGTGTGCTCATTGGAACGGAAATTAAAAGTTCTAGTGCCCTTTTTAAGTGACCAAAAAAAATGGAGGGCAACGAGGCCCCCTCCAACGCACATTTTTTCCCAAAGTCATCCGATCAAAATTTTGAGATAACCATTTTTGTTCAGCATGGTCGAAAATATGATAACTATGTATTTAAGGATGACTTAATTCCCCGAAGTCCTCGGGGGGAGGGCTGAAAGTTATGAACTTTACCCAATGTTAACATATGGTATTGGTTATTGGGAAGTATAGAGACGTTTTCAGGGGGGATTTTTTCTGGTAGTGGGAGAGGGGGGTGGGTTGGGGGCTATGTGGGAGGATCTTTCCATGAAGGAACTTTCATGGGGGAAGGGACATTGCTATGAAGGGGGCGCCAGATTTCCCAGCATTCTTTAAAAAAAAGACCAGAAATCAAATAAAAAAAAAGAAGTTTTTTCAACTGAAAGTAAGGAGCAACATCACAACTTAAAACGAACAGAAAATATTACGTATATGATTGGGTTCACCCCCTAGTCAATACATCCCTCTTTAAGCCAAAGATGTTTCAGTACTTTAAGAGGTATTTATTCTAATTAACGGCCTTTGTGATTAAGGGTTATTTTTAAAGAACAAAATTCGAAATTTAGCTTAAAGAACAAGGTATTGACTAGGGGGCGAATTCCCTAATATACGTATTAAGAATGTATGAACATAGAAGTTCGTTACGTAAGTTAATTCGTTAGTTACGTATATTTCATATTTCGTAATTATATTTCGTGGTCATAGTATATGTCGTAAGTATATTTCGTGGTCAATTATATAGTGGTCATAGGCGACACAATCGCGCTGCCTAAGTAAAGAACGATGTTGGCACAATGTATTATTTATTTTTTGGGGTTAGATCAGGGCACTTCGTATCGAACGAGTTGTCTTAGAAACTTCGAAAAGGGCTCATTCGATTGGAAATTGGAGTGGTTAGTGCCATTTTTATAATATCCTAAAGTGATTGGAAGGCAACTAACACCCCTTCCACGCTCAACATTTCCCCAAACACATCCAATCAAAATTTTCAGATAGCCATTTCGTTCAGCGTAGTTGATTTTCAAATAGAAATTATGTTTTTGAGGAGTACACCCCTCCACAGCCCTTAGGGCAAGGGTAGTAAGTTATGCCCTGGGTGCATATAAGATTTTATAGAAAGCATTGTCGAAGAAACTACAAAAAAGGCTCATTCAATTGGAAATTCAAAGTGCTAGTGCCCTCTTTAATAGTCGAAAGTGATTGGAGGGCGACTAACCCCCCCCCCCCTCTCACGCCCAAATTTTCCCAGACACATCCAATCAAAAATTTAAGATAGCCAATTTGTTCAACGTAGTTGAAAGTTCTGAAAATTAGGTCTTTGAGAATGACAACCCTCACACAGCCCACAGGGCAAGGGTTATAAGCTATGTCCTGGGAGCATGTAAGGTTTTTTATAGAAAGCATTGTCGTAGAAACTTCAAAAGGGGCTCATTCGATTGGAACTTGAAATGGCTAGTGCCCCTTTTAATAGTCGAAAGTGATCGGAAGGCAACTAACACCCCCTCCACGCCCACCATTTATCCAAACAGATCCAACCAAAATTTTGAGATAGCCATTTTGTTCAACGTAGTTGAAAGTTCTTGAAAATAGGTCTTTGAGGATGATAAGCCCCTCAGAGCCCTCAGGACAAGGGTTATAAGTTATACCCTGGGGGCATATAAGATTTTTAGCCATTTTGCTCAACATAGTTGAAAGTTGTGAAAGTTGTGAAGACCGTTAAGAATTATTACCCCCCCCCCCCACAGCCTCAAGGGCAAGGGTTGTAAGTTATGCCCTGGGGGCATATAAGGTTTTTACTAAAATGTTGTCGTATACACTTCAAAAAGGCCTCATTCCATTGGAAATTGAAATGGCTAGTGGCCTTTTTAATAGTTGAATGTAATTGGAGGGCAACTAATTGGAAATCACTTGATTGGAAATTAAAAGAGCTAGTGCCCTTTTTAATAGTTGAAAGTGATTGGAGGGAAGGTAGCCCCCCTCTCACGCCCACCATTTTCCTAAACACATACAATCAAAATTTTTAAGACAGCCATTTTTTTCCAACTTAGTTGAAAGTTCTAGAAATTATGTCCTTGAGCATGACACCCCCCCCCCATAGCCCTAAGGGCAAGTTATGGTTATGGTTTGGGGACATACGAGGTTTTTATGGAAAAAGTTGTCGTAGAAACTTCAAAAAGGGCTCATTTGATTGAAAATTAAAAGGGCTAGTGCCCTTTTAATAGCTGAAAGTAGTTGGAGAGCAACTAAGCCCCCTCTCACGCCCACCATTTCCCCAAACACATTCAATTAAAATTCTGAGATAGCCATTTTGTTCAACGTACTTGAAAGTTCTTGAAATTATGATTTTGAGGATGACAAACCCCCCAAACCCGTCAGGACAAGGGGGTTGTAAGTTATGCCGTTGGGGCATATAAGGTTTTTATAGAAATCATTTTCGTAGAGACTTCATAAAAGGCTCATTCAATTTATAATTCAATGGGCTAGTTTACTTTTTAATAGGCTAGTCGAAACTGATTAAAGGACAACTAACCTCCTCTCACGCCCACCATTTCCCCGAACACATCCAATAATATTGAGATAGCCATTTTTTCAACGTAGTTGAAAGTTCTAGATATTATGGCTTTGAGGATGATCACCCCCCCAAGCCTCAGGGCAAAGGTTGTAAGTTATTCCCTGGGGGCATATAAGGCTTTTATAGAGTGTTGTAATAGAAACTTCGAAGGGCTATTGCCCTTTTTAACAGTCAAAAGCGATTTGAGGAAAACTAAACCCCTCCCACGCCCCACCATTTCCCCAAAAACATCCAATAAAAATTGCCCATTTTGTTTCAACGTAGTGAAAACAACAAAGTTGAAAAAGGGTTGAGGAAAAGTTATGCCCCCTCCATATAAGGTTTTTCCCCAAAAACATCCAATAAAAATTTTGAGATAGCCATTTTGTTCAACGTAGTTGAAAACTTCAGCAAAAGTTATGCCCTGGGGCATATAGGTTTTGTACAAAGCGTTATCGTAGAAACTTCAAAAAAAAACGGTTGATTCGATTGGAAATTGAAAGTGCTAGTGCCCTATTTAATAGTCGAAAGTTATTGGAGGGAAACTAACACCCCTTTCAAGCCTACCATTTCCCCAAAACACATACAAACAAAATTTTGAGATAGACATTTTGTTCAACGTAGTTGAAAGTTCTGGAAATTAGGTCTTTGACAGTGTTGTCGTAGAAACTTCAAAAAGGACTCATTCAATTGGGAATTTAAAGGGTTAGTGCCCTTATTAATAGTCAAAAGCGATCGGAGGGTGAATACCCCCATATCCGTCATTTCCCCAAGAACTTCCGATCAACATTTTGATATAGCCATTTTGTTGAACATAGTTGAAGGGTCCGGAAATTATGTGTTTGAGTATGACAACCCCAACAGCCCTCAGGGCTAAAGTTGTAAATTATGCCCTGGGGGCATATAATATCATATAGAAAGTTTTGTCGTAAAAACTTCAAAAAGGGCTCTTTCGATAGGAAATTGAGAGGGCTCCCCTCCCCCCCCCCCAACGCCCATCATTTCCCCAAACATTTCCAATCAGCATTTTGTTCAACGTCGTTGGAAGGTCTGGAAATTATGTCTTTGAGGATGACAACCCTCCCCCCATAGCCCTCATGACAAGGGTCGCAAGGTATGCCCTTGGGGCATATAACGTTTTTATAGAAAGTTTAGTCGTAGAAGCTTCAAAACGGGCTCATTCGATTGGAAATTAAGAGGGACTAGTGCCTTTTTTATTAGTCGAAAGTGATCAGAGGGCAAATGTCTCCCTTTACGGCTATCATTTCCCCAAAAACTTCAAATCCAAATTTTGATATAGCCATTTTGTTAAGCCTATCAGAAAGGTCTGGAGATTATGTCTTTAAGGATAACAAATCCCCCCAGCCCTCAGGGCAGGGGTTGTAAGTTGTGCCCTGGTGACATTTAGGGTTTTTATAAAATGTGTGGTCATATAAACTTCAATGGAGGCTCATTGGATTGGTAACCAGATGCTCTAGTGCTTTTTTTAAGAGGCAAAGTGATCAGATGGCAACTACCCTCTCACCCCTACATACACGTCATATTGTCCAAATTGCGTCTAATAGAAATTTTGAGAAAACCATTCTATTCAAAATAGTCTAAATATCATTAACAAGGCTATTGGGGTTGAAATAACCCCAGAGATTAGGGGTAAGGGTTGTAAGTTTAGGGGTAAGGGAGTTGCCCTCCAATCACATTCGACTGTTATAAAGGGCAAACGCCCTTTGAATTTCCAATCTAATGAGCCTGTTTTGAAGTTTCTACGACAACGTCTTCTATAAACACCTTATATACCCCCAGGGCATAACTTAAAACCCTTGCCCCGAGGGTTGTGCGGGAGTGTCCTCCTCAAAAAGATATTTTCTATCTGGAAATCATCTACGCTAATAAAATGCCTATCTCAAAATTTTTATTGGATGTGTTTGGGGAATGATGGGCGTCAGGGGGGGGGGGGGGCTAGTTGCCCTCCAATCACTTTCGACTATTAAAAAGGGCACTAGAACTCTCAATTTCTAATCGAATGAGCCCCTTTTGAAGTCTCTACGACGGCCCCTTTTATATGAAGTACCCTGCTTTAACGAAAAAAAAAAAATAAACTGTACATTGCAACAATGATCTTATACGACCTCAAGGCATAACTTAAAACCCTTGCCCTGAGGGCTGTGGGGGAGTGTCCTCCTCAAAAGATATTTTCTATGTGGAAATCAACTACGCTGAACAAAAATGGCTCTCTCAAAATTTAGATTGGATGTGTTTGGGGGAATGACGGGCGTGGGGGGGGGGGGCTAGTGGCCCTCCAATCACTTTCGACTATTAAAAAGGGCACTAGCCACTCCAATTTCCAATCGAATGAGCCCTTTTCGAAGTTTCTACGACAACTCTTTCGATACGAATTGCCCGGGTATGAAAAAAAAAAAAAAAAAAAAAAAACACATTGTGCCCATATCGTTCTTTACTTAGGCAGCGCTAGCGTGCTGCCTATGATATGGTAATTTTCTACGCCTAAGGCCTACAAATTTTTACAAATTTCCAAATTTCAAATTGAAATTAGAAAATTCTAAAGCATAATTTTTTTTTTTACAGCATATACACCAAAAGCCATTTTCCAATAAATTAGATAGGAGAGCATCATCCCAGAAAACATTATATCAATTCTTTCATGCTTAGTTAGCTTTTAGATCAATTTAGTGTTTACTTTACACTAGTTTACTTTACGATTACTATTATCTTTTACTTTACTTACGATTATAATTTCACTTTACTAGTGTTTACGTTACATTCTTTTACTTTACAATTACTATTTCAATTACTTTACTTACGATTAATACTTTACTAATGTTTACTTTACATTCTTTTACTTTACGATTACTATTATATTTTACTTTACTTACGATTATTATTTTACTTTACAAGTGTTTACTTTACGATTACTATTATATTCTACTTTACTTACGATTACTAACTTTACTAGTGTTTACTTTACATTCTTTTATTTTACGATGGCTATTATATTTTACTTTACTTAAGATTACTACTTTACTTTACTAGTGTTTACTTTACGATTCTCCTTTATCTTCTTCTTACTTATCCTTTTCCACAAAAAACTGGAATAAACAAGAATAGGTATCTTAAACTGAAACAATCAGGTATTGCTTGATTTGGGCGAGTAATTTTAGTTGCAACTTTAGGCGAGCTTAGTTCTGCAGAGTAAGCTTATAAGGTCGATATGATCATGGTACAGATGCCACTGGGATAATTTCAAGAAAGCTGAATATCTTAAAGATTAATGAAAGAAGAGATTATAAAATAGGAGTGTTTGTATTTCAGTGTTTGAATGCTCTTGCACCAGTTTTTAATGAATATTTTAAAGCCTAATTCAATTTATGGTGATGATTCGACAAGGAATGGTGCTAGTCTTATATGTGAGCAACGAAACCCAACGAGAGTGAGTTATGCGACTAGACACAGTTTGAAATTTGTTTCCAGATTTCGTTCACCAAGCAGAAAGTGTACCAAAAACTGAAGAATTGTATTAAAAAAAAAAAAAAAAAAAAAAAAAAAAAATCTGGAATTTTGCAATCTTAAAGTTCGAGAGAAGTTTTTTTCCTGACCAATTGATTTTTATCCATTTTCTTTTATGTTCTATTTTAGCAGCTGAGTTGCGTTTTTTTTTTTTTTTTTTTTTTTTTTTTTTTTAATAAGTATGATGAATTAGCATAATATTTTCTTTAGTGCAACGTTGTAACATTGGGTTTTGTTTTTTTTAATAAAATTTTTTGAATTAAAAATTATCTGATACTTGTGCGCCACTAGTACACAGGGTACTGCGGTGAGCATGGTTTAACACCCTGCTCACCGGTAAAAATTTTTTAAATATAAACTTTTGTTTCGAACGAGTCAAAACGATTAGAAATGTTTCACTTCAAAAATATAAACTCAGTTAAATTTCATTTAGGCACATAGTACATTTTTTCAAATATTTTAAATCATTTTTCAATCTTTTCAAAGAGCATACAAAAAATAAAAGAAAAGGGTTTACAGTGAACACATCCAACGACAAAATAGCTAAGTATGAGCCAATATATAGACATATATGCCAAATGTAGATATATGCATACAGACCTCAAAATAAACATATACTTACAGATCTCAATGACATTTATACCTAAACATATGATAAAAAAAAAGACAGATCTAAAAATATAGCCAAATACAGACATGTACAGACAAATGAAAAAATTTCCGAATGAAAACGTTAGTTGCGAACGAGACGGATAGTTAAAATTTTTACTTCAACTTTTTGGTAAAATTAAATCTTATGTTTTTAACACATGCAGCGTGAATGAAAATCTTTTAGAAGCATTCACAAAATAATGCTAATAATGAAAAAAAAAATACCTCAAAGATGTATATAGCCCAACGAAAGCTAATATACAGACAAACATATACAGACGTATAAACAAATTACAAAATACTCGCACTGACACCGTATAGTTAAATACTTTATTTTGACTTTTTAATTTATTAATTTAATGACTAAATTGTATTTGGTGTTAAGCAGTGTTTAGGCTATCAGAGGCTCAGATAGTGGATTTTTCTTCTTTTTTTGTATTTTAAGGTTAACAAGTATATGAATCTCTTTCGTCTTAAGAACCTCTTTCTAAAACATGTCGAATTTCTTCTGTTGCTTCCGAAAGATCTAGCTTACATTTCCGAAAGACCAACTACTGTTAATTTCAAATAATATAAGTTGGATGAACAAATCCCAGCTGAGTCTTGTCGGTAATCTCAGCTGAAGCTGAGAAAAGAAACATTGAATAAATTTTCTCACATATGATGATGGAAAACAAGGTTAAAACCTGATTAATTATAACCTGATTAGTTGTAACGTGTTTAATTATAAGCTGATTAGTTATAACCTGATTAATTATAACCTGATTATTTTATTTTCGTTTTTATGGTTCACTCATGTTAAGATGGCCTCCCATATCCCACTTGTCCAGTATTTCTTTATAATTGTTTACAATTGTTTTTTTCATTGACCATTTATTTCTCTCTTTTTTTTGTCAGTACATCCAACTTCACATACACACAATTATTCTGATGGGGGGTTAATATTTTTACTAGCCCTCAGCTGTTTTTGGGAGTAAGGACATTTAGATGGCGAAATTCCGCACGTATCAGTGCCTTGGAATCTCGTGCTTCCAGTTTATTTACTCTACTATACTTTTTTACTTTACTATACTTCCACTTCACTTAACTATGCTTTTTACTTATTTACATTACTTTTGAATTTATCAAATTTACCAGGGCAAAAATTCTAAGCTTTATAATTCCCCATAGATCCAGTAGGCCTTCACTGTGTTGAGTTTTAGGAGTTCATTCCGTACTGAAGCAAAGTAAATGAAAAAACGTTTTATTTGATCCATCATATTTGTAATTTATCTACTAAAAAGTTCTTGCCAATATGAAAACACTCTGTATATTTGAGCTTACTTTGAATTAAATTTAATGCTTTTTTTTTAAATAAATATTGTTATACTACAGCAGATGAATTTGGCGTGTCTTTGAAGCTAGAGTATGCTCATAAAGCAAGAAATCTTGAGACAACTAATATCGAAATTTGTAACAACTAATATCGAAAATTTGTAAGTTACAGGTAAGGTAAGTTGTTTTTACTGTTAAGGTAAGTACACTATGTTTACACTGGTAAACATATTAACTGGTCTGATATATCTGTCAGACCAGTTCAGACGGATTGGGTTTATGCTGAACGTTGATAAGTGCGATTATATTTCGTTTAATTCGAGTGCGAGTCTCCCTCTTAACTGTGGTTTTTGCTCTATTCCCTATGTCTCTTCTTTTCGGTGGCTTGGTCTTCACATTACCAATAATCTCAGAACACTTCGGACTCTGACAGTTTCTAATTTTAGAAAAAATTCAGATTGGATATTCAAACATTGTTGCAAATAGAGGGAGGTACAATAAAAGGGCTTGGGAAATTATATTCTTCATTTTGTGATCATTCTATTCTTTTTTTTTATCTGGGTTTCTTCTAATTCTGAAGCCTAAAGATCTCAAATCTCCCAGGAGTTATTATTTTAAATAATAAGTCTTACTGGTACACCCTAATTTACGTCGTTTTATATAAATAATTGTTAGGTGTGCAAGTTTCCTTTTTTGTTTTGATGTACTCCACTTCTTTTTTGTTCATAGTGGGTAATAAATAAATTATGATTAATATTTATATGCTACTGTGAATGTCCAAAATCTGTTTAGTGTCGACATTCACCGGTGAATGTGCACAATTGCTTTTTCTCTGGTTGGATTCAATTAGCTTTGCAAATTAGCTTTGAGGGTAAAAGTTAAAGCTGGGTTATGGTAGGTTAGTTTGGATTAGGGTACATTAGGTTATAAATATCAGAAATGGGTTAAAAACAGAACCTAACCTGTCAACATCAAACCTTGCATAAAACTGAAAAAGTTGACTAGCAACGATGATTGAATCCAAGAAAAAAAAAAGGAGAATTCGGACATTCAGCGGTGAATGTCGACATTCACCGATTTCGGACATTCACGGCAACATACACATATAAAAAATCAAACAGTTCGTGGTAACGAACTGTAAGTTAGGAGCGACCCGGCGAAATAGTAACCGAAACACTAAAAAAACGGAATTTTGATAACAAAAGATACATCAAAAAATCAGATTTTAATGCTGATTCCAAATATATAAGTTTCATCCATTTTAGTTCTACTCATCTCAGGTGACGCGCCTGAGAAAATTTGACTGATTTTCGAAAAAAAGGGGGAAACACCTCCTAAAAGTTATAGAACCTTAATTTTTCGCCAGAAGAAAGATCACGGATGCGTGTTTTTTTTTTTTCCCAGGGGTGATCGTATCGACCCAGTGGTCCTAGAATATCGTGGGAGGGCCTATTCGAACGGAAATTAAAGTTCGAGTGCCCTTTTTAAGTGACCCAAAAAATGGAGGGCAACTAGGCCTTCTCCCACGTTCATTTTTTTCCCAAAGTCACCCGATCAAAATTTTGAGATAGCCATTTTGTTCGGCATGATCGAAAATATAATAACTATGTCTTCTAGGATAGCTTAATCCCCCAAAGTTCCCGGGGGGAGGGCTGAAAGTTATGAATTTTACCCAATGTTTACATATAGTACTGGTCATTGGGAAGTATACAGACGTTATCGGGAGGGATTTTTCCGGGTAGTGGTGGGGGGGGGGGTGAGCCGGGGGTTATGTGGGAGGATCTTTGCATGGAAGAATTTTTCATGGAGAAAGGGACACTGCTACGAAGGGGGTACCGAATTTCCCAGCATTATTTAAAAAACGATCAGAAATTAAATAAAAAAGGTTTTTCAACTGAAAGTAGGAACAACATCAATACTTAAAACAAAAGAAAATATTACGTATATGATTGGGTTCGCCCCTGATCATTACCTCGCTCTTTAAGCCAAAGATTTTTCTTAGTACTTTCATGAGAGCTATTTATTCTAATTAAGGGCCTTTGTGATTAAGGGATCATTTTTAAAGAATTGGAACAAAATTTGAACTTCAGCGTAAAGAGCGAGGTATTGACTAGACGGTGTACCCCCTAAATTAAATATTAAAAATATATGAATATAGAAGTTCGTTACGTATGTTAATTCGTAAGTTACGTATATTTATTACTAATAAAAACGTTCGTAAATAAAATTAAACAAATTTCGAGAAAGCCATTTAACCAAATAAAAGTAAAATTAATATGCAAATTTTGTTTTAATTATTCATCTGAGGTGAGCCAAAATCAAAACCTGCATTAATTCAAAAACGTTCAGAAATTAAATAATAAAACAAGTTTTTTAACTGAAAGTAAGGAGCGACAATAAAACTTAAAACAAACAGAAATTATTCCGTATATGAAAGGGACTGTCCCCTCCTCAACGTCTCGCTCTTTACGCTAAAGTTTTTTATTGTTTAAAAACAATAGTTATGAGAAAGAGTCAAACTTAAGCGTAAAGAGCGAGACGTTGAGGAGGGGACAGCCCCTTACACATACGGAATAATTTGTGTTCGTTTTAAGTTTTAATGTCACTCCTTACTTTCAATTAAAAAAAACCTGTTTTTTTTATTTAATTACAGTTTGGTACGACCTTTAAAACTAAAAATTTTTAAAACAGTCCCAGAATCGTCACTACAACGAAGTTCAACCAGAGTCCCTGGTTGAATAAAAAAAAAACTACATTTTTTGTTTAACTAGATATATAAAAAAAGATGTTTATGATATATTCTGTTTTCAATAAAGTACAGAATACCCAATGGGCTTTAGAGCTTTTACGGTTAGGGGAGAGGAAAGGGGCAGTAGCCAAACTTCTCTTAATTTTTGTTCGTTTAAAGTTCAACGTGAGTATACAATTTATTTTTGCTCGTTTTAAGCTCAAGTTGAGCACTCAATTTTAATTTTGCTCGTTTTAAGTTCAACGTGAGCCCTCACTTTAATTCTTGCTCTTTTTAAATTCAACCTGAGCACTCTATTTAATTTTTGCTCGTTACAACCTTTGGTAGTAATTTCTGGTCGTTTTTAAGTTTGGCTTGAGTATTCATTTTAATTTTTAATCGTTTTAGGATTTAATTTTTCTATATATCAGTACCTGTTTCCTTTATGGTTGATGTGATTGTTTATATTAACCTCTGTTCGTTTTTGTTTCAATTATTCCTTGATAGTATGTTCTGATTGTTTTAAGTTTAAATGATTATAGGATTTTATTGTGTTTGTCTTAAGAAGAAATAGCTCTTTAGTTTTCTGTGATAAACATTTTTTTAAAAGTTTTTTCAAAGTTAATTTCTGTTCGTTTTTGATTTCCAAAGTTTTATTATCGGAAAAGTAGTATAAAAAAGATACAAAATGCAGTAAAAAAAACTTTTTTTTTTACAAAAAACATAATCTTGATTTGCTCAGATTTCAAAGAATTAATGCCATAATATATTAAATATTTAATTTATATACATCAGATCTTTCTAGCCATCTCTCTGGGGGAGGGGAGAATATGTGTTTCTTATGTAATTTTTTGTTATGGTCTTAAATAAGTTTTTTTTTTTCAGCCTGCATTTATATTTTTCAATTATAAAATATTTCAAAATATTCAAAATATTCAAATATATTTGAATTCTATATATTTAAATTCTATATTAAATTCTATATATTTGAATTCTATATATTTAATATTCAAATATAATTAAATATTCAAAATATTCAAATATTCAAATTTCAAAAATATTTGTTTGTATTTTAAAGGAAGTTAAAGGCAAAAGCCCTACCCATTCCCCGCTGGATACGACTAGCATTTCCAGACTACATTCCAGACTAGCATTTTGAAGTGGATCCAATGGAAAAAATGGATCCAGCATTAGCTAAGTTGGAGGTTCTTCTCGTTGCCCGTTGGGAGCTGCGAGTGTTCTTTCTCCCGACGGCCTTTTAATTCCAAGTTGTCCTAGAGAAAAACCACACAATAAAAAAACAGTATAGGTAGAACATTAATTATAATATGGTAAACAACAGCAATAATTTTATGTAGCAATAGAGCGTACTTTAATGGTAAAGAAACCGTACTTTATATTGAACCAGTCGTTTTTTTTTCACTAATTTGTTATGATATATCGCTTTTATCGAACAAATGTAAAGAGTAGAAGGTACCTCGAGTTAGGCTAGCAAAGATATAAATAATTGAAAATTAACTAATATTGTTAAGTTAAAATACACCGGTTAAAACAGTTTTCTCAGCCTTATAAACGGCCATAAAAAAGAGTGAAAAATTACAGGCAACGACGAAATATTTTTGATGTCTAAGAAGACACCTCTTTCAACACTGCTCAATATTGCTAAGTGAAGACACAAGGGTTCCAATAGTCTCTTGGTCTCTAAAAACGGCTATCAAAAAACGAATGAGTATCCACACTATAATGATGAGAAACTCGAGAGTATCCTATTGAATATCAAAGAAACTTTGCCCAAGAAGTGATTCCAGGACTTTGACTAAGAAGTGATTCCTTTAGTTTCCGAACTACACTCTTCATTCTGTTTTTAGTATATTTTAGAGAAAAATTTAATCATATTTTTTTTTTTATCAGAGTGGAAAATCCCAACAAAGAAATCCCAACAAAGTGGAAAAGCCAAGCCCTATATACATATATATATATATATACATAAAAAAAAAAAAAAAAAAAAAAAAAAAAGATTGCGAGAGAGAGAAAGAGAAAGAGAGGAGAAAAAAGAGAGAGAGAGAGAGAGAAACAGATTAGAGGGAGAGAGATAGCCCGAGCCTTATTCCTATAAAGGAAGAAATAGAGCAAAGGAAGGAATCATAATACATTCTTATACAACTGTCCAGAAAAAAATTCTGTACCATTTTAGCTTCTTTCGCTTTTTTTTTCTCCGTTTCTACGATGGAAAAAGTATTTTGGTATTCGCAATTAAAAGGCTAGGAAAATACAAAATCGTCTAAAGCTTCAATTACCTGGGCAGAACTAATTGTAAAGACTGTGGATTCAGTACAGGTGTAAAAGTAGAATAGCCAAGATACAGGGTATTTTTCGCAATTAAGATGAATAGGAATATAGGTCTTCAAACTAAGACTAGGATATTGGAAACCCAATATCCTTCGAAAAGTTCACGAAGATAAACAAGATATTTTCCAGAGCTGTATATGGGTAGTATATTTTGGGTACTTTGGGTGTATGTTCGGGTAGTTTTGATAATAGTTTGACTGACTGTACATCGAACAATAAGCTATACGAAAAACATGGTTCAATACTACTTCCTAACAAGGTCGTATCCCCGGGGGGGGGGGGGGGGGGATTAACCCCCCATGAATGTTTGACTAATAAAAAACGTATATAATCAAAAACGACTAATAAAAAACGTTATAATCACGCTTGGACATCTTCTAGGTTCCCCAATATATGGAAATGTTCGTCCCTTTTACCAATCCTAAAGAAAAATAAACCAAAAGATAACCCTGAGTCTTATAGGCCCATAATGATTACACCTGTGATGGGGAAAATAATGGAGAAAATGATTTATCATAGACTCCTCTGGTTTGTTGAGAAAAATAACATGATCCCACACACTCAAACTGGATTCAGGAAATACCACTCCTCAACAGATGCTTTCATTTTGCTAACAAATGCAATAATGAGTCTTTCTCAAAAAATAATATCCTAGTGGCAGCTTTCCTAGATTTTGAAGGAGCATATGACAATGTGAACCACCAAATCCTTTTAAATAAACTTGCAAACCTTGGAGTACCTCCTAAGCTAGTATCCTTTATTAAATCCTTCATAGAAGTGCGAAGTTTCATTGTTTGTGTTGGTTCAGCCTCTTCACCCCAAAAGACAATATCCAAAGGCCTACCTCAGGGAGCAGTCCTCAGTTGCCTCCTATTTGCCCTATATCTCTGGGACATGAACCTACCCCCACACGAATCTACAATATGCTGATGATCTGGTGCTATGGTCATCTGGCAACACCTTTCAGATATAGCACAGTCAAATCTGCAAAAGTCACTTTTCCAGTTTGAAAAATTCTCTCAACATTCAGATTTACCCATTGCACCCACCAAGTCAAAAATAATCCAATTTCACAGGAAGCGAAACCATGTTAATGCAAAACTAACTCTAAATAAAACAACTATTCCAGAAGATAATAATATTAATTACCTAGGTCTCATGCTTGACCAAAAACTTAATTTCCACCTCCACATTTCAAACACAATAAAAAAATGTTATAGAAAAGCAATATACTAAAAAGACTTCTTTCCACACCCTGGGGTTGTAAGGAGAAAACCTTACTCCAGTTTTATAAATCACATATAAGACCCCATATTGACTATGGGCTCATTGTCTATGGTGCATGTGCAAAGACCCAGATGCAAAAAATTGAAACAACACAAATTGATATAATACGTCTCATATTTGGTCTTAGGAAACCCACAAGCACCAAGCTTCTGCTTATGGAGAGTGGATTAACAACAATAAGGGAGAGACGTAGCTTTCTCTTGATAAAACATCTTACAAAAATTGAATCAAATAGCTCACACACATTACATAATTGGTTAAGAAATCCAGCCATGTATAGAGGTATTGCAGATGAGTATGCCAATATTCAAAAGAAGTTCCCTGTACCAGCAAAGTCTATTGCACCTACTTTCCCCCAATCCCCTCCATGGGATTGGTCATTTCCCATAATAAATACTGAATTTTCAAAATGGAATAAAGATTTAACCCCCATTGCTTTTGTTCAGAAAAAAATTTGCAGAACTTAATACAATTACCTATAAAAATCACTTCCAAATATTTGTTGATGGGTCAAAAATGAATGAGAAGGTTGCAAGTGGTGTTTTCCTTCCTCACCTGAAAATTGCAATGGGCGAGAGATTATTTAATAATTTATCTATAATGTCTGCTGAGTTAAATGCCATAATCATGGCATTAGAACACCTTAAGCAAAACCAATCTTTGATTGAAAATTCGAATAATATTATCATCTATTCCGACTCTTTATCAAGCCTTGAGTTGCTGGCCTCAGCTCCTCAATATAAGTTGGACATTGACACTTATCATTGTCTCAGTATTATTGATAATCTTGCTTCAAGTGGCATAAAAACTTACTTTCAGTACATTCCTAACCACTCTGGCATAAGTGGTAATCATCAGGTTGATGAAATAGCAAAAAATGATATAAATATTAACCAGCCAAGTGGGAGACCAATCCCAATTAGAGATATTTACCAATGGAGGCTATCAGATATTAATTTTAATAAGATTAATCCTATCCTTTCCCCCTTTCCCAATAAGTATCTTTCTAAAATTTATCATAGAATTCGTTCTGGAACAAATGGACTAAATTTCCTTGCATTCTCATATAAGCTTTCTAATTCAAGTGGTTCAATTCCCCTGTCCCCTCTTTGCAGGCATTGTAATATGAATAATGAAACAATTGACCATTGCCTATTTGAATGTAATATGCTGACGTCTGCACAACATACCTTGCTTTCTAAACTGTTAAAATACTTCAAAACACCACAAAATCCCACTATCAGCCAAGAGCCTAGCCAACTCTACCTGCACACAGAGCATAGAAATCGACATCTATCATCTTATATTTTAACTCCTAGAGTCAAAAGATCTGCTGAAAGATATCTGAATATATCTAATAAATATGAGGCAATCAAGCCAGTAGCTCTGTAGCCCAGAGTGAAGCAAAAGGAAAAGGACTAAATAGTGTTACTGAAAAGCCCGCCTGCTGTTAAATAGAGGAAGAAGAACGTAGTAAAAATGAATATAAACAAATTTTTGATGCGTTTTTAAAGTTTTTTTTTGTATCCCCCCCCCCCTGAAAAATAAAAATCCTGAAAACGGTCCTGCTTCCTAGGGCTATAACGAAAGAAAGGTTAAGAACACCAAATCATGTTTTACACATGATAGGTTGAAAAAACCGAGCTTTCAGGCGATTCAGCTGGGGCCAAACATGTTGGTTCCCAATTGAGTTGGAAGGGGTAATAAAATATAGTTTGAAGAAAATTAATGGAAGGAAGTAAAAAATGAAGCTATGAACTGATTGGGATGGATCTAAAGTGTGCACAGCTTACTGACCTCAGTTGGCTAGGTACTGCAATGAGTTGTAGTAACTGTAACTGATTCTAATTGTTTATTTAAACTGATTTGAGGCAATTTAGAGTTATTGAATTGGTTATTTAATGTTTTTAAAACTGAAATGACAACCAGACTAAATAGCCCGAAGAGGCCACAATACTTAAAATAAAAGCAAGCAAGAGTAACTCGTGATGAGTAAAGCAGAATGCCTTAAAAAAAGAGCATGCACAGCTATGCTAGCGTCAGGCGAAAGGATCAGAAGGGACCAGAAGAGGTCACAATACTTAAAATAAAAGCAAGCAAGTAACTCGTGAGGAGTAAAGCAGAGTGCCCTGAAAAAAGAGCATGCACAACTATACTAGCGTCAGGCGAAAGGATCAGAAGGGACAAGAAGAGGCCACAATACTTAAAATAAAAGCAAGCAAGTAACTCGTGATGAGTAAAGCAGAATGCCTTAAAAAAAGAGCATGCACAGGTATGCTAGCATCAGGCGAAAGGATCAGAAGGGACCAGAAGAGGTCACAATACTTAAAATAAAAGCAAGCAAGTAACTCGTGAGGAGTAAAGCAGAGTGCCCTGAAAAAAGAGCATGCACAGCTATGCTAGCGTCAGGCGAAAGGATCAGAAGGGACCAGAAGAGGCCACAATACTTAAAATAAAAGCAAGCAAGTAACTCGTGATGAGTAAAGCAGAATGCCTTAAAAAAGAGCATGCACAGCTATGCTAGCGTCAGGCGAAAGGATCAGAAGGGAAGAGAAGAGGCCACAATACTTAAAGCAAAAGCAAGCAAGTAACTCGTGATGAGTAAAGCGGAATGCCTTGAAAAAAGAGCATGCACAGCTATACTAGCGTCAGGCGAATTGGTTCCATGTCTTTGGTTCAGGGCTAAAACCCTAGCTAGTCACTCGGGAATTATGAGTTCAACTCCTATGGCAACAGTGACTTGGTATCAAAAATCATCGTTCAGTAGGATGGCTTCAAATAATACAATTAATTACATACTAGACGATAGGTGAGAGGTAACACTCTAGCGTTGCCTATAGTAAAGAGTCAAAAGGCTTGAATTTATTATTTGTTTATCATTTTTATCCCACAGCCACTTCTTATGGAAGGAGTGATTGTAGATAAACGTAAACAACAGGTAAACAAGGTAAGTTACAAGGTAAGTTACTGTTAAGGTAAGTACACTATGTTTACACTGGTAAACATATATTAACTGGTCTGATATATCTGTCAGACCAGTTCAGACGGATTGGGTTTATGCTGAACATTGATAAGTGCGATTATATTTCGTTTAATTCGAGTGCGAGTCTCCCTCTTAACTGTGGTTTTTGCTCTATTTCCCTATGTCTCTTCTTTTCGGTGGCTTGATCTTCACATTACCAATAATCTCAGAACACTTCGGACTCTGACAGTTTCTAATTTTAGAAAAAAAATTCAGATTGGATATTCAAACATTGTTGCAAACAGAGGGAGGTACAATAAAAAGGGCTTGGGAAATATATTCTTCATTTTGTGATCATTCTATTCTTTTTTTTTTATCTGGGTTTCTTCTAATTCTGAAGCCTAAAGATCTCAAATCTCCCAGGAGTTATTATTTTAAATCATAAGTCTTACTGGTACACCCTAATTTACGTCGTTTTATATAAATAAAATTGTTAGGTGTGCAAGTTTCCTTTTTTGTTTTTGATGTACTCCACTTCTTTTTTTTCATAGTGGGTAATAAATAAATTATGATTAATATTTATATGTTACTGTGAATGTCCAAAATCTGTTTAGTGTCGACATTCACCGGTGAATGTGCACAATTGCTTTTTCTCTGGTTGGATTCAATTAGCTCTGCAAATTAGCTTTTTCAGTCTTATACAAGCTTTGAGGGTAAAAGTAAAGCTGGGTTATGGTAGGTTAGTTTGGATTAGGGTACATTAGGTTATAAATATCAGAAATGGGTTAAAAACAGAACCTAACCTGTCAACATCAAACCTTGCATAAAACTGAAAAAGTTGAATAGCAACGATGATTGAATCCAAGAAAAAAAAAGGGGAATTCGGACATTCAGCGGTGAATGTCGACATTCACCGATTTCGGACATTCACGGCAACATACACATATAAAAAATCAAACAGTTCGTGGTAACAAACTGTAAGTAAGGAGCGACCCGGCGAAATAGTAACCGAAAACACTAAAAAAACGGAATTTTGATAACAAAAGATACATCAAAAGAATCAGATTTTAATGCTGATTTCAAATATATAAGTTTCATCAATTTTAGTTCTACTCATCTCAGGTGACGCGCCTGAGAAAATTTGACTGATTTTCGAAAAAAGGGGAAACACCTCCTAAAAGTTATAGAACCTTAATGAAAACCACACCATCAGATTGAGCGTATCAGAGAACCCTAATGTAGAGGTTTCATGCTCCTATTTGCAAAAATGTGGAATTTTGTATTTTTTTGCTAGAAGAAAGATCACGGATGCGTGTTTTTTTTCCCAGGGGTGATTGTATCGACCCAGTGGTCCTAGAATATCGTAAGAGGGCCTATTCGAACGGAAATTAAAGTTCGAGTGCCCTTTTTAAAGTGACCCAAAAAATGGAGGGCAACTAGGCCTTCTCCCACGTTCATTTTTTTCCCAAAGTCACCCAATCAAAATTTTGAGATAGCCATTTTTTGTTTGGCATGATCGAAAATATAATAACTATGTCTTCTAGGATAGCTTAATCCCCAAAGTTCCCAGGGGGAGGGCTGAAAGTTATGAATTTTACCCAATGTTTACATATAGTACTGGTCATTGGGAAGTATACAGACGTTATCGGGAGGGATTTTTCCGGTAGTGGTGGGGGGGGGGGGGGGGGGTGAGCCGGGGGTTATGTGGGAGGATCTTTGCATGGAAGAATTTTTCATGGAGAAAGGGACACTGCTATGAAGGGGGTACCGGATTTCCAGCATTATTAAAAAAGATCAGAAATTAAATAAAAAAGGTTTTTCAACTGAAAGTAGGGAACAACATCAATACTTAAAACAAAAGAAAATATTACGTATATATTGCCCCTAATCATTACCTCGCTCTTTAAGCCAAAAATTTTTCTTAGTACTTTCATGAGAGCTATTTATTCTAATTAAGGGCCTTTGTGATTAAGGGATCATTTTTAAAGAATTGGAACAAAATTTGAACTTCAGCGTAAAGAGCGAGGTATTGACTAGAGGGTGTACCCCCTAAATTAAATATTAAAAATATATGAATATAGAAGTTCGTTACGTATGTTAATTCGTAAGTGACGTATATTTATTACTAATAAAAACGTTCGTAAATAAAATTAAACAAATTTCGAGAAAGTCATTTAACCAAATAAAAGTAAAACTAATATGCAAATTTTTGTTTTAATTATTCATCTGAGGTGAGCCAAAATCAAAACCTGCATTAATTCAAAAACGTTCAGAAATTAAATAATAAAACAAGTTTTTTAACTGAAAGTAAGGAGCGACAATAAAACTTAAAACAAACAGAAATTATTCCATATATGAAAGGGGCTGTCCCCTCCTCAACGTCGCGCTCTTTACGCTAAAGTTTTTTTATTGTTTAAAAACAATAGTTATGAGAAAGAGTCAAACTTAAGCGTAAAGAGCGAGACGTTGAGGAGGGGACAGCCCCTTACACATACGGAATAATTTGTGTTTGTTTTAAGTTTTAATGTCACTCTTTACTTCCAATTAAAAAAACCTGTTTTTTTTTTATTTAATTACAGTATGGTACGACCTTTAAAACTAAAATTTTTTAAAACAGTCCCAGAATCGTCACTACAACAAATTTCAACCAGAGTCCTGGTTGAATAAAAAAAAAATACATTTTTTTGGTTTAACTAGATATATAAAAAAGATGTTTATGATATATACTGTTTTCAATAAAGTACAGAATACCCAATGGGCTTTAGAGCTTTTACGGTTAGGGGAGAGGAAAGGGGCAGTAGCCAAACTTCTCTTAATTTTTGTTTGTTTAAAGTTCAACGTGAGTATACAATTTAATTTTTGCTCGTTTTAAGCTCAAGTTGAGCACTCAATTTAAATTTTGCTCGTTTAAGTTCAACGTGAGCCCTCACTTTAATTCTTACTTATTTTCTATGTCTTTCTTCTTTTTTTTCTAGTCCTATCGTGTTGATCAGACAATCATAGAAAGTTTGGAAAGGGCATGTTTTTTTTATACAAAGGGAGGGTTCATTTGGTCACAAATTATAACTTATGATGCCCTTCCTGGGTTGAAACCGATCAAAGAGCATACGACCTCACTTTTAACACCCTTTTGTGTCCCGGTAACCCCCGAAGCTTTAAATGTGGAAAAATAGTAGCTCAGAGGATGATAAGAACTCCGCAACTCCTAGGGTGGCCCCTAATTATACAAATAGGGCACACAAAATACAGGCTGCAGAGATGCGTTCGAGTGAAAGCGTGGCAATTGCAAGGGCTTAAAGTGAGACCATTGGGTTTATGCCCCTTTCAAACCCCAGCCTCTAGTTGCATGTATATAATAATGTTTTGCCTGTTTTCTACTCGCAATCAAATGTTTAGGAAATATTCATAATTATTAAATGTCAGCGTGTTTTGTAAGATTTATTACTTCAATCACTGTCGCCATTTCTATTATTAATGTTATTATTATTATTCAAATTTATACTATTTAATTTGCAAGTGCTTTCTAAAGGTGCTAGACCCCCCCCCCCCCCTCCCCGTGGAAAATTCCCTCCTCACTGAAACTTTTCCCTTGACAAATCCTCGCAACGTCCTCTACATAAGTAAAATGGTACATCCAAAGAGAAAAAGACAAATAAAAAGAATTCTGTAAATGAATCCAGGGAGATTCCTCTCGGAAAAATTCACCCTCATTGGAAATTCTCCCTGTGGAAATCCCTGGAATCTCCCAATGGTTGCAGCGATAGCCGCAACATAGTAAAGAGTGAACAACGGACCATAGTAACCAAAAACTTAAAAACACACTTAAAAAGTTTTTTGTTAAAAAATTGTTATTTGGAGTGGATTTAAGAATAATATTTTTTAGGAGAAATACCCCCATCTTGAACAACAAGCAAAATCACTTGCATAGGGAAGCATATTCATTTGAAAGAATATCATAACTGAATCAATTTGATGACATCCCATGGGGTGTTCAATTGTGCAACAACTGGATACTTAATATACATAATTAAACAATGCATAATTAATATCCATTTTTGTTGTTTAATTATCAGGATACTAATGTCATAGTAAACTCCGATATGCCATACATTGTTGCTGACCCCCCTCCCAATAATACGGAGAAAAAAATATTATACATCCAATGCTCTTTAACTATCCAGATATAGACCCCTCTTGCCCCCCCCCCCCCCCGTAGAAAATTCCCTCCTCGCTGAAACTTTTCCCTTGACAATTCCCAATTATTCCCTTGAAGCATTGACAATTAGGTACAACAATCTAATTATAACCAATACAGTATTTGGCCATAAAATGCCACATAAGTTAACATGGTATTCAAATGCTTCAAGGGAATTTTCCCTTGGAGCATATTCATTGAAAGAATTCATTTGCAAGAATATCGTCATATCTAGTACCTTTTTGAAGTAAAATCAAGAGATTGTGACACATCAAAGTAGTGTTTACTGTTATTTTGTTCCACTAAACATCAATTTTCACCCAGAGAAGGTCAAAATGCCAAAGAATACAAATTCCAGTAGAAACAAACAAAATTTATGGTCTTAAATCCTACACAAAAGATTTTCAACCCCCTCCCCGTCTCGAAAAACGGCTCTAAAGTAAGAAGTGAACGCAGCAGTGAGGTCCATTGTTATGCTTAAACCATCAGTTGGTAATCTTAAGTTCGAATTTTGTCCCAAATCTTTAAGAATTACTTCTGAATCACAAAGGCCATTCAGTTAGAAAAAATAGCTCTTTTAAACGTGCTAAAAAAAACTTTATCGTAAAGAACAAAGTATTGACGAGGGGAAGCCCTACTCATATACATAATAATTTCTGTTCGTTTCAAGTTTGAATGCTGCTCCTTACTTTCAGTTAAAAAAACTTGTTTTTTTATTTAATTTCTAATAGTTTTTTAAATAATGCTGGGAAATCCGGCTCCCCCTCCATGAAACATTCCCTTCTGTCATGAAAAATTCTTTCATGTAAAGATCCTTTTAAATACCCTCCCCTGCCCTCCAAGCCCCCCCCACCACCACCAGAAAAATGCACCCTGAAAACGTCAGTATACTTCCCAATAACCAATACTACATGTAAACAATGGGCAAAGTTCATAATTTGCAGCCCTTCCCCCAGGGACTGTGGGGGATTAAATCCTCCTCAAATACATAGGTTTTAGATTTTTCGACTATGTTGCACAAAATGGCTATCTCAAAATTTTTATCGGATGATTTCAGGGGGGAAATGAGCGTTGGAGGGGGGCTAACTGCCCTTCAATATTTTTGGTTGCTTAAAAAGGATACTAGAACTCTTGATTTTCGATTAAATGAGCCCTCTCTTGATCTTATAGGATCACTGGTTACATGAGAAAAAAAAAATAATAAAAAACAAAAACATAAACATGCATCCGCAACCTTCCCTTGAAGCATTATTATTCCCTTGATCCCAATTATTTTAAAGTTGACGCGATGACAACAGAGTACTTGAAGAACAACTTCATTCAACGTTTTACTTTCAACTAGCCTATAGTAATCTAGCAGGGGTGGCAAAGGGGTCAGTATCTGCCCCCCAATAATGTGGAGAAAAAAAAATATTATAAATCCCATTCCCTTTAACTATCCAGATATAGACCCCTCTTGCCCCCCCCCCATGGAAAGTAAAATCCTCCACATCCGGGTTCTCTGGTATGCTGATTCTGATGGAGTGATTTTTATTAAGATCACTTGATTTTTTGAGGGTGTTTTCCCCTTTTTTTAAAAAATGGGGCAAATTTTCTCAGGCTTGTAACTTTTCATGGATACAATTAAATTTGATGAATTTTACATATTTGGAATGAGCATCAAAATTCAATTCTTTCCTGGATATTATTCTTTCCTGGGGGGGAAGGGGGTATTGTTAAATTTAAAATTCATTTAAAGAAAAAAAACATATTAAGTGAAAAAAATCTATGGAAAACAATCCGCTTAGGTGTGTTATGCACTCTTAGGGTCCCAAACAAAAATTGTAAGGAGTTTAGTTGCACAAATCTTTAAATTAAGTCTAAGGAGTGAAATTTAAAAACTCAAAATACACTTGAAAATGAGAATAGAAAAATCAATAAAAAGAAGGCATTTTATCTTTATCTTTCTTCTGGCCAAAAAAAGTAAAATTTCACATTTTTGTACATAGAAGCTTGAAACCTCCACATCTGGGTTCTTTGGTATGCTGATTCTGATGAAGTGATTTTTATTAAGATCACTTGAATTTTTGAGGGTGTTTCCCCCTTTTTTTCAAAAATTGGGCAAATTTCCTCAGGCTTGTAACTTTTGATGGATAAGATCACCTTTTGCCTCCTTTAAGTTTGTCTTAGTAATTCCATCATGACGTACAACATGTCTCCTTTTGGAGTCGAAAGCCTGGAATACATATTAATTGTACCATTATTACCTCCATGGTGGAAAATCCTTAACTGGATGCTTTAAATCCCCCTCTAGTATGCTCATTCTCTCAGCCGTTTTAGTAAGCAGAAATTAAAAATGCGTAATTTAAACAATGGAATTTTTAGCTTCAAATGAAATAATAGAATTTTTAGCTTCAATTGTCAAAGATACCGGTGATAAAAACACCTTTGGATTCTAATGGAGGTAGGGAATAAAACTTACATTTATTGCGGTATTTTAACAAAAAATCATATTCACTTTTTTAGTTTCATCATCTAAATTAAACAAAAATATTTTTGTAAGGCTAATTGTTTTTTTTGTTTTGTTTTTTAAGAGCAAAAATCACTTTGAAAAATTCTGGGGAGCTTATGGTTAAACAAATTCCCACATAAAATTAAAATTTCAGATGTCAGTTGAGGCAAAAAAACTCCAGGCCCTGCTGCAAATAGCAAAGTTGAAACTTAAAACTAACACAAATCATTGTTTCTCAAATACATACAATTTATCAACAAAATTAATCCAAATAAACTACTGATATTAACTACCGAAGGTAAAAATACCTTCCGATATTTGTAGAATTGTACTAACTATTACTGAACTTTAAATTGAGCTTGCTTAATTTTTCAAAAAAATATAAATAGTAAAAGTTATCACAGCCTGCTAAAGACTACTGAAAGCCTTATGCATTACTGTTTTTATTTGTCTGCAGGCTACTTATGGAATTTTCTACTCCTAAGAGAATATTTGGTTTTTTGGAGGTGGGTTTTGTGCTTTCAATAAGGTTTTAGAATTCCAAATACATAAAAAAATATAACAAGTCAGTCTATTTCAGCTAGTTTTTTAGACATATCTTGCATAATGTACAAAGCAATATGTTTTGTTTGAATAACCTTCAACCTTGCTCTTCAGTCCAGTGAGAAAAACTTGGTTAAAAAACATAAATTAATATCCCATAGGGCTGAATCAGCTTCTGTACTAAAATTAAATAAAAAAACAAGTTTTTTAAACTGAAAGTAAGGAGCGACATTAAAACTTAAAATGAACAAAAATTATTCTGTATATAAAAGGGGCTGTCCCCTCCTCAACGCCGCGCTCTTTACGCTAAAGTTTGTTATTGTTTTAAAAAATAAAGTTGTGAGAAAGAGTCAAACTTTAGCAAAAAGAGCGAGGCGTTGAGGAGGGGACAGCCCCTTTCATATACGGAATAATTTCTGTTTGTTTGAAGTTTTAATGTCACTCCTTACTTTCAGTTTAAAAAACTTGTTTTTTTTATTTAATTTCTGATCGTTTTTTAGTTAATGCAGCTTTTATTTTGGCTCGCCGTCATTGAATAAGTAAACTAAATTTGCATAAAAATTTTACTTTTCTTTTGCTAAATGGCTGTCTCTAAATTTGGTTCTGACGTAATTTACAAATTAACTTACGTAACAAACTTCTATATTTGTATATTTTTCT
This sequence comes from Artemia sinica, assembly GCA_027921565.1. NCBI lineage: Eukaryota > Metazoa > Arthropoda > Branchiopoda > Anostraca > Artemiidae > Artemia > Artemia sinica. Next base: position 60,105,857 of record CM051270.1, on the reverse strand, counting down.
TCTGGCAAAAATACAAAGTTGCAGATTTTTGCAGATATGAGCTTGAAACCTATGTTATAGGGTTTTCTGATACACTGAATCTGACAGTGTGATTTTCATTAAAAATTTTTCACTTTTAGGGGATGTTTCCCCCCTCTTTAAAAATCAGGTGAGTTTTCTGAGGCTCGTAGCCTTTGATGAGTAATACTAAACTTAATAAAATTCATATATTTAGAATCAGCATTATAAGCCCATTCTTTTGATACATTTATTGACATCAAAGTTCCGTTTTTAAAAGTTTTGCTTACTATTGAGCTGTATCACTTGTTTTTTTTTTATTACGTATATGATGGGGTTCTCCCCTTAGTCAATACCATGCTCTTTACGTTAAAAGTTAAAAAAAATTTAATTCACAAACCCCTGAATCACAAAGGCCATTTAATTAGAATAGATAGCTCTTTTGAAAGCACTAAAAAAAACTGTAGTGTAAAGAGCAAAGTATTGACTTGGGGAGAACCCCCTCACATACATAATAATTCCTGTTCATTTTAAGTTCTAATGTTGCTTCTTACTTTCAGTTGAAAGTACTTGTTTTTTTTTAATTTAATTTCTGATTGTTTTTTAAATAATGCTTGGAAATCTGGTGCCCCCCCCCCTTCATAGAAATGTCCCTTACCCCAAAGAAACATCCTCCACGGAAAGATTCTCCCAAGTAAACCCCTTCTCCAGCCCCCCTCCCCCCCACCAGAAAAAAATTCTTCCTGAAAATGTCTGTATACTTCCCAATAACCAATACAATATGTAAGCAATGGGCAAGGTTCATAACTTGCAGCCCTTCCCCTGGGAACTAAAATGCAAAATTCCACATTTTTGTAGATAGGAGCTTGAAACCTCTGCAGTAGGGTTATCTGATAGGCTGAATATGATGGTGTGAATTTCATTAAGGTTCTATAACTTTTAGGGGGTCTTTCCCCCTTTTTTCGAAAATGAGCCAAGTGCAAGTGAGCCAAGGCTGCAAGTGAAATTCACTAGATAGTGCTATTTAATATTTCAGGTCATTTTTAAGGGTCAAGCACCCCTCAGAGGTACCTATTCCAGGGTATAATCACAATCAGCAGGTTTGATATGACTAGAAACTGCTGTCAGATTGCATGAAACAGATGTGTCATGGAGGTGTCACATTTTTAGGTCTTGGCACCTGGACTATAGGACTAAAGTGAATACACCATTTGATGCCTTTTTTTATGCTGATTATGAATATAATAAGCATTTCTATCGGAAATGAATTTCAGCCCCCCCACTATATATGCCAATTCAGGGTTAGGTTAGGTATAGCCTATAGATAGAGATAGATAATTTTATTCACCCACTCGATACAAAACCACAAATGGCACGAATGGAGTACAAAGAAGAAGAAAAAAAAAAAAAAAAAAAAAAAAAAAAAAAAAAACAAACACTTAACTGCACAAACAAAAACAAACGTTACAATACACCGCCAATAAATAAAAACATTATTACAAAAACTCACTAAGGACGAATTGCAATTGCCAGACTACTAGGCCCAAGCGACCCCAAAAATTCAGAACGACGTTTCATCACAGCAGCAATCGGATCTGTGATACCGAACCTTGCAGACATCTTGGAATTTTTAACCCACGGTGGGGTATTTAAAAGAAACTTTGCATATTTGTAAAAAAGTGATCGAAGGTTTCTTTTATCACTAACACTAAATATATGCCAAAACGGTGATAAAGCCAGAAAGTGTGGGATCACCAGTGCATTATATAGCCTAGCTCGAATTTGTCTCGAATTTGTCTAGCTCGAATATTTAATATAATTAAATATTCAAAATATTCAAATATTCAAATTTCAAAAATATTTGTTTGTATTTTAAAGGAAGTTAAAGGCAAAAGCCCTACCCATTCCCCGCTGGATACGACTAGCATTTCCAGACTACATTCCAGACTAGCATTTTGAAGTGGATCCAATGGAAAAATGGATCCAGCATTAGCTAAGTTGGAGGTTCTTCTCGTTGCCCGTTGGGAGCTGCGAGTGTTCTTCTCCCGACGGCCTTTTAATTCCAAGTTGTCCTAGAGAAAAAACCACAATAAAAAAACAGTATAGGTAGAACATTAATTATAATATGGTAAACAACAGCAATAATTTTATGTAGCAATAGAGCGTACTTTAATGGTAAAGAAACCGTACTTTATATTGAACCAGTCGTTTTTTTCACTAATTTGTTATGATATATCGCTTTTTATCGAACAAATGTAAAGAGTAGAAGGTACCTCGAGTTAGGCTAGCAAAGATATAAATAATTGAAAATTAACTAATATTGTTAAGTTAAAATACACCGGTTAAAACAGTTTCTCAGCCTTATAAACGGCCATAAAAAAGAGTGAAAAATTACAGGCAACGACGAAATATTTTTGATGTCTAAGAAGACACCTCTTTCAACACTGCTCAATATTGCTAAGTGAAGACACAAGGGTTCCAATAGTCTCTTGGTCTCTAAAAACGGCTATCAAAAAACGAATGAGTATCCACACTATAATGATGAGAAACTCGAGAGTATCCTATTGAATATCAAAGAAACTTTGCCCAAGAAGTGATTCCAGGACTTTGACTAAGAAGTGATTCCTTTAGTTTCCGAACTACACTCTTCATTCTGTTTTTAGTATATTTAGAGAAAAATTTAATCATATTTTTTTTTATCAGAGTGGAAAATCCCAACAAAGAAATCCCAACAAAGTGGAAAAGCCAAGCCCTATATACATATATATATATACATAAAAAAAAAAAAAAAAAAAAAAAAGATTGCGAGAGAGAGAAAGAGAAAGAGAGGAGAAAAAAGAGAGAGAGAGAGAAACAGATTAGAGGGAGAGAGATAGCCCGAGCCTTATTCCTATAAAGGAAGAAATAGAGCAAAGGAAGGAATCATAATACATTCTTATACAACTGTCCAGAAAAAATTCTGTACCATTTTAGCTTCTTTCGCTTTTTTTTTCTCCGTTTCTACGATGGAAAAAGTATTTTGGTATTCGCAATTAAAAGGCTAGGAAAATACAAAATCGTCTAAAGCTTCAATTACTGGGCAGAACTAATTGTAAAGACTGTGGATTCAGTACAGGTGTAAAAGTAGAATAGCCAAGATACAGGGTATTTTTTCGCAATTAAGATGAATAGGAATATAGGTCTTCAAACTAAGACTAGGATATTGGAAACCCAATATCCTTCGAAAAGTTCACGAAGATAAACAAGATATTTTCCAGAGCTGTATATGGGTAGTATATTTTGGGTACTTTGGGTGTATGTTCGGGTAGTTTTGATAATAGTTTGACTGACTGTACATCGAACAATAAGCTATACGAAAAACATGGTTCAATACTACTTCCTAACAAGGTCGTATCCCGGGGGGGGGGGGGGGATTAACCCCCCATGAATGTTTGACTAATAAAAAACGTATATATAATCAAAAAACGACTAATAAAAAACGTTATAATCACGCTTGGACATCTTCTAGGTTCCCCAATATATGGAAATGTTCGTCCCTTTTACCAATCCTAAAGAAAAATAAACCAAAAGATAACCCTGAGTCTTATAGGCCCATAATGATTACACCTGTGATGGGGAAAATAATGGAGAAAATGATTTATCATAGACTCCTCTGGTTTGTTGAGAAAAATAACATGATCCCACACACTCAAACTGGATTCAGGAAATACCACTCCTCAACAGATGCTTTCATTTTGCTAACAAATGCAATAAATGAGTCTTTCTCAAAAAATAATATCCTAGTGGCAGCTTTCCTAGATTTTGAAGGAGCATATGACAATGTGAACCACCAAATCCTTTTAAATAAACTTGCAAACCTTGGAGTACCTCCTAAGCTAGTATCCTTTATTAAATCCTTCATAGAAGTGCGAAGTTTCATTGTTTGTGTTGGTTCAGCCTCTTCACCCCAAAAGACAATATCCAAAGGCCTACCTCAGGGAGCAGTCCTCAGTTGCCTCCTATTTGCCCTATATCTCTGGGACATGAACCTACCCCACACGAATCTACAATATGCTGATGATCTGGTGCTATGGTCATCTGGCAACACCTTTCAGATAGCACAGTCAAATCTGCAAAAGTCACTGTTTTTTCCAGTTTGAAAAATTCTCTCAACATTCAGATTTACCCATTGCACCCACCAAGTCAAAAATAATCCAATTTCACAGGAAGCGAAACCATGTTAATGCAAAACTAACTCTAAATAAAACAACTATTCCAGAAGATAATAATATTAATTACCTAGGTCTCATGCTTGACCAAAAACTTAATTTCCACCTCCACATTTCAAACACAATAAAAAAATGTTATAGAAAAGCAAATATACTAAAAAGACTTCTTTCCACACCCTGGGGTTGTAAGGAGAAAACCTTACTCCAGTTTTATAAATCACATATAAGACCCCATATTGACTATGGGCTCATTGTCTATGGTGCATGTGCAAAGACCCAGATGCAAAAAATTGAAACAACACAAATTGATATAATACGTCTCATATTTGGTCTTAGGAAACCCACAAGCACCAAGCTTCTGCTTATGGGAGAGTGGATTAACAACAATAAGGGAGAGACGTAGCTTTCTCTTGATAAAACATCTTACAAAATTGAATCAAATAGCTCACACACATTACATAATTGGTTAAGAAATCCAGCCATGTATAGAGGTATTGCAGATGAGTATGCCAATATTCAAAAGAAGTTCCCTGTACCAGCAAAGTCTATTGCACCTACTTTCCCCCAATCCCCTCCATGGGATTGGTCATTTCCCATAATAAATACTGAATTTTCAAAATGGAATAAAGATTTAACCCCCATTGCTTTTGTTCAGAAAAAATTTGCAGAACTTAATACAATTACCTATAAAAATCACTTCCAAATATTTGTTGATGGGTCAAAAATGAATGAGAAGGTTGCAAGTGGTGTTTTCCTTCCTCACCTGAAAATTGCAATGGGCGAGAGATTATTTAATAATTTATCTATAATGTCTGCTGAGTTAAATGCCATAATCATGGCATTAGAACACCTTAAGCAAAACCAATCTTTGATTGAAAATTCGAATAATATTATCATCTATTCCGACTCTTTATCAAGCCTTGAGTTGCTGGCCTCAGCTCCTCAATATAAGTTGGACATTGACACTTATCATTGTCTCAGTATTATTGATAATCTTGCTTCAAGTGGCATAAAAACTTACTTTCAGTACATTCCTAACCACTCTGGCATAAGTGGTAATCATCAGGTTGATGAAATAGCAAAAAATGATATAAATATTAACCAGCCAAGTGGGAGACCAATCCCAATTAGAGATATTTACCAATGGAGGCTATCAGATATTAATTTTAATAAGATTAATCCTATCCTTTCCCCCTTTCCCAATAAGTATCTTTCTAAAATTTATCATAGAATTCGTTCTGGAACAAATGGACTAAATTTCCTTGCATTCTCATATAAGCTTTCTAATTCAAGTGGTTCAATTCCCCTGTCCCCTCTTTGCAGGCATTGTAATATGAATAATGAAACAATTGACCATTGCCTATTTGAATGTAATATGCTGACGTCTGCACAACATACCTTGCTTTCTAAACTGTTAAAATACTTCAAACACCACAAAATCCCACTATCAGCCAAGAGCCTAGCCAACTCTACCTGCACACAGAGCATAGAAATCGACATCTATCATCTTATATTTTAACTCCTAGAGTCAAAAGATCTGCTGAAAGATATCTGAATATATCTAATAAATATGAGGCAATCAAGCCAGTAGCTCTGTAGCCCAGAGTGAAGCAAAAGGAAAAGGACTAAATAGTGTTACTGAAAAGCCCGCCTGCTGTTAAATAGAGGAAGAAGAACGTAGTAAAAATGAATATAAACAAATTTTTGATGCGTTTTTAAAGTTTTTTTTGTATCCCCCCCCCCCCTGAAAAATAAAAATCCTGAAAACGGTCCTGCTTCCTAGGGCTATAACGAAAGAAAGGTTAAGAAACACCAAATCATGTTTTACACATGATAGGTTGAAAAAAACCGAGCTTTCAGGCGATTCAGCTGGGGCCAAACATGTTGGTTCCCAATTGAGTTGGAAGGGGTAATAAAATATAGTTTGAAGAAAATTAATGGAAGGAAGTAAAAATGAAGCTATGAACTGATTGGGATGGATCTAAAGTGTGCACAGCTTACTGACCTCAGTTGGCTAGGTACTGCAATGAGTTGTAGTAACTGTAACTGATTCTAATTGTTTATTTAAACTGATTTGAGGCAATTTAGAGTTATTGAATTGGTTATTTAATGTTTTTTAAAACTGAAATGACAACCAGACTAAATAGCCCGAAGAGGCCACAATACTTAAAATAAAAGCAAGCAAGTAACTCGTGATGAGTAAAGCAGAATGCCTTAAAAAAAAGAGCATGCACAGCTATGCTAGCGTCAGGCGAAAGGATCAGAAGGGACCAGAAGAGGTCACAATACTTAAAATAAAAGCAAGCAAGTAACTCGTGAGGAGTAAAGCAGAGTGCCCTGAAAAAAGAGCATGCACAACTATACTAGCGTCAGGCGAAAGGATCAGAAGGGACAAGAAGAGGCCACAATACTTAAAATAAAAGCAAGCAAGTAACTCGTGATGAGTAAAGCAGAATGCCTTAAAAAAAGAGCATGCACAGGTATGCTAGCATCAGGCGAAAGGATCAGAAGGGACCAGAAGAGGTCACAATACTTAAAATAAAAGCAAGCAAGTAACTCGTGAGGAGTAAAGCAGAGTGCCCTGAAAAAAGAGCATGCACAGCTATGCTAGCGTCAGGCGAAAGGATCAGAAGGGACCAGAAGAGGCCACAATACTTAAAATAAAAGCAAGCAAGTAACTCGTGATGAGTAAAGCAGAATGCCTTAAAAAAGAGCATGCACAGCTATGCTAGCGTCAGGCGAAAGGATCAGAAGGGAAGAGAAGAGGCCACAATACTTAAAGCAAAAGCAAGCAAGTAACTCGGATGAGTAAAGCGGAATGCCTTGAAAAAAGAGCATGCACAGCTATACTAGCGTCAGGCGAATTGGTTCCATGTCTTTGGTTCAGGGCTAAAACCCTAGCTAGTCACTCGGGAATTATGAGTTCAACTCCTATGGCAACAGTGACTTGGTATCAAAAATCATCGTTCAGTAGGATGGCTTCAAATAATACAATTAATTACATACTAGACGATAGGTGAGAGGTAACACTCTAGCGTTGCCTATAGTAAAGAGTCAAAAGGCTTGAATTTATTATTTGTTTATCAATTTTTATCCCACAGCCACTTCTTATGGAAGGAGTGATTGTAGATAAACGTAAACAACAGGTAAACAAGGTAAGTTACAAGGTAAGTTACTGTTAAGGTAAGTACACTATGTTTACACTGGTAAACATATTAACTGGTCTGATATATCTGTCAGACCAGTTCAGACGGATTGGGTTTATGCTGAACATTGATAAGTGCGATTATATTTCGTTAATTCGAGTGCGAGTCTCCCTCTTAACTGTGGTTTTTGCTCTATTCCCTATGTCTCTTCTTTTCGGTGGCTTGATCTTCACATTACCAATAATCTCAGAACACTTCGGACTCTGACAGTTTTTTCTAATTTTAGAAAAAAAATTCAGATTGGATATTCAAACATTGTTGCAAACAGAGGGAGGTACAATAAAAAGGGCTTGGGAAATTATATTCTTCATTTTGTGATCATTCTATTCTTTTTTTTTTATCTGGGGTTTCTTCTAATTCTGAAGCCTAAAGATCTCAAATCTCCCAGGAGTTATTATTTTAAATCATAAGTCTTACTGGTACACCCTAATTTACGTCGTTTTATATAAATAATTGTTAGGTGTGCAAGTTTCCTTTTTTGTTTTTGATGTACTCCACTTCTTTTTTGTTCATAGTGGGTAATAAATAAATTATGATTAATATTTATATGTTACTGTGAATGTCCAAAATCTGTTTAGTGTCGACATTCACCGGTGAATGTGCACAATTGCTTTTTCTCTGGTTGGATTCAATTAGCTCTGCAAATTAGCTTTTTCAGTCTTATACAAGCTTTGAGGGTAAAAGTTAAAGCTGGGTTATGGTAGGTTAGTTTGGATTAGGGTACATTAGGTTATAAATATCAGAAATGGGTAAAAACAGAACCTAACCTGTCAACATCAAACCTTGCATAAAAACTGAAAAAGTTGAATAGCAACGATGATTGAATCCAAGAAAAAAAAAGGGGAATTCGGACATTCAGCGGTGAATGTCGACATTCACCGATTTCGGACATTCACGGCAACATACACATATAAAAAATCAAACAGTTCGTGGTAACAAACTGTAAGTAAGGAGCGACCCGGCGAAATAGTAACCGAAACACTAAAAAAACGGAATTTTGATAACAAAAGATACATCAAAAGAATCAGATTTTAATGCTGATTTCAAATATATAAGTTTCATCAATTTTAGTTCTACTCATCTCAGGTGACGCGCCTGAGAAAATTTGACTGATTTTCGAAAAAAGGGGGAAACACCTCCTAAAAGTTATAGAACCTTAATGAAAACCACACCATCAGATTGAGCGTATCAGAGAACCCTAATGTAGAGGTTTCATGCTCCTATTTGCAAAAATGTGGAATTTTGTATTTTTTGCTAGAAGAAAGATCACGGATGCGTGTTTTTTTTCCCAGGGGTGATTGTATCGACCCAGTGGTCCTAGAATATCGTAAGAGGGCCTATTCGAACGGAAATTAAAGTTCGAGTGCCCTTTTTAAGTGACCCAAAAAATGGAGGGCAACTAGGCCTTCTCCCACGTTCATTTTTTTCCCAAAGTCACCCAATCAAAATTTTGAGATAGCCATTTTGTTTGGCATGATCGAAAATATAATAACTATGTCTTCTAGGATAGCTTAATCCCCCAAAGTTCCCAGGGGGAGGGCTGAAAGTTATGAATTTTACCCAATGTTTACATATAGTACTGGTCATTGGAAGTATACAGACGTTATCGGGAGGGATTTTTCCGGGTAGTGGTGGGGGGGGGGGGGGTGAGCCGGGGGTTATGTGGGAGGATCTTTGCATGGAAGAATTTTTTCATGGAGAAAGGGACACTGCTATGAAGGGGGTACCGGATTTCCCAGCATTATTTAAAAAAGATCAGAAATTAAATAAAAAAGGTTTTTCAACTGAAAGTAGGGAACAACATCAATACTTAAAACAAAAGAAAATATTACGTATATATTGCCCTAATCATTACCTCGCTCTTTTAAGCCAAAAATTTTTTCTTAGTACTTTCATGAGAGCTTATTTATTCTAATTAAGGGCCTTTGTGATTAAGGGATCATTTTTAAAGAATTGGAACAAAATTTGAACTTCAGCGTAAAGAGCGAGGTATTGACTAGAGGGTGTACCCCCTAAATTAAATATTAAAAATATATGAATATAGAAGTTCGTTACGTATGTTAATTCGTAAGTGACGTATATTTATTACTAATAAAAACGTTCGTAAATAAAATTAAACAAATTTCGAGAAAAGTCATTTAACCAAATAAAAGTAAAACTAATATGCAAATTTTGTTTTAATTATTCATCTGAGGTGAGCCAAAATCAAAACCTGCATTAATTCAAAAACGTTCAGAAATTAAATAATAAAACAAGTTTTTTAACTGAAAGTAAGGAGCGACAATAAAACTTAAAACAAACAGAAATTATTCCATATATGAAAGGGGCTGTCCCCTCCTCAACGTCGCGCTCTTTACGCTAAAGTTTTTTATTGTTTAAAAACAATAGTTATGAGAAAGAGTCAAACTTAAGCGTAAAGAGCGAGACGTTGAGGAGGGGACAGCCCCTTACACATACGGAATAATTTTGTGTTTGTTTTAAGTTTTAATGTCACTCTTTACTTCCAATTAAAAAAAAACCTGTTTTTTTTTTATTTAATTACAGTATGGTACGACCTTTAAAACTAAAATTTTTTAAAACAGTCCCAGAATCGTCACTACAACAAATTTCAACCAGAGTCCTGGTTGAATAAAAAAAAAAATACATTTTTGGTTTAACTAGATATATAAAAAAGATGTTTATGATATATACTGTTTTCAATAAAGTACAGAATACCCAATGGGCTTTAGAGCTTTTACGGTTAGGGGAGAGGAAAAGGGCAGTAGCCAAACTTCTCTTAATTTTTGTTTGTTTAAAGTTCAACGTGAGTATACAATTTAATTTTTGCTCGTTTTAAGCTCAAGTTGAGCACTCAATTTAAATTTTGCTCGTTTAAGTTCAACGTGAGCCCTCACTTTAATTCTTACTTATTTTCTATGTCTTTCTTCTTTTTTTCTAGTCCTATCGTGTTGATCAGACAATCATAGAAAGTTTGGAAAGGGCATGTTTTTTTATTACAAAGGGAGGGTTCATTTGGTCACAAATTATAACTTATGATGCCTTCCTTGGGTTGAAACCGATCAAAGAGCATACGACCTCACTTTTAACACCCTTTGTGTCCCGGTAACCCCCGAAGCTTTAAATGTGGAAAAATAGTAGCTCAGAGGATGATAAGAACTCCGCAACTCCTAGGGTGGCCCCTAATTATACAAATAGGGCACACAAAATACAGGCTGCAGAGATGCGTTCGAGTGAAAGCGTGGCAATTGCAAGGGCTTAAAGTGAGACCATTGGGTTTATGCCCCTTTCAAACCCCAGCCTCTAGTTGCATGTATATAATAATGTTTTGCCTGTTTCTACTCGCAATCAAATGTTTAGGAAATATTCATAAATTATTAAATGTCAGCGTGTTTTGTAAGATTTATTACTTCAATCACTGTCGCCATTTCTATTATTAATGTTATTATTATTATTCAAATTTATACTATTTAATTTGCAAGTGCTTTCTAAAGGTGCTAGACCCCCCCCCCCTCCCCGTGGAAAATTCCCTCCTCACTGAAACTTTTCCCTTGACAAATCCTCGCAACGTCCTCTACATAAGTAAAATGGTACATCCAAAGAGAAAAAGACAAATAAAAAGAATTCTGTAAATGAATCCAGGGAGATTCCTCTCGGAAAAATTCATCCTCATTGGAAATTCTCCCTGTGGAAATCCCTGGAATCTCCCAATGGTTGCAGCGATAGCCGCAACATAGTAAAGAGTGAACAACGGACCATAGTAACCAAAAACTTAAAAACACACTTAAAAAGTTTTTTTGTTTAAAAAATTGTTATTTGGAGTGGATTTAAGAATAATATTTTTTAGGAGAAATACCCCATCTTGAACAACAAGCAAAATCACTTGCATAGGAAGCATATTCATTTGAAAGAATATCATAACTGAATCAATTTGATGACATCCCATGGGGTGTTCAATTGTGCAACAACTGGATACTTAATATACATAATTAAACAAATGCATAATTAATATCCATTTTTGTTGTTTAATTATCAGGATACTAATGTCATAGTAAACTCCGATATGCCATACATTGTTGCTGACCCCCCTCCAATAATACGGAGAAAAAAATATTATACATCCAATGCTCTTTAACTATCCAGATATAGACCCCTCTTGCCCCCCCCCCCGTAGAAAATTCCCTCCTCGCTGAAACTTTTCCCTTGACAATTCCCAATTATTCCCTTGAAGCATTGACAATTAGGTACAACAATCTAATTATAACCAATACAGTATTTGGCCATAAAATGCCACATAAGTTAACATGGTATTCAAATGCTTCAAGGGAATTTTCCCTTGGAGCATATTCATTGAAAGAATTCATTTGCAAGAATATCGTCATATCTAGTACCTTTTTGAAGTAAAATCAAGAGATTGTGACACATCAAAGTAGTGTTTACTGTTATTTTGTTCCACTAAACATCAATTTTCACCCAGAGAAGGTCAAAATGCCAAAGAATACAAATTCCAGTAGAAACAAACAAAATTTATGGTCTTAAATCCTACACAAAAGATTTTCAACCCCCTCCCCGTCTCGAAAAACGGCTCTAAAGTAAGAAGTGAACGCAGCAGTGAGGTCCATTGTTATGCTTAAACCATCAGTTGGTAATCTTAAGTTCGAATTTTGTCCCAAATCTTTAAGAATTACTTCTGAATCACAAAGGCCATTCAGTTAGAAAAAATAGCTCTTTTAAACGTGCTAAAAAAAACTTATCGTAAAGAACAAAGTATTGACGAGGGGAAGCCCTACTCATATACATAATAATTTCTGTTCGTTTCAAGTTTGAATGCTGCTCCTTACTTTCAGTTAAAAAACTTGTTTTTTTATTTAATTTCTAATAGTTTTTTAAATAATGCTGGGAAATCCGGCTCCCCCTCCATGAAACATTCCCTTCTGTCATGAAAATTCTTTCATGTAAAGATCCTTTTAAATACCCTCCCCTTGCCCTCCAAGCCCCCCACCACCACCCCACCAGAAAAATGCACCCTGAAAACGTCAGTATACTTCCCAATAACCAATACTACATGTAAACAATGGGCAAAGTTCATAATTTGCAGCCCTTCCCCCAGGGACTGTGGGGGATTAAATCCTCCTCAAATACATAGGTTTTAGATTTTTCGACTATGTTGCACAAAATGGCTATCTCAAAATTTTTATCGGATGATTTCAGGGGGGAAATGAGCGTTGGAGGGGGGCTAACTGCCCTTCAATATTTTTGGTTGCTTAAAAAGGATACTAGAACTCTTGATTTTCGATTAAATGAGCCCTCTCTTGATCTTATAGGATCACTGGTTACATGAGAAAAAAAAATAATAAAAAACAAAAACATAAACATGCATCCGCAACCTTCCCTTGAAGCATTATTATTCCCTTGATCCCAATTATTTTAAAGTTGACGCGATGACAACAGAGTACTTGAAGAACAACTTCATTCAACGTTTTACTTTCAACTAGCCTATAGTAATCTAGCAGGGGTGGCAAAGGGGTCAGTATCTGCCCCCCAATAATGTGGAGAAAAAAATATTATAAATCCCATTCCCTTTAACTATCCAGATATAGACCCCTCTTGTTTCCCTCTTTTTCCCCCCCCCCCCCCCATGGAAAGTAAAATCCTCCACATCCGGGTTCTCTGGTATGCTGATTCTGATGGAGTGATTTTTATTAAGATCACTTGATTTTTTGAGGGTGTTTTCCCCTTTTTTTAAAAAATGGGGCAAATTTTCTCAGGCTTGTAACTTTTCATGGATACAATTAAATTTGATGAATTTTACATATTTGGAATGAGCATCAAAATTCAATTCTTTCCTGGATATTATTCTTTCCTGGGGGGGAAGGGGGTATTGTTAAATTTAAAATTCATTTAAAGAAAAAAAACATATTAAGTGAAAAAAATCTATGAAAACAATCTGCTTAGGTGTGTTATGCACTCTTAGGGTCCCAAAACAAAAATTGTAAGGAGTTTAGTTGCACAAATCTTTAAATTAAGTCTAAGGAGTGAAATTTAAAAACTCAAAATACACTTGAAAATGAGAATAGAAAAATCAATAAAAAGAAGGCATTTTATCTTTATCTTTCTTCTGGCCAAAAAAAGTAAAATTTCACATTTTTGTACATAGAAGCTTGAAACCTCCACATCTGGGTTCTTTGGTATGCTGATTCTGATGAAGTGATTTTTATTAAGATCACTTGAATTTTTGAGGGTGTTTTCCCCTTTTTTTCAAAAATTGGGCAATTTTCCTCAGGCTTGTAACTTTTGATGGATAAGATCACCTTTTGCCTCCTTTAAGTTTGTCTTAGTAATTCCATCATGACGTACAACATGTCTCCTTTTGGAGTCGAAAGCCTGGAATACATATTAATTGTACCATTATTACCTCCATGGTGGAAAATCCTTAACTGGATGCTTTAAATCCCCCTCTAGTATGCTCATTCTCTCAGCCGTTTTAGTAAGCAGAAATTAAAAATGCGTAATTTAAACAATGGAATTTTTAGCTTCAAATGAAATAATAGAATTTTTAGCTTCAATTGTCAAAGATACCGGTGATAAAACACCCTTTGGATTCTAATGGAGGTAGGGAATAAAACTTACATTTATTGCGGTATTTTTTAACAAAAAATCATATTCACTTTTTTAGTTTCATCATCTAAATTAAACAAAAATATTTTTGTAAGGCTAATTGTTTTTTTTTGTTTTGTTTTTTAAGAGCAAAAATCACTTTGAAAAATTCTGGGGAGCTTATGGTTAAACAAATTCCCACATAAAATTAAAATTTCAGATGTCAGTTGAGGCAAAAAAACTCCAGGCCCTGCTGCAAATAGCAAAGTTGAAACTTAAAACTAACACAAATCATTGTTTCTCAAATACATACAATTTATCAACAAAATTAATCCAAATAAACTACTGATATTAACTACCGAAGGTAAAAATACCTTCCGATATTTGTAGAATTGTACTAACTATTACTGAACTTTAAATTGAGCTTGCTTAATTTTTCAAAAAAATATAAATAGTAAAAGTTATCACAGCCTGCTAAAAAGACTACTGAAAGCCTTATGCATTACTGTTTTTATTTGTCTGCAGGCTACTTATGGAATTTTCTACTCCTAAGAGAATATTGGTTTTTTGGAGGTGGGTTTTGTGCTTTCAATAAGGTTTTAGAATTCCAAATACATAAAAAAATATAACAAGTCAGTCTATTTCAGCTAGTTTTTTAGACATATCTTGCATAATGTACAAAGCAATATGTTTTGTTTGAATAACCTTCAACCTTGCTCTTCAGTCCAGTGAGAAAAACTTGGTTAAAAAACATAAATTAATATCCCATAGGGCTGAATCAGCTTCTGTACTAAAATTAAATAAAAAAACAAGTTTTTTAAACTGAAAGTAAGGAGCGACATTAAAACTTAAAATGAACAAAAATTATTCTGTATATAAAAGGGGCTGTCCCCTCCTCAACGCCGCGCTCTTTACGCTAAAGTTTGTTATTGTTTTAAAAAATAAAGTTGTGAGAAAGAGTCAAACTTTAGCAAAAAGAGCGAGGCGTTGAGGAGGGGACAGCCCCTTTCATATACGGAATAATTTCTGTTTGTTTGAAGTTTTAATGTCACTCCTTACTTTCAGTTTAAAAAACTTGTTTTTTTTATTTAATTTCTGATCGTTTTTTAGTTAATGCAGCTTTTATTTTGGCTCGCCGTCATTGAATAAGTAAACTAAATTTGCATAAAAATTTTACTTTTCTTTTGCTAAATGGCTGTCTCTAAATTTGGTTCTGACGTAATTTACAAATTAACTTACGTAACAAACTTCTATATTTGTATATTTTTCTTCTGGCAAAAAATACAAAGTTGCAGATTTTTGCAGATATGAGCTTGAAACCTATGTTATAGGGTTTTCTGATACACTGAATCTGACAGTGTGATTTTCATTAAAAATTTTTCACTTTTAGGGGATGTTTCCCCCCTCTTTAAAAATCAGGTGAGTTTTCTGAGGCTCGTAGCCTTTGATGAGTAATACTAAACTTAATAAAATTCATATATTTAGAATCAGCATTATAAGCCCATTCTTTTGATACATTTATTGACATCAAAGTTCCGTTTTTAAAAGTTTTGCTTACTATTGAGCTGTATCACTTGTTTTTTTTTTTTTTATTACGTATATGATGGGGTTCTCCCCTTAGTCAATACCATGCTCTTTACGTTAAAAGTTAAAAAAAAATTTAATTCACAAACCCCTGAATCACAAAGGCCATTTAATTAGAATAGATAGCTCTTTTGAAAGCACTAAAAAAAACTGTAGTGTAAAGAGCAAAGTATTGACTTGGGGGAGAACCCCCTCACATACATAATAATTCCTGTTCATTTTAAGTTCTAATGTTGCTTCTTACTTTCAGTTGAAAGTACTTGTTTTTTTTAATTTAATTTCTGATTGTTTTTTAAATAATGCTTGGAAATCTGGTGCCCCCTTCATAGAAATGTCCCTTACCCCAAAGAAACATCCTCCACGGAAAGATTCTCCCAAGTAAACCCCTTCTCCAGCCCCCCTCCCCCCCACCAGAAAAAAATTCTTCCTGAAAATGTCTGTATACTTCCCAATAACCAATACAATATGTAAGCAATGGGCAAGGTTCATAACTTGCAGCCCTTCCCCTGGGAACTAAAATGCAAAATTCCACATTTTTGTAGATAGGAGCTTGAAACCTCTGCAGTAGGGTTATCTGATAGGCTGAATATGATGGTGTGAATTTCATTAAGGTTCTATAACTTTTAGGGGGTCTTTCCCCCTTTTTTTCGAAAATGAGCCAAGTGCAAGTGAGCCAAGGCTGCAAGTGAAATTCACTAGATAGTGCTATTTAATATTTCAGGTCATTTTTAAGGTCAAGCACCCCTCAGAGGTACCTATTCCAGGGTATAATCACAATCAGCAGGTTTGATATGACTAGAAACTGCTGTCAGATTGCATGAAACAGATGTGTCATGGAGGTGTCACATTTTTAGGTCTTGGCACCTGGACTATAGGACTAAGTGAATACACCATTTGATGCCTTTTTTTATGCTGATTATGAATATAATAAGCATTTCTATCGGAAATGAATTTCAGCCCCCCCACTATATATGCCAATTCAGGGTTAGGTTAGGTATAGCCTATAGATAGAGATAGATAATTTTATTCACCCACTCGATACAAAACCACAAATGGCACGAATGGAGTACAAAGAAGAAGAAAAAAAAAAAAAAAAAAAAAAAACAAAAAAAAACAAACACTTAACTGCACAAACAAAAACAAACGTTACAATACACCGCCAATAAATAAAAACATTATTACAAAAACTCACTAAGGACGAATTGCAATTGCCAGACTACTAGGCCCAAGCGACCCCAAAAATTCAGAACGACGTTTCATCACAGCAGCAATCGGATCTGTGATACCGAACCTTGCAGACATCTTGGAATTTTTAACCCACGGTGGGGTATTTAAAAGAAACTTTGCATATTTGTAAAAAAGTGATCGAAGGTTTCTTTTATCACTAACACTAAATATATGCCAAAACGGTGATAAAGCCAGAAAGTGTGGGATCACCAGTGCATTATATAGCCTAGCTCGAATTTGTCGATTATATTTCGCTTTAGTTGAAGATAGCGCCCCGTAAGCCTTACGTGCCTTTTTCTGCAAAATTACTTATTTGGCGAGCACGTGTAGATGCCATGTTATGACCTATAGGCATTCCTAAGTACATTATGGAGTCAGACAGTGGAACCTCTTGAGCACCAAATTTGACAGCAAGATCTATACAATCTGCATTTCTCCTATTGAAAGCAACAATCTCGCTTTTACTTGCATTAAAAGATAGGCCTATCTCTCTATAAGCATCATCTAGAATCTGAAAATTTTCTTCAATACGAGACAAACATCTACTTAAATTAAAAATATCATCTGCATAATTAAGTAATGTTACATCCAAACCTCGGAAAATGCAGCTCATTTGCACTAACTTTTGGGCCTTGAGAACACTATTATTATACAACCGGGGTGACGAAATTGCACCCTGCCTAATGCCCTTTCTAACCGGAATAGCATTTGGTAATACAATCGGCCCGTTAGGAGACGGGACTTTAACTTGGACTCGAAGCTTCTTATACATATCCCGAAAAGGCAAAATAACCGATCGGTCCACACCACGTTTATGAGCAGACACTAATAACTGGGGATGTATCCCAGAATCAAAAGCACGTCTAACATCGTGACTCGCTAGAATAAGGGATTCATTCAGTTCATCAGCTTCTATTAATATATTAGCAAGAATATAATGGACGTGCTCGCGACCAACACCTTTTTTAAATCCGAACTGATTATCGGGGGTAGAACATTGAAAAGCAATATGATCTATAACTAGCAATTCCATAAGCTTACATAAAACCGGCGAAACAGTTATAGGGCGGTAAGATACGCATTCAGACGGATTTTTCCCTTTTTTCAAAATAGGTGTAATTACTCCAGTACCAAAAACGTCGGGAACGAGACCAGAATTAAAGATAATTTGGAATAGAAGCTCTAAATGACTCAGGAGACCAGCAGTACCATGTACAAGATGCAACCCACACAACTTGTCGACACCTTTTGATTGTTTCTTTTTTAATTTTGAAATTGCACGAATCAGATTAGGAACAGTTACTATGTAGCCAACACCAGAACTAGGTAATTCCATGAACTTATCAAGTTCGACTTCATATTTATCTTCAAGATCTTGTTCGGGTGGAGAGAACTCAGAAGTAAAGTGGGACACCCAATCTTGCTCAGAGATCACAGGTTCAACACTATTCTGATCACCATTACGTTTAAGAAATCTCCACACAGCATTTGGGTCATTACTTATCAATTGACTATGTTGATCAATCACTTCACATTTATGCTTAGACAAAATCTTGGCAAATCTGCGTTTGCTGAACAGCCGAACTTCATTACAACACCTGATTTCGGACGACCACACTCGTTCCAGAGCCTAAGCCAAAATTTTGCACGACCACATGCTTCACTTAGAGCAGGGTTTTCGGACCACTTTGGAATTTCCGTTCCCACTCGGACTTTACGAATGGGGACCGCAGCGGCCTCGGCAGATAACAGTGCGTGAGATATTTCACTACAGTAGATGTTTAGTAGGGGGGGGGGGCTATATATAGGGGGGGGGGCTGAAATTCATTTCCAATAAAAATGCTTATTATATTTGTAGGCCTAATCAGCATAAAAAAAGGCATCAAATGGTGCATTCACTTTATTTGAAACTCAATACTATGATTTGGTATATATTGACCAAGATTCCTTCATTGCCATCATTTGGGCTTTATATCTAGGCTAATAGGGTGGAGGTATGTACTTCATTAATATAGCCTATATGTTAATCATAGAAACAGCATAGGCCTGCAGCTTTTATTTGCTTATTAGCCTAATTTCTGTCAGAAGAGGCCAACAACTATACATTTATTGAAGATAGAAAGAACTAAGTGCTTACTGTTTTTTTCTAATAATATGTTTTCAGCCAGCCAAAGGGCTGGCTGTTATGTATTCCTGATGTAAAGAATGGCTTCCGGAAACTCTTAATGAAAATGATGGTACAAGCAGTGTTACTTCTTCTTCTTCTATTTAACAGCAGGCGGGCTTTTCAGTAAAACTATTTAGCCCTTTTCCTTTTGCTTCACTCTGTGGGCTACAGAGCTACTGGCTTGATTGCCTCATATTTATTAGATATATTCAGATATCTTTCAGCAGATCTTTTGACTCTAGGAGTTCAAATATAAGATGATAGATGTCGATTTCTATGCTCTGTGTGCAGGTATAGTTGGCTAGGCTCTGGCTGATAGTGGGATTTTGTGGTGTTTGAAGTATTTTAACAGTTTACAAAGCAAGGTATGTTGTGCAGACGTCAGCATATTACATTCAAATAGGCAATGGTCAATTGTTTCATTATTCATATTACAATGCCTGCAAAGAGGGGACAGGGGAATTGAGCCACTTGAATTAGAAAGCTTATATGAGAATGCAAGGAAATTTAGTCCATTTGTTCCAGAAGGAATTCTATGATAAATTTTAGAAAGATACTTATTGGGAAAGGGGGAAAGGATAGGATTAATCTTATTAAAATTAATATCTGATAGCCTCCATCGGTAAATATCTTTAATTGGGATTGGTCTCCCACTTGGCTGGTCAATATTTATAGCATTTTTGGCTATTTCATCAACCTGATGATTACCACTTATGCCAGAGTGGCTAGGAATGTACTGAAAGTAAGTTTTTATGCCACTTGAAGCAAGATTATCAATAATACTGATACAATGATAAGTGTCAATGTCCAACTTATATTGAGGAGCTGAGGCTAGCAACTCAAGGCTTGATAAAGAGTCGGAATAGATGATAATATTATTCGAATTTTCAATCAAAGGTTGGTTTTGCTTAAGGTGTTCTAATGCCATGATTATGGCATTTAACTCAGCAGACATTATAGATAAATTATTAAATAATCTCTCTCCCATTGCAATTTTTCAGGTGAGAAAGGAAAACACCACTTGCAACCTTCTCATCCATTTTTGACCCATCAACAAATATTTGGAAGTGATTTTTATAGGTAATTGTATTAAGTTCTGCAAATTTTTTCTGGACAAAAGCAATGGGGGTTAAATCTTTATTCCATTTTGAAAATTCAGTATTTATCATGGGAAATGACCAATTCCATGGAGGGGATTGGGGAAAGTAGGTGCAATAGACTTTGCTGGTACAGGGAACACTTCTTTTGAATATTGGCATACTCATCTGCAATACCTCTATACATGGCTGGATTTCTTAACCAATTATGTAATGTGTGTGAGCTATTTGATTCAATTTTTGTAAGATGTTTTATCAAGAGAAAGCTACGTCTCTCCCTTATTGTTGTTAATCCACATCTCCATAAGCAGAAACTTGGTGCTTGTGGGGTTTCCTAAGACCAAATATGAGACGTATTATATCATTTTGTGTTGTTTCAATTTTTTGCATCTGGGTCTTTGCACATGCACCATAGACAATGAGCCCATAGTCAATATGGGGTCTTACATGTGATTTATAAAACTGGAGTAAGGTTTTTCTCCTTACAACCCCACGGTGTGGAAAGAAGTCTTTTTAGTATATTTGCTTTTCTATAACATTTTTTTATTGTGTTTGAAATGTGGAGGTGGAAATTAAGTTTTTGGTCAAGCATGAGACCTAGGTAATTAATGTTATTCTCTTCTGGAATAGTTGTTTTATTTAGAGTTAGTTTTGCATTAACATGGTTTCGCTTCCGGTGAATTGGATTGGATTATTTTTGACTTGGTGGGTGCAATGGGTAAATCTGAATGTTGAGAGAATTTTTTTCAAACTGGAAAAGTGACTTTTGCAGATTTGACTGTGCTATCTGAAAGGTGTTGCCAGATAACCATAGCACCCGATCATCAGCATATTGTAGATTCGTGTGGGGTAGGTTAATGTCCCAGAGATATAGGGCAAAAAGGAGGCAACTGAGGACTGCTCCCTGAGGTAGGCCTTTGGATATTGTCTTTTGGTGTGAAGAGGCTGAACCAACACAAACAATGAAACTTCGCACTTCTATGAAGGATTTAATAAAGGATACTAGCTTAGGAGGTACTCCAAGGTTTGCAAGTTTATTTAAAGGATTTGGTGGTTCACATTGTCATAAGCTCCTTCAAAATCTAGGAAAGCTGCCACTAGGATATTATTTTTTTTGAGAAAGATTCATTTATTGCATTTGTTAGCAAAATGAAAGCATCTGTTGAGGAGTGGTATTTCCTGAATCCAGTTTGAGTGTGTGGGATCATGTTATTTTTCTCAACAAACCAGAGGAGTCTGTGATAAATCATTTTCTCCATTATTTTCCCCATCACAGGTGTAATCATTATGGGCCTATAAGACTCAGGGTTATCTTTTGGTTTATTTTTCTTTAGGATTGGTAGGAGGGACGAACATTTCCATATATTGGGGAACCTAGAAGATGCCCAAGCATGATTATAACAATTTAGCAGTTCTTGTTTGTATGAAGGTGTGAGATTCTTTATCCATGTAGGGTGTATATTGTCATAGCTACTGCTAGTTTTGGACCTAATATGATGTATTGCATTATTCAATTCCTGGATTGAAAATGGATTAGTTATGTACTCGGATCCTGGGCGTGGTTGGTAACTAGGGTTCATAGGAATTGTGGACAGCTTGCTTTGATTATTTGATGTTAGCTTATTAACAAAAAGAGTTGCAAATAGGTTAGCCTTTTCATTATCATTGTCATAATGGGTATTATTATGTATAAGCTCATACAGGAGTGGGTTGGGAGAAGTCTTTTTCCCTAATATGTGGCTTATGACTTTATGTACAATTGGCTCATTTGTTTCTCTGGAGAGATTATTTGCAAAATTATTCCAGTATTTATATTTAGCATCTATTATAGTCCTTTTTAGATTAGATTCTGCTTGTATTTTTTTAAATATGTAGTAGGTGTTGGTTTTTTTTATGAATTCTGTCCTAGCTGCCTTTTTTATCCTCCATTTATTTAGGCACTCATTTGTCCACCATGCTTTAGGAATTTGTTTAGGGAATGTTTTCTTAGGTGTTGTCCTGGGGATAGCATGATTAGCTATATTTATTAGTAAAGATGTCAATGCTTCAGCATGTGTGTCAACTGTTGTCTTAGAAATGCATGAACTTTGGGTGAAACTTGTAATTTCATCATTTAGCTTATTTGGAAAATAGACCAATTTGCTTTAGTGTTGATATATTTGGATGTATGAGATAAAGTTTCAGCAGGTTCATTTAGGGAGCAAACTATAGCAAAGTGGTCTGTACATAGACTATCAATTTTATTTATGTAAATTTTGTTCAAAAAAAATTTAAAGACACAATTTGTAGGTCAATTGTGGAGAAATTGCCACTTTTGGGGTTGAAATAAGTATTCAGGTTTGGAGGGGTAGCAACAACTAATTCATTATTATTTGAAGTCATATGCTCAATAAATTTACCAGCTTTATTTGCTGGTTTATTCCCCCACAAAAGGCTGTGGGCATTGAAATCTCCACAAATAATGATATTTTTTAACATATTAGAATTATTTATATAATTAAAGAAATCCTTGGCATCTGTAGTTTGGCCATTAGGGTTATAAAAGCTTATTATGTAGGTTTTTAAATTATTCAGCCAAACACTTATACCAATTACATCAACATCATTTTCAAAATCTGGAAAATTGATGCCACAAAAATTTTATATTATTATTAACTAATAAAGCTACACCACCTCCTTTTCTGTCTGAAGATCTATCCTTTCTCAGGATAGTATATCCCAGAGACTTAATTTGTTGATTTTGGGTTTAAATGAGTTCCTTGGAGGCAAGCAATATTAATTGAATTATTATTCATAAATGATGTTAGTTCATTGAGCTTATTTTCTGTGAGTGATCTTACATTCCATTGGAGTATTGATAAATGTTGTGTTGTTGATTTATTCTTCATATGAATGTGTATCAATGTTCAGCTTTGTTAAGAGTAAAGCAAGATCTTTTTTGCTTGAATGAGCATATCATCTGGGATGTAAATTTTTGCCAATTCTGCAATAATTTTTGTTTTCTGTAGTTGATGTATGTTCATGGCCTGAACTACATTACAGTTTAGAATGAATAAGCATATATTTGGGGATTGCATTTTTGGTAGTGCATCCTGTTTGTTGGTTAATGGATTGATTCCTGGTAGTGTTTCTGGTTTGTTTCTTCTTGGGAGGGAGGGCCAGGCTGGCCTCATCTCACCGGACAAGGAGGCTTGTTGGCTTGGTGATTGCTTCTGATAGGGATTTGAGCTAGGGGGCTTAGAAGATGGTGTTTTATATGGGGTGCTTGATGCATTGGGGGCATTTGACTTGGGGGTTTTGGTTGGTTTCATTACAGGCTTTATTTGGTATTGTTGGGCAGCATTTGCTTCCATTGCTGCAAAGGAATATGGGATTGCCTTCTCTGTTGATATTTGGAGTGTTAGAGCTCTTTTCTTGTATGCAGGGCATAATGATTTATTTGTAGATTCATGTGGGCCTTTGTAATTGATGCATGTAGGCTGAGTGTTGTTGCAAGTTGTCAGCTCTTTAGGATGGAAAGATTTACAATTACTACACTCTTGGAGAATTTCATTGCATTTGTTTGTTGTGTGTCCCAGTTTGAAACACTTCTGACACTGAATAGGCTTAGGTTTGTATTCCTTGTGTGGTTTGATTTGCCCAAATAGGAATAATTTTTCTGGGATATCAACTTTATCCTTCAGTGTGAATAAGAAGGATCTACTAGTTTTTAGGCCATTAGAGTTGGGTTTTCCAATTTGGGTAACATCCTCAACTGGGATTGTGTTTCCAGCCCTATCTGAAAGGCCTTCTTTTAACTCCTGAGTAGATATCTCTGGGGGAACATTATAAACTACTATTTTTGTGGGTGATTGTTTTGGGTTCCAATTAGATGCAATAATTGGGGTATTCAGAAGGGATTTAAGGTTAATTATTGTATCTGCTGATTTCTGATCTTCTACAGCTATTAGCAGAGATCCATCACGGTTAATGTTAAGAGAGAACATTGATTTTAGTAATTTAAAAATTGCAACTCTTATTGCAGTGATCATTTTTATTTCAAAGGGGTAGTGGGAGTAATTTTAAGGTAAATTCCTAAGTTTTTGGAGGGAGGATCTTGGGCAGGGAGAGGGGAAATGCTTGGGGAGATTTTTTTCCTTTTTTTAGAACTTCTAGAGAGGACCTCTTGAAACCCATTATCATCATTTATGGTTACATTAGCCCCTACACTTATCATTGTCCTATTCTCCGAATTGGAGCTATCATTTGAACTTTGAGAAAGTGTGCTTGACCAGCCAAGATGGGTATCTTTCACTATGGCATATTCACTGGAATTTGATTTGGGATCTGGGGGGACATTTTTTTTTTTTGGAGGACTTCTAAACATTGCCTATTGGAAAAAGCTTTAAACAGAGAAAAACAAAACTAAAGCAAGAAGGGAAAATGGAATGATATCAAACCGTCTGCACTATACTATGGGGAGGAGAACACCACAGTATAGCCCTGAGGATGAGTTGAGCAGGATTGGTTTGGTATAACTGCTGATTAGAAGCGATAATAATTCACAAGAAAATTTGTTTTAATTTTCTTATAGAGTTGCTGTTGTGTGTTACTGCCATCACAATAATAAAATTCCGATTTTTCTTCCAAAAAAAAATCTATAATTTCGAAAAAGTCCCGGAATACAGTTTTTTGGGTACTGGTGTGTTATATGGGCCCTTTACAAGGATATCCGTCACCTAATACCCGCCAGACGGGTTAATTCAAGAAACCTCTATAGAGCAATGCAATCCAAAGAGTGGTTTTCATTGCGTTTACGATTTTTAAATTGTTGTTTTTTGGGGTTTAGGGGGGGGAGGTACCTAGGTTAGGTTACGTATTTAAATTATGCTATATCCAACACCCCCCCCCTCAATTTGTAAATATATAGCCCAAATTTGTTTCTAAACTATTATATTCATCCTATTTTTTTTATTATTTCATTAGCATTAACCAAACTAGACTTTTTAAAAAAGGCCTATATAATGCACCAGAACCGTTTTTAGGTTATATAACATAGGGCTCCACAGTGATGACGTAAAAATCAAGGCACATAATTTGAAGTACGATGAAACATGGTTTCTAGTTGTAACTAACAGCTGATTATCAATATTCCTAGCAATATATCGACGTGAAAACGTACTGGTGGATTAGTAAAATCTACGACAGACATTTTAGGCCAAAGTAATTCACCAAAGTTCCAAAAAACGTGTCGACGCATTCGCGTTTCATCTTTATTTGAATTTTCCGCCCAAGAATCGACGTCACGCTTCGCATCCATATTGTGCGTCCAGACTATCTGGAGAAATGGGACAGAAATCTGGAAAAAGGAATAGTCGTCCAGACTTGGCTGTTTTTTTCAAGAACCTGGTGGTTTTTTTCAAAATATCTGTACAAATTTATCAGCCATCCTCATCAAGTCTGTTTTTCCTGAGCCAAAATCTATAAAAACAAATCTAAACCCTCAGTTAGACAATTTGCCTTTTTTCTATTCAAAAACCATCTTAGACAACTATTTTTATTTATCACTTATCGTGTCTAATTGTCTCCTTCTTCTGGCATTTTCCAGAAAAGCTATCCATGCTACCACTATCATCCCATTTTCTATTTTCTTACCCTCTGATTATTCCTGCCCAAAAAACGGAAAAATGGAACGGGAAGACCTGTCTACATTCCCAGATTTTTTGTCCCATTTTTCCAGAAAATGGATAGTCTAGACGCGGTAATATTCAATATGGCTTGACAAGCGGTAAAAGTTGCTTTGTATCACATCTTCATACGTCCCTTTCCCTTTTACCATACCTGATTTTCTGTTTAGCGAAAGTCTCGCCAATCAAGAAGCGGACAGCGGAACTATCATTCGTCTTACAAAAGCATCCTTTTGAAATCTCAAGGCCCGACTTCACTACCCAGAAAACCTGGATTCTAAACGTACTAAAATCTAAGAAAAATCCAAACGATATCATTCAAACATTCAGTCCACGGATTCTTCATTGTATAAAAAAAAGGAATCTGCTGCTTTCACACGAAAAAATCCGGAAGAAAAACAGACCCCTTTTTCCCGAATCTGGGTACTTAGAATCCAACTTTCTTGGTATTAAACCCGGCCTTTGGGTATTTGAATAGAAAAATATAAGGCAAAAGGCAGAAAAAACTGTTACTACCGAGTTATTAGTAAAAAGCACTAAGTGAAGCAACCAACTAAAAAAAAAACTAGTTTCTCAGGTATTTATTGATACGATTCAGCAATCATTTCGGTAATCGGAGCTCAAAAGACAACCCTAAGAAAACTGGACAAATGAGCTTCAGTAAATGAAACTAAGTTCGGTTAGCACACAAATAAACACTAAGTCTTCTTAGAGAACGTAATCCAGATAACCATTTTTAATTTTTCTTAGTTTATCTGGATACTCATCTGCGATCTTCAAAATTTAGAACTTAAATACTGAGTGGAATATTATGAGCATGAAAGTGTCTAAAAATATTAGAAAAATCTGGGGAATACGTTGATAGCGATCAGAGCGATCTTTTGAACCAATTGATGTACGTTCCTTAAAATAGCACAAACGTACGACTAAGTATATTGATCCTAAACTATTGAAACTTGCAACAACCTAAGGAAATCACAGAATGCTAGCAATCATTTGGTCAAGACTTTATAAAACTAATTTTTTGCGAAGTTTCATCTGCAAAACACCGAACTAAAAAGACACTGGAGCTGAGCATAACAAGTTTTCCGATGGTATTTATCGCTTCCGCTGCCCTAGATTTCTGAATACATTCGAGGCTCTTGAAATGATGTCAAGAACTCAAATGAATATTTTTGTTCTGAATTCGCCACTTGTTGTTACATTGGAGTCGAATTTTCAAAGGTCAAATCCTAAACGAAAAAATCGTTGCCCCAGTGTAATAGACTAATGGCGCAAATCCAGAGGAAACAAACAAAAACAGAGAATATTCGTGATACCGTGCAGAAAAAATTAGTAGACAATCAGCCACAATCGTTGAAAATCTCTTCATCAAAAATCTCGGTTTTAGCAAAAAATCCCGTTTTTTTTACAAAAAGTCCCGAAAAAAAACCCGGACACAAAAAAAAATCCCGGACCGTAAAAAAAAAAAATCCCGGAATACCGGGATTAATCTCGGACGGTGATAATCATTGGTATAAAAGACCAACACTACCAACCAATGTAGCCGACTTTTCGGTGCATGTCATAGAGATATAAAATAAAAACTCTTTGGCGTATGTCCTTCATAAACCTTTTGGTGCATGGCCATCTTCAAATGCCAGAAACTAGTTTAAGCAGAAGAACTATTTTGCAAGGTTTCACTTTTTTATAACATACAGATTTTTAAAGGTCGTCAAAGGTTAGGACCCCTCTAAAGGGATTAGGAATGGAGGTATGTACTTCAAAATACTTTCCTGGGACATACATTAGCTTGTAGACCCATCCCTGAAAGTTTCATTTTCCTAACCTAACCCCTTTCCAAGATAGCCAAAAAGTAGCTAAAGTAGAATTTTACCCACGCAAAGAATATGAAAAGATTATTCCACAGAGAACTTGAAACGTCACTAATCATAAAAATACAAACAGTAGTCTCATGCCTGTGCTACATTATAGTCACACTTGTCGATAAAATCAAAAGTACGCACGACTACAGCGCCAATTACGTTCGCCGTTCGTAATTTCTCGAGTGGACCATTGTTCAACTTTCAAGCATAAATTCTTGACTGACCAATCAGAGTCAAGGTTTAAGGCATACCTTTTAAAACTAGAAAAGATGGAACTTTATAACAGCGAATTTTCTATCTGGGAGAGGAATCTGACAAAAGTTAAGGAGACTTAGCATTAATAGAGAACAGTTGGACATAAATTACTGTTGGTGCAAACTCAGTAAACTAATTTTCTTGCATTTTTAATTTTTTGGTTTTTAAATACAAGTGTAATGTTAAAATCAAGAAAATTGCCATGTCATTCATGATATTTGGCTTTCTTTATTGATAGATGTGACTATGATGTGGCGTGGGCATTACAGTTGCTGCCGAATAACTTCCCTCAGCTTTTGAGTAGGAATATGTTTAGAAAACAATTTTAAATTTTATATTTATTACATAATACAGAATATTTGATTGCAACTCCACTTTACTTTGCCCCCAACCCCTCCTATTGTGCGAATATGTAGCTCAAATCGTATATATTTCCTATGCATGCTGCCAATGCGTCTCTCTTGTTTCGACCTGTTTACCCGTAAATTGAATCAACTGTGATGAAATAAAAACATATTTTCTTAATTTTTCCTTCTCAATAGCCCCTAGTCTATACATTTACCCTTCCCTATGATTTTCCCTAGGCCTAGTTTGGTTTCCTATGGAGACTAAATGAGCTAGTCTAGCCTAGCCTGTGGAAATATTTCAAAGAAGAATGGACTAAGAACTATTGCCGTCTGAAAAGAAGTACAACTAGGATGGAACAAACGAGATGTTACCATTTCGAACAACCGTCACAAGCACTAAATGTCATTTCGTCGACAATGAAAATCCGTCAGAACATTGAAACGTCAGAACATCATCAGTCATAACTGTCGGACATCGACATTGTGACTGTCGATGAACTGACGTGTCGATGTATTGACTGTTGACGTTCTCAGGGGTAGCAATTTTGACTGTCGATGTACTGACGTGTTGATGTTCTGACTGTCAATGTTCTGACGCGTAGAATTGTAATCCACTCTGAGATTTAACCGTCCACTACTGGCAAGTATTTACAACGCTACCGCTCTGCCACATATATTATATGTGACCTCTTTCTGGAAATTATTGGCAAACCGTGAAAAGTCTAAAATCCGCTCTTTATTTTTCCGTTTTGCCAAGCACCTACTATAATTGCCACCTTGGACAAAAAAATAGTTTTCTGATTCGGCGCTATAACCTAGCGGACCCAAATCTAGCTGTTGAGACACTTATTAGCCGGCAAACAACAAAACCAGCAATTCTAAAGCACGAGTGGGCAAGTTTGCTTGTTTAATTTTCCCTCTTGTTTCCTTTTTTTTTCCTCCTTTCAGAAGTTGTTGTCCTTGTTGCTATTTTCGAAGAAGTTGTTGTTTCTATTGTAATTTTTGAGTATGTTATCTTTCTGTTTCCTCTTTTCGTACTATTTTGTATACTATTTAAGAAGTTGTTGCTTTTGTCGTTATTTTTTTAGTTTGTTTTCTTTTTGTTTCTCTTTTTCGCATTTTTGTATGCTCTATCATTGTACATTTATTGTTTACGACGGGTTTTCAATATATTATTATTATTAAACTATCCGTATATGAGGAGGGCTGCCCTTCCTCAGCCCTTGTTCTTTACGCTAAAGTCTTAAAGTTTTTTCAAATTCTCATTCAACGGCCTTGGTGTTTGAGCAGTCTGTCTTAAAGACTTGCGACAAAAATTCAAATTTTGGCGATGTTTGAGAATGCGGCAATTTAAATTCGAACTTTCGTATGGGGACTAATTTGCGGTTTGAGGAATACTGTCCTTTGGAGACATCCAAAAGAACCATTATTAATTTTTTTTTTTTTAATTTAAGCTACATATTCACAAAGTTTTTTAAAATCGTATAGATCAGGATCTAGCAAAGCTATGAGGCTCAAAATGCTTTCTTTGGCCCTCATTTGTGCTGTAAATTTACTTCTGAAAGTTTTCACTCTTAAAAAGCATTGTTTGTTCAAGTTGATAAAAAATCAGTGGAACTTGAAAGGGAAAAGGGTGGTGATATACAGCCTACTTAAACATCCCCTTCCAGAACACAATTTGCATTCTGGATCCATTCCTGAAAGTGTCCTTCACCTAGTTCAACTGCTTTCCAAGATTTTTTTTAAGTGAGCGCACCTCGGCAAGGTCACTGCATGATATCTGTTTTTTAAAGCGTGGGAAAAAGCAAACTTTGAGGTTCATTTGGACCCAAGTCCATTTCTTTCTTTCTTTTTTAGTCACCGGTAAGGATTATTGTCGAGACGCTGATAAAATATAAATAAATCCCAGTAAGATATGTAAATATGTCGCAGGCCATGGACCTTTTGTGGAGATCAGCGCCTTGTATTTGTTGTACGATTTTCGTTTTTAATGGAGATTATATCTTCTGTTGCCCACTGTTGGTAATGCCGAGAAGAAAGGTCCTAACCTTTGATGACCTTTAAAAATCTGTATGTTATAAAAAAGTGAAAACCTTGCAAAATAGTTCTTCTGCTTAAATGATGTATAACAAAATTGGGTACTTGGGCACTATATGGGCCTTTACAAGGAAACCAGTCACAAAAAACCCGCAAATTCAAGAGACCGCCAGAGTAATGCAATGCAAGGCGTGGTTTTCATTGCATTTCCAGTATTTAAACAGTTGTTTTCGGGGTTTAGGGGGGGGAGGGTACCTAGGTTCGGCTAGGTTACGTATTTAATATATGCTATGCTTTACCGCCCCCTCCCGCCAATGTACACTTAGGAACGGTAGCCGGTAGAGCAAAACAAAAAGCAGATTCAGATTCTACACAAAATTTTACACTCGATGGCATTCATAACTCAATTTTGGCCGGAGATGCCTAATACGACAATCATCCTCCAAGGTGACGAGAAACGTGTCTTTAGACTTTGGGAGTTAGTTGACCTGTCCCTATGTAGAAAATCCACTCAGTGCTTAGTAATAAATCGAAATTTCAAAATAAAAGATCATTCTCTCGTGTTGGTACAATAAATGGTATTATAAACTGGGTTTATTGAAATGAACCACAAAAGACCACACCTTTCTTTGCTTCTGAAGCAACAGTCACTTCGAACGAATAGCCACTTTTATGTCAATATGATGAAAAGGAAAACAGTGAGGTTCTAGCTTAGCCATATTCGTTTTTCATGTCTTTGCCCACAAAGGAAGGGACCTTGTTGTCATTATTTGCTAATCAAGAAAAGCCACTATAACACATAAGCAAACAGGGCTTAACGGAGCTATTGAATAAGTTTCGTAGGATGAAATAGTCAATTTCCAAGGCTGTTATCACCAGCTATAATACCAATAGTGAGTGATATACAATTTTAAATTGTATATTATAATTTAAAATTGTATAAATTGTGTATAAATATGCTTTAGTATTACTTGAACTGGAGAACAAATAACCATAATATGAACTCTGGAAATCCAGTTACTCTCTCTATACAACGGAGAACTTCAAGTTATGACACATATTCTAAAAATAGTTTATATCCCTAATACTATCAAGATAGCTTCACTTTGAACTTATCTACAATGCTTCATAAAATGTCCCTAAATGCTTCATTCTTATATTGTAAAGTGTCCTTAAATCTAAAATTAAAGGGTTCACTTATATTGTACCAAAACTCCTATATCATCAGTTGGTTTATTTAAATAGAGGAGATTGAGTAGCTTGAAAGAAAATAAGAGTGACTAGGATCAATTTTGCTGAATCGAATGACTTGACAATCGGCAACACTTAATTCAAGAAGCCTTGCCTCAGCCCATTGACCGAGAAGTCCAAGATTATTTTGTAGAAGAAAAGAATTATTGTATTAAAGGAATTTTGTTCATTTTCATTATATTTGATGGTAACTGACCGCTTTGAGAGAATTTTACGAAGCGTCTTTTGGTCAATAGCAAAGTCGTAAAAAAAACTAGTTTCTGGCATTTTAAGATGGCCATGCACCAAAAGGTTTATGAAGGACATACGCCAAAGAGTTTGTATTTTATATCTCTATGACATGCACCGAAAAGTCGGCTACATTGGTGGTAGTGTTGGTCTTTTATACCCATGGTTATCACCGTCCGAGATTAATCCCGGTATAACCGAAAATTCGACTTTTGTCTGTCATTAGTATATAAAAGTGTATGTTTAATGTACTTGTACCAAATATATTAACTCAGATCATTTTGCATATCATGTAAAATGCATTCAACCAAACAATTGGGAAACTATAGCTTTCACCATTGGCCTACAATTCCAGGGGACTTGTTGGTTATAGGTTATATTAATATATTGACATGGTATTCCACCTTTAGACCACAAGCAGCCAAGCCTATTAGACTTAGGTTTCACTTGTTTGCTGCTTTTAAGTCCAACCAAAATCAGTCCCAGATTTAGTATATGTCTAGTGGACATTGTCTGTCACATGACAACCCAATATCAATCCAATCTTTCATCCCAAAATTCTATGACTATCTACATTAGTTCCACTAGGATCACAATCTTGGACTTGATTTAGCCTATTTAAAAAGAGTATTAAGAGATAGGCTAATCTAATAAATTGTAAAAAGAGCATTCAAAATTCACGCCATTAATGATTGTGACAAAGGAGATTGGTTTTTTTGTGTACTTTACAATGCTTGAAAGGTATGTCAGCACGTAACTGTATAACGTTTTGACCCGATTTGTTTGAAGGTCTAAATCGGGTCAAAACTTCCCAAATTCTCGTAGATAATTTTCCCAAATTTCGTTCAAATTTTCAACGAAAATTTGAGAAGTTTTGACCCGACGGTCTAAATCGGGTCAAAACTTCCCAAATTCGCGTTGATAATCAACGAAAATTTGGGAAAATTATCTACGAGAATTTGGGAAGTTTTGACCCGACGGTCTAAATCGGGTCAAAACATCCCAAATTCTCGTAGAATTATCTACGAGAATTTGGGACGTTTTGACCCGATTTAGACCTTCATAAACTGAGGGTTTAGATTTGTTTTTATAGATTTTGGCTCAGGAAAACAGACTTGATGAGGATGGCTGATAAATTTGTACAGATATTTTGAAAAAAAAAACCACCAGGTTCTTGGAAAAAAAAACAGCCAAGTCTGGACGACTATTCCTTTTTCCAGATTTCTGTCCCATTTCTCCAGATAGTTTGGACGCACAATATGGATGCGAAGCGTGACGTCGATTCTTGGGCGAAAAAAATTCAAATAAAGATGAAACGCGAATGCGTCGACACGTTTTTTTTGGAACTTTGGTGAATTGCTTTGGCCTAAAATGTCTGTCGTAGATTTTACCAATCCACCAGTACGTTTTCACGTCGAAATATTGCTAGGAATATTGATAATCAGCTGTTAGTTACAACTAGAAACCACGTTTCATCGTACTTCAAATTACGTGCCTTGATTTTTACGTCATCACTCTGCAGCCCTATGTTATATAACCTAAAAACGGTTCTGGTGCATTATATAGGCCTTTTTAAAAAGTCAAGTTTGGTTAATGCTAATGAAATAAAAAAAATAGGATGAATATAATAGTTTAGAAACAAATTTGGGCTATATATTTACAAATTGAGGGGGGGGGGGGGTGTTGGATATAGCATAAATTAAATACGTAACCTAACCTAACCTAGGTACCTTCCCCCCACCCCCCCCCCCCCCCTAAACCCCAAAAAACAACAATTTAAAAATCGTAAACGCAATGAAAAACCACTCTTTGCATTGCATTGCTCTATAGAGGTTTCTTGAATTAACCCGTCTGGCGGGTACTAGGTGACGGATATCCTTGTAAAGGCCCATATAACGCACCAGTACCCAAAAAACTGTATTCCGGGATTTTTTCGAAATTTCAGATTTTTTTTTGGAAGAAAAATCGGGATTTTATTATTGTGATGGCAGTAACACTGCTTGTACCATCATTTTCATTAAGAGTTTTCCGGAAGCTATTCTCTACATTAGGAGTTAGGACAGGAGTAGATAACAGCCAGCCATTTGGCTGGCTGAAAACATATTATTAGAAAAAAACAGTAAGCACTTAGTTCTTTCTATCTTCAATAAATGTATAGTTGTTTGCCTCTTCTGACAGAATTTAGGCTAATAAGCAAATAAAAGCTGCAGGCCTATGCTGTTTCTATGATTAACATATAGGCTATATTAGTGGAGTACATACCTCCACCCTATTAGCCTAGATATAAAGCCCAAATGATGGCAATGAAGGAATCTTGGTCAATATATACCAAATCATAGTATTGAGTTTCAAATAAAGTGAATACACCATTCGATGCCTTTTTTTATGCTGATTAGGCCTACAAATATAATAAGCATTTCTATTGGAAATGAATTCAGCCCCCCCCCCCCCCTATATAGGCTATACCTAACCTAACCCTGAATTGGCATATATA
The DNA here is from genome assembly GCA_027921565.1 of Artemia sinica. Classification (NCBI taxonomy): domain Eukaryota; kingdom Metazoa; phylum Arthropoda; class Branchiopoda; order Anostraca; family Artemiidae; genus Artemia; species Artemia sinica. The sequence goes on along the minus strand of CM051270.1, from coordinate 60,071,634 downwards.
GGGGGGGGGGGCTGAAATTCATTTCCGATATAAATGCTTATTATATTTGTAATCAGCATAAGAAAGGCATCAAATGGTGTATTCACTTTAGTCCTACAGTCAGGTGCCAAGACCTAAAAATGTGACACCTCCATGACACATCTGTTTCATGCAATCTGACAGCAGTTTCTAGTCATATCAAACCTGCTGATTGTGATTATACCCTGGAATAGGTACCTCTGAGGGGTGCTTGACCCTTAAAAATGACCTGAAATATTAAATAGTACTATCTAGTGAATTTCACTTGCAGCCCAATAATTTTGGTCCTTTTAGCTGCAACTCAACATAACTGAGCAAAAATGTAAGCAACTTAGTGATTAAAAAAAAAAAAAAATTGAATAAACTGTTGTAATTAGTTTATTGAAAAATCGCTTATAATTGTTATTGGATATAGATCTAGATATAGACTAGATATAGTTTTTTGATTTCAGGGCTAGCACTATTTCTTAAATTTGAAGGTCACAAGTAACTATTGTATGACTCATATTCAGAGCAGCAGAAGTGCACTTAAGCTTCTCCAGGGCAGCTGCAATTACATCTGGATTTGATGGAGAGCCAGGTATGATAGGCAATTAGCCAATTCTTGACACAGGAATGTCTCAACTTCTGTTGCTACCCACCAATTCTTGACACAGGAATGTCTTGACTTCTGTTCCAACCATAACCTAAGGTTTTTAGAATTAGTACCATTGCTGAGGGATATTTAAATAACAATGATAGATTATGATTTTTTTTCTTATATACCAAACTTTTTCATCTTTTTCAGTCTGTCTTTTCATGAAGAGCACCATGCACTTTTGATGGTACTTTGCCTCAAGTCTCACTAATGGAGCATCTTTACACCTCATCCACAATTGAGGTTCCAAATCTTTCAGTCTTTCTACCTGCTTCTGAATTCTGCCTTTCTAGAGTTGTTATCTGCTTTACATTCATTTTCTTTTTTTTGTGCTGCCTTTTAAGCCACAAAAAAAAGACAGCATGACTTGTATTCAAGGTTCCCTTCATGTGTGAGTTACTGTCTCTACATAGTGTTTGCCACCTTTTAGTAGACAAACACTGTGATTGAGTTTGGTTAGAAGACTCCTGATGACTTTGGCAGGAATAGAATTTCTGGGGAGCATACTCTGTGCCAGAACAAGTCTGTTTTAGAAAAGTTAGGCTTTGTAAAACTTTTTCTCTATGCCCTGTAGCCAAATGTACATAAACAGTTTGATGCCAAGAAGGAAATCACATGTTGAATGTCTGTAACTTTCAAACAGTTCGTGGTAACAAAACTGTAAGTAAGGAGCGACCCGGCTCAATGGTAACCAAAACTCTAAAAAACAGAATTTTGGTACCAATAGATACATCAAAAGAATCAGATTTTAATTCTGATTTCAAAAATATAAGTTTTATCAAGTTTAATCTTACCCATCAAAAGTTATGGCCTGAGAAATTTTGGCTCATTTTCGAAAGGGGGAAAGACCCCCTAAAAGTTATAGAACCTTAATGAAATTCACACCATCATATTCAGCGTATCAGATAACCCTACTGCAGAGGTTTCAAGCTCCTATCTACAAAAAATGTGGATTTAAGTGACCAAAAAAAATGGAGGGCAACTAGGCCCCCTCCCACGCTCATTTTTTTCTCAAAGTCACCCAATTAAAATTTTGAGATAGCCATTGTGTTTAGCATAGTCGAAAACCTAATAAATATGTCTTTTACAATGACGTAATCCCCCACAGTTCCCAGGGGAAGGGCTGCAAGTTATGAACTTTGCCCATTGCTTACATATTGTATTGGTTATTGGGAAGTATACAGACATTTTCAGGAAGAATTTTTTTTCTGGTGGGGGGGGAGGGGGGCTGGAGAAGGGGGTTACTTGGGAGAATCTTTCCATGGAGGATGTTTCTTTGGGGTAAGGGACATTTCTATGAAGGGGGCGCCAGATTTCCAAGCATTATTTAAAAAAACGATCAGAAATTAAATTAAAAAAAAAAACAAGTACTTTCAACTGAAAGTAAGAAGCAACATTAGAACTTAAAATGAACAGAGATTATTACGTATATGAGGGGGTTCTCCCCCAAGTCAATACTTTGCTCTTTACACTACAGTTTTTTTTTAGTGCTTTCAGCTATCTATTCTAATTAAACGGCCTTTGTGATTCAGGGGTTTGTGAATTAAAAGTTTTTTTAACTTAAAGAGCGTGGTATTGACTAAGGGGAGAACCCCATCATATACGTAATAACATATACATAATAAAAAAAAAACAAGCAATATGGCTCAATAGTAAGCAAAACTTTTAAAAACGGAACTTTGATGTCAATAAATGTATCAAAAGAATGGGCTTATAATGCTGATTCTAAATATATGAATTTTATTAAGTTTAGTATTACTCATCAAAGGCTACAAGCCTCAGAAAACTCACCTGATTTTTTTAAAGAGGGGGGAAACATCCCCTAAAAGTGAAAAATTTTTAATGAAAATCACACCATCAGATTCAGCGTATCAGAAAACCCTAACACATAGGTTTCAAGCTCATATCTGCAAAAATCTGCAACTTTGTATTTTTTGCCAGAAGAAAAAATATACGAATATAGAAGTTCGTTACATAAGTTAATTTGTAAATTACGTCAGAACCAAATTTAGAGACAGCCATTTAGCAAAAGAAAAGTAAAATTTTTATGCAAATTTTGTTACTTATTCAATGACGGCAAGCCAAAATAAAAGCTGTATCAACTAAAAAACGATCAGAAATTAAAAAAAAAACAAGTTTTTTAAACTGAAAGTAAGGAGCAACATTAAAACTTAAAACGAACAGAAATTATTCCGTATATGAAAGGGGCTGTCCCCTCCTCAACGCCTCGCTCTTTACGCTAAAGTTTGACTCTGTCTCACAACTTTATTTTTAAAACAATAAAAAACTTTAGCGTAAAGAGCAAGGTGTTGAGGATGGAGGGGACAGCCCCTTTCATATACGGAATAATTTCTGTTTGTTTTAAGTTTTAATGTCGCTCCTTACTTTCAGTTTAAAAAACTTGTTTTTTTTATCTAATTTTAGTACAGAAGCTGATTCAGCCCTATGGATATTAATTTATGTTTTTTACCAAGTTTTTTCTCACTGGACTGAAGAGTAAGGTTGAAGGTTATTCAAACAAAACATTGCTTTGTACATTATGCAAGATATGTCTAAAAAACTAGCTGAAATAGACTGACTTTTTATATTTTTTTTATGTATTTGGAATTCTAAATTCTAAAACCTTATTGAAAGCACAAAACCCACCTCCAAAAAGACCAAATATTCTCTTAGGAGTAGAAAATTCCATTAGTAAGCCTGCAGACAAATAAAAACAGTAATGCATAAGGCTTTCAGTAGTCTTTAGCAGGCTGTGATAACTTTTACTATTTATATTTTTTTGAAAAATTAAGCAAGTTCAATTTAAAGTTCAGTAATAGTTTGTACAATTCTACAAATATTGGAAGGTATTTTTACCTTTGGTAGTTAATATCGGTAGTTTATTTGGATTAATTTTGTTTGATGAATCGTATGTATTTGAGAAACAATGATTGTGTGTTTTTAAGTTTCAACTTTGCTATTTGCAGCAGGGCCTGGGAGTTTTTTTTTTTGCCTCAACTGAGATCTGAAATTTTAATTTTACGTGGGAATTTGTTTAACCATAAGCTCCCCAGAATTTTTCAAAGTGATTTTTGCTCTTAAAAAACAAAACAAAAAAAAAAACAAATTAGCCTTAAAAAAATATTTTTGTTTAATTTAGATGATGAAACTAAAAAGTGAAAATGATTTTTTGTTAAAATACCGCAATAAATGTAAGTTTTATTCCCTACCTCCATTAGAATCCGAAGGGCGTTTTATCACCGGTATCTTTGACAATTGAAGCTAAAAATTCCATTATTTAATATGATGCTAAAAATTCCATTGTTTAAATTACGCATTTTTAATTTCTGCTTACTAAAACGGCTGAGAGAATGAGCATACTAGAGGGGGGATTTAAAGCATCAGTTAAGGATTTTCCACCATGGAGGTAATAATGGTACAATTAATATGTATTCCAGGCTTTTGACTCCAAAAGGAGACATGTTGTACGTCACGATGGAATTACTAAGACAAACTTAAAGGAGGCAAAAGGTGGCACAGCTTTTAAGTGAGGCGTTAAAAAATTATCTGCGATCTTGTGGTAAACCGCTAGTCCTGGCAGAAAAAAAAGAATTACTAATAATAATAAGAGAAATGCTAAACCATACATAAAAAGAGTTTTCCTCCTTTTTCACGATAAATCAATAGATTACACAATAGATACATTAAAAGAATCAAATTTTGATGCTTATTCCAAATATGTGAAATTCATCAAATCTAATCTTATCCATCAAAAGTTACGAGGCTGAGGAAATTTGCCCAATTTTTGAACATGTTTATGTTTTTTTTTTTTTTTTTTTTTTCTCATGTAAACCTGTGATCCTATAAGATCGAGAGAGAGGGCTCATTTTAATCGAAAATCAAGAGTTCTAGTATCCTTTTTAAGCAACCAAAATATTGAAGGGCAGTTAGCCCCCCTCCAACGCTCATTTCCCCCCTGAATCATCCGATAAAAATTTTGAGATAGCCATTTTTTGTGCAACATAGTCAAAAAATCTAAAACCTATGTATTTGAGGAGGATTTAATCCCCACAGTCCCTGGGGGAAGGGCTGCAAATTATGAACTTTGCCCATTGTTTACATGTAGTATTGGTTATTGGGAAGTATACTGACGTTTTCAGGGTGCATTTTTCTGGTGGTGTGGGGGGCTTGGAGGGCAAGGGGGGTATGTAAAAGGATCTTTACATGAAAGAATTTTTCATGACAGAAGGGAATGTTTCATGGAGGGGGAGCCGGATTTCCCAGCATTATTTAAAAACTATTAGAAATTAAATAAAAAAAAACAAGTTTTTTAACTGAAAGTAAGGAGCAGCATTCAAACTTGCAAAAACAAACAGAAATTATTACGTATATGAGTAGGGCTTTCCCCTCGTCAATACTTTGTTCTTTACGATAAAGTTTTTTTTAGCACGTTTAAAAGAGCTATTTTTTTCTAATTGAACAGCCTTTGTGATTCAGAAGTAATTCTTAAAGATTTGGGACAAAATTCGAACTTAAGATTACCAACTGATGGTTTAATCATAACAACGGACCTCACTGCTGCGTTCACTTCTTACTTTAGAGCCGTTTTTCGAGACGGGGAGGGGTTTGAAAATCTTTTGTGTAGGATTTAAGACCATAAATTTTGTTTGTTTCTACTGGAATTTGTATTCTTCGGCATTTTGACCTTCTCTGGGTGAAAATTGATGTTTAGTGGAACAAAATAACAGTAAACGCTACTTTGATGTGTCACAATCTCTTGATTTTACATTCAAAAAGGTACTAGATATGACGATATTCTTGCAAATGAATTCTTTCAATGAATATGCTCCAAGGGAAAATTCCCTTGAAGCATTTGAATACCATGTTAACTTATGTGGCATTTTATGGCCAAATACTGTATTGGTTATAATTAGATTGTGTACCTAATTGTCAATGCTTCAAGGGAATAATTGGGAATTGTCAAGGGAAAAGTTTCAGCGAGGAGGGAATTTTCTATGGGGGGGGGCAAGAGGGGTCTATATCTGGATAGTTAAAGAGCATTGGATGTATAATATTTTTTTTCTCCGTATTATTGGGAGGGGGGTCAGCAACAATGTATGGCATATCGGAGTTTACTATGACATTAGTATCCTGATAATTAAACAACAAAAATGCATATTAATTATGCATTTGTTTAATATGTATATTAAAGTATCCAGTTGTTGCACAATTGAACACCCCATGGGATGTCATCAAATTGATTCAGTTACGATATTCTTTCAAATGAATATGCTTCCTATGCAAGTGATTTTGCTTGTTGTTCAAGATGGGGTATTTCTCCTAAAAAATATTATTCTTAAATCCACTCCAAATAACAATTTTTTAACAAAAAACTTTTTAAGTGTGTTTTTTAAGTTTTTGGTTACTATTGTCCGTCGTTCACTAATCTTTACTATGTTGCGGCTATCGCTGCAACCATTGGGAGATTCCAGGGATTTCCACAGGGAGAATTTCCAATGAGGATGAATTTTTCCGAGAGGAATCTCCTGGATTCATTTACAGAATTCTTTTTATTTGTCTTTTTCTCTTTGGATGTACCATTTTACTTATGTAGAGGACGTTGCGATGATTTGTCAAGGGAAAAGTTTCAGCGAGGAGGGAATTTTCCACGGGGAGGGGGGGGGTCTAGCACCTTTAGAAAGCACTTGCAAATTAAATAGTATAAATTTGAATAATAATAATAACATTAATAATAGAAATGGCGACAGCAATTGAAGTAATAAATCTTACAAAACACGCTGATATTTAATAATTTATGAATATTTCCTAAACATTTGATTACGAGTAGAAACAGGCGAAACATTATTATATACATGCAACTAGAGGCTGGGGTTTGAAAGGGGCATAAACCCAATGGTCCTCACTTTAAGCCCTTGCAATCGCCACGCTTTCACTCGAACCGCATCTCCGCAGCCTGTATTTTGCGTGCCCTATTTGTATAATTAGGGGCCACCCTAGGAGTTACGGAGTTCTTATCATCCTCTGAGCTACTATTTTTTCCACATTTAAAGCTTCGGGGGTTACGGGGACACGAAAGGGTGTTAAAAGTGAGGTTGGATGCTCTTTGATCGGTTTCAACCCAAGGAAGGGCATCATAAGTTATAATTTGTGACAAAATGAACCCTCCCTTTGTAATAAAAAAACATGCCCTTTCCAAACTTTCTATGATTGTCTGATCAACACGATAGGACTAGAAAAAAAGAAGAAAGACATAGAAAATATTATAAATTCCAGTAAATATTGTAAAAAACTAGGAGATTTGCGTACTCAGCTGTGTATGCGTGCAACCGTATGATCCCCCCGCCCACAAACTAATATTCTTATTTTTCATCATTTACCAGTGATAAATTCATATTCATGTTAGGGTAAGCTATTGAATTTTCATGGCAATAACTTTTTTTTTTTTTTTTTTTTTTTTTTTTTTTTTTTGTCAAATTGCTTTTAAGTATTTTTCTTGAAAATAGAAACAACCAAACCAAATTTGTAGTAAACTTTTTTTTCTTTTAAATGGGGAAATACTTCTCTAATTGTCTGGCATTAATAAGTTAACGATGCATTTCTAATTTATCTTACCTTTGAAAAATATTACCCATGAAGGTAACATTTGTTACCTTTACCTTCAGCTAAATCACCTACCCCCAACTTGTCAATGAGAAAAAAAAAATTGTCATTTGTAGGTGACAAAGGAATGGTAAATAATAACTCGGAGAGTTAGATTAAAATTTGCAGCTCGGTTTAGGAAAGGTAACTTGTATCTCGATTAGTCTGGGCGCTGTATATTGTGCAAAAATTGTTTAATTTTCAGTTTCAATGGTGAAAATAATTAATATTGCTATATATAATAAAGTCATTTAATAAGATTTATTAATTATAAACTAAAGAGAAAAAAACAAAGACGTAGCTGTTTTCATAATTTTACAGGAAGGCGGAAATAGGATTAAGTTTTTTTTTTTACTAAAAGCAGGTTGTTCCCCAGGATTTAAATATGAAAACATCTTTGAACATTACGTCTGCTTGTATTCCAGTGAATGGTACTGAAACATTTTCCACAAATGATAGCTAGCCCTTCCCATCTACTTTTTATTGAAGGTAGATGGCTTCCTCTTCCTTGGCTCTCGTCTGCCAAAACCCGATGTCGACATTGTTCAAGTTTTTGAAATAATTGCAAAATAGGGAGTATCTACTTTTTTGGGAAGGAAGAAATAGATGAAGATAAAGAGTTTTGTTAAGGGTTTTCCGAAGCCGGTTTAATTCCAGGTTTTTGCCACTTCGTTTTCTGCTGGACGTAGATATATTTATAGTTTTCGCAATTCTAGTGTGTCCATACTAGGGTTTGGGTCTGGAAATCGTTGAAATCTGCTATCGCTCTTGTAGAACACAATATCGTATCTAAGGAAGTATAACAGATAGAACACTATGACTTTTTCAATTGAAATTCTCCTGTTAAGATTGATGGATGTCCAATCTTAACTCAAAATAGAATCTTGTGAGTTTTTGGCAGCGGACAGCTGACTTCTACACAAGGAACACTAGGTAAATCCCAAATAGAGAAAATTTTGCTACTCTTTCGCTCATTTTCTAGAAATATGTGTGCTAGGCCTAGGTATTATTGACACAAGAAAGCAGTAGTCTCAATTGGAGGGGGGATATGTGCATCCTATGTTTCTCCCTAGATTTTTAAAAATATCATGTTCTGATATTTCCATTGAAAAAAAAATGCCCATTTTGGTATTTCATCAAATAAATTGAATAGGTGACAAAATTCCCCCTTAGATTTTTGAAACAATGTATTTTACTTTCCTCCCTAATTCTCATGAATTGACACAAGTGCGAGAAAGTGCTTTGAGATAACACTTTAAAACTTCTGAAGCAGCTTTTTCCACTCTCCGAAAGTTATGTTTTTAGTTGTGCCAGATCAAGTTTCGGATGACGTGTGCAGTACGCTGGATGTATTTTTCAAATAATCATAATATCAGGCATATAAGTTAATCACAAAAAAATTATACATCTTAGACTCACATTCATCTTAGGCTTGAAAGAAAGAGAAAATTCTTTGAGGAAATATTATGCCCAGCACACGTAGGACTTATCACCTGATTTTGCAAATATAGCCGTCCCCTAAGGTTAGTCACGTTGCATTCAAACTACAAAAGGTATATTGAAGTAATTAGCAAGTTTTTGCCTTCAATAACATATGCTAAGTTCACCAGATCACCTAGGGAAATAGACTTTACGGTTTACAATGGCGAAGGAAAACCCAAAACTTGTTTAAGAACCGTTAGAAAATACAGGAAGAACCCCTGGAGATCTCCCATATGGCAATAGGCGAAACCTTGTAATATTTCCCAACGAGTAAGAAAATAAGCTATTTTACAGGTGTCAAAGAATTATTTTCTGCTTTAATTTTATTATTTTTTATTGAATAATTAGCACAAGCTCAGGTTCTTGGGGGATCTTGGATTCCCATTCTTTTAGATCTCAGAGTTTTTAAGATTCGAGTTTGTCCTGTAATGTTCATTATAATCCACTCCTTGTTTTGTTGATCTATCTGCGCTAAAGCAATCAAACCCTTTCTTCAAAAGATTTTATACTTATCTGCCTGGTTCATAACATACACAATTGAATCAAGCAATTCGTGGTAACGAGCTGTTAGTAAGGAGCAACTTGGCCCAATAGTAGACCAAAACTCTAAAGAAGGGAATTTTTAAAACATTTTAATATATCAAAGAAATTGGGTTTTTATGCTTATTCTAAATATATAAAATTATTAAGGTAATTTATTCTGATCACAAAGCTTACGATGTCAGAGAGAAAATTTGGGTGCTTTCCTAAAAATGGATGGTACAAACGACCCCAAAAATTCAAGCAATCTTAATGAAGTAACACTACTAAGATTCAGCATGGTCATTGAATCCTGTAGATTTTTCAAAAGCTCCTACCTGCACAAATGCGGAATTTTGCCTTTTCTGTACTACAGAAAAGATCACGGATGCGTGTTTATTTGTTGTCCTTTTTTTCGCTGGGGAGAATGCTCATTCGAACGGAAATAGAAAGTTCAAGAGCACTTATTATTAATTGACCCAAAAGATTGAGCATGGGATATGGCATTTTCAGCACTTTTTGGCCCTAACTAACCTACGATTTTACCTAACAAGAGGACCAAGCTGCTATCGATTTTGAACAATTCTGAGATGGCCAATCGGTTTAAAGTTTCAAAAACTATGCATTGAACTTCCTACAGTTGCACAGGAAGCAATTGCGCACAGTGGAGCATTCGTGCCTTAAAATCAAATTATCAATACAGGATATAAGGTTAATATAGGGAATGTATCTTCAATGCTTTATGTTTCTAAACTGATTCACCTGATTTTTCGTGAAATTCTAGTCTAGTGAGGGCATAATGACACCTCACCCTTTTTATGAAGGAGGTGCGTGCGCATCATTTTGTAGCGGGGAAGGGGGGGCAGATCGCCTAAAAGAGCACATTTTCAATTCCCATAATGTCTAACTCTCCATGATACTTCAGATAAATGGAAAAGGGTAATAGAAAGGGGGGACCGAATTAGCATCCTTTCATTAGACTGAGCCTGGATAAGGGTACTCTGGGTGATACATCCCTTATTGTAAGAAAAATGTTTCTGACATTTCATTTAGGGTTTTTGTATTTTACTAGACGGATTTGCTTCATAATATCTCATAAAAATTACAAATACGGGTGATGTGTAAGTGCCCACATCTAAGTGGGGAGGGGGCAGACGGCCTCAAAGAGCGCACTCTAATGGCCCTAGGTTAATGGTATTGCCCTAGGTAATGCTCTAAGGGTAATGGTATTCTATCAAACGCTCGAGTCAGATAAAATTTGGGGTGCTTCCTAAAAAAATGGAGGAAAACGACCCCTATTATAATTATTTCAAAGCAATCTTAATGAAAGTAACACTTACTAGATTCGACGGAGAGCATGTCATTGAAATCCTGTAGATTTTCAAGCTCCTACATGCACAAATGCGGCAAATTTTGCCTTTTCTGTACTACAGAAAAAGATCCACGGATGCGTGTTTATTTGTTGTCCTTTTTTTTCGCTGGGGAATGCTCATGATCCGAACGGAAAATTAGAAAAGTGCAAGAGCACTTATTAATTGACCAAAAAGATTGGGCAGCCATGGGATATTGGCAATTTTCAGCACTTTTTGGCCCTAAACTACGATTTTACCTAACAGAGGACAAGATGCTATCGATTGAACAATTCTGAGATGGCCAATCGGTTTTAAAGTTTCAAAAAACTATGCATTGAAACTTCCAGTTGCCACAGGAAGCAATTGCGCACAGTGGAGCATTCGTGCCTTTAAGATCAAATTATCAAGACAGGATATAAGGTTAATTATAGAAATGTATCTTAATGCTTTATTGTCTTAAACCTGATTCACTGATTTTCGTGATGTGAAATTCTGTCTAGTGGTGGGCACATAATGACAACATCACCTTTTATGAAGGAGTGGTGCGGCCGCAATCATTTTTGTAGCTGGGAAGGGGGGCCGATGCCTATAAAAGAGCACATTTCAATTCCCATAATGTCTAAATCTCCATGATACTTCAGATAAATGGAACGGGTAATAGAAGGGGGGACGAAATTAAGCATTCATTTCATTTAGAATGCAGCCTGGATATAAGGGTACTCTGGGTGATACATCCCTTATTGTGTAGAAAGAATTGTTTCTGGACATTTCTTTAGGGTTGATTTTACGAGACGGTTTGCTTCATAATCTCATAAAAGTACATACGGTGATGTTGTAAGTGCACCTCTAAGTGGGAGGTGGGGTGGGCAGAACGCCTCATCAGAGCGCACTCAATGCCCAAACCGTTTCCAAACTCTCCTTGAAGCCTTCAAATAAAAAAGTATAGACATGAGTTTTGGGAAGGGATGGGGGAGGAAATCAGGTATTAAAGTTATATGCCCACCGGCCACCAAGGTGGAAAAGCTAAGATGGGGCATCATGAGTCTCGCCAGGGAAATTCTCTGAGGCGAGGGATGGGTGGGTGTTAAGCAGGGCCGTATCAGGATTTGTGTATCCAGGGGGGGGGGGGTTTACTAGGTTTTGACTTTTTTTTGGGGGGGGGAGGGTACGAATTTGACTCAGTTCGACTAATTTTACTGATTTTTACCTAGTTTTACGAATTTTCGACGTATTTCGAGTCGGTCAAAAATTTCGGGGGGGGGGGGTTCAAACGGGTTAACCCCACCACCCCCCCCCCTGGATAAGGCTTGGTGTTAAGTGCATCAGGGCTGTTTTCAGCGATTTTGAATGGTATTTATTTATCGTTTTCTTCTTTTACAAAAAATTCAACGTGTTGAACATAAGTTACAATGTAGTAAAAGCAGAGAATTCTGGTGTAGAGGTCGCGATTGCTTCCAGTCGCGTAGAAGATCAAAAG